>JAWWEE010000142.1:14371002-14558110 GCA_035221455.1 Xenops minutus | reverse complement strand
ACATTCCTTATTTCTGCAGTCCTCCTTCTTTATCCCCATCACATCAAGTTGTTTCGTGAGTTTTTTTCCATTTTGAGTACATCTGTATGCCAACAGTTCCCTGCCAGGAACCCCTTCCAGACAGGCTTCCTACAGAGTCAAAACCTCCTTTGGGCATCCACCTCCTCTGGCACAGAGTCTTCCAAGCACTGCAGGTGGGTGGATTATCTGTTCCCCCGTGGACCCCCGTGGGCTGCAAGGGACCCTCAGCTCCAGCACCCAAGGCACCTCCTGCCCCTCCTGCACTGGCCTGGGTGTCTGCGGGGCTGTTTCTCTCACAAATTCTCACTCCTCTCTCTGTCTGAAAATGCTATTGTGCTGTGGAATTTTTTGCCCTTCTTAATTCTGTTATCCCTGAGGTGCTGCTGCCATCACTGACGGGCACAGCCTTGGCCAGCAGCCGCTCTGTCTTGGAGGTGGCTCCATTGGCTCCACTGGACATTGGGGAAACTTCTGGGAGCTTCCCATAGCCCAAACTCTACCGAAACTTTGACACACAGACCCAATATACCAAGTGAAGAGTGAGGCTTTGAAACACTATCTTAAATTCAGCTCTTTCTTTGTTTATTATTTTTTCTGCCAAAAAGAGACCTACAAAGAAGTCATACATGACACATTCAATTTAGATTTGAATGTTATTCAACTCACACATGCACATATTAGATGTTTTTCACTTCTTCTCACTTCTAAAAGTTCTTCTGTTTGCTTAGATGGGTTGTGTTCAGTGGTTTGAGTAGTGACAAAACAGAATTAGACTTGCAAATTTCCCCTTACCGGTAGCTGCCTACATGCCAAGATACAGCCCTTGGCAATAACAGCCTGACAGCAAGGGAATGATATTTCCATTTGCAGTAAAAGAGCTAATGGGGAAAATCCATGCTCAGGACTGTCATCTGAGGTCAAAGACCATGAAATTATTTGGGGGTCAAATTGATTTCTGTGTAGGAAAAAAAAAATACCATTTCTCACAAAATTTCAGAACATGATATTTTCCAGAAAACCCTAAGAAGGTGTAGTATAAGTGAATTTCAATGCATTCATTAATAACAAAACTAAACCTACAAGTTAGTTTGTTAAGTATAATCATGCTTCATTCAGTTAATTTCTTTATATTAGCCATTTTATGTTGCTCTGCTAATTATAGCCAAGTACATTTGAATGTGGATTGACAATGGAAGTTGTTCTTTGCAGGTTTATCACAGAAAAAGTGGATTTTAGAGACACTGATACTATGTGATTGTTACTGACTGCACTTCACTTGGAAAAGTTACAAGGAATAAACTAATTACTTCAACATCCATAGATGTGTCCAAGAGAAAAAATAGTTACATTGTCACATGGATGAACAAATAAAATAGAAAACATAGGGGAAGCCTTGGTAAATACAAATACGAGATTTTGATTATTCAGAACTAGACTGAAATACATTAAATAAGATATAATGTGGATTTGGTATGAGATTGCTTTGAAGCAATCTCAAGTTATGTGTGAGTGCCTAGCATTGAGACCAGAGTATTACTGTTGCATCTGAGAAGCAGTACAACAAAAACTATGAATTATATAAAGGTAGTAAAAAAGCTAGAGGACAGTTATTTCAATCTCAGGAAGTCAATCTCTCAAGATCCTGCTCAGTTTTATTCTGTCCTTACTCATGCACGTCTCCCACTAACTTCAAGAAGTTTTACCTGAACTGAAGTAAAACCAATAAAAGTTGCTGGACAAAGATGGTTTTTTTGGCCCATCTGGCCAAACGGTATCATGCATTGCTGTGTGGGAAGAATCCATAGAAGTGAAGGATTTAAAAATTCACAGTACACAAAATACGTTTCAATCAAGTCATGATGGAACAAGACAGATAAAAAAGAAGCAAGAGCTTCCTGTCTGCAATAAACTCTCAAGCAGAAATTTCCAGTAGGAATGTAAAAGATCTAGAAAGCTTACACTTTGTTTATTACCACTAGTAATGCATCTAAAATGTCAAAATAATCATACTAAATGTAATTGTTCTCAGAAGGGAAGCTGTGAATGACATGTCATCAGAGACACTTAGCATGAGATGAAAAAGTCACATTAAGGAACACAAGAGAACGAACTAAACAGGTAAAAAATGAACTTAACAAGGATTTAAAAAAAAAACTCAAAAGCAATCCAAAAAACCAAACAAACAAAAAGTCCAACAAAGAAAGGAAAAGAAACTGCACTTCATAATCTTGCTTTCATATGTCTCAGACACCAGGTGAAACCAGCCCATAAACCAACAGGGGTGAAAATCTCCATGAGAGCCCCCAGGACCATGCCAAGCTGTGGGGCAGCACCTGCTGCAGACTCAGCACCTGAGAAGTTGACACCATTGAGGAAGGAGGTGGAGAAATTGGGAGTACAGCCCAGGAAGGAGGGAGAGGTAGGAGTGAGGTGTTTTAAGGTTTGGCTTTTATTTCTTATCATATACTGATTTGTCTGGTAATAAATTAAATTAATATTCCCCAGTCAATTTTTTTCTTCTGTGGTGATAATTGCCAAGTAATCTCCCTGTCCTTGGCTCAACCCACAAGCCTTTGATCATGTTTTTCTCCTCCTGTCCACCTGAGGTGATAGAGTTGCTTTGGTGGGCACGTGGCATCTGGCCAAGATAACCCATCACACAGATTCAGGGACCTGTGACAGCACAAACCTAATCCTCAACAGACAGTAAATATAATTTTCTCTGTGTTTTAAAATTAAATGATATTTGGTGTGATCGCTCTGTTTTGACTTAAGGAGGAATTTACAAGGGTGTTTCTGGTGTCCTCGTTGCTATAAGGCTGAAGTTTATATAGTTTTCTGTCCTAAGATAACCTGTATCTTTTTAATGTTAGAAAAATTAAATCACATGAAGTGTACATCAAAGTTAGAAGGTATTAATCCAAGAGAACTGACAGAAAGTTAAGGGACAACCAGAAGTAGGATCTTTCTGCATACAAAAGATCTGTCAGAATTTTTTTTTCATCAGTTTGATAGCAAACAATCCAGTTAATAGTTGAGACTAAATTTTACAGAAGTTGGGGTGTTACTTTTAATTAATGTAGACTGATTTACTTGCCCAAATAAACTCCCTGCATGATATAATGAACTAGTTATTTATTTCACAATGTCTGGGTATCAAAACAAATCTTGGAGGTCACTTACATTGAAGGTTTTGTTCTGTCATTATACACTCATAAAAGTTAATAGTCCTTGCTGCTTGCTTGAGTTCAACATTAAATTCTAGGATGAGTTAAGAGAATGTGTTAATTACTGTTCATTACTGTAAGAGTTCATGTGAAGCTACTTGGAAATTACAGTCAACAGAGTTGATGGAGAATATACTGTGTCGATTTTTTTTCTGGGGGGGACATTAAGAGAGAAGGTCAGAGGCTGAATAAAAGCTGATCTGTCAAAAGTGAAACTTTTTGACAGTATCTGTCTTGTTTGATGAAAATTTAATGGGAAAAGACTTCTTAGTCTCAAATGGGGACTCATTTTGCTGGGACGATCAAGGTAAAGTGACTCACTGCAGTATGAGAGATTTTTCGTCGAATGTCTCTGTTTGATTTGTGTTAGGTGTGGAATCTCTGCCAATTTTTCTCTGTGCTGGAAGTATATGCAATCAGCAGCAGGTTTGGGGCCATTTTGTCAAGTGTTATTTTCTCTCTGAAGTTTTCATTAAATTATTTCAGAAAGATTTCTGTTCCTACCAATAAAGACAGATCTTTAAGAGATTACAAGGATTTAAAGTCTTTTTAGGAGCTGATTGTAAACCTGAATAGGAGATGTATTTCCTACCTCACAAATATTCTTAACTTTTGTTTTGTTTTTGATTTTTTTTTTTTTAAGTATATGCCTTCCAACAATATTAACATTGCCTTTTAGCACATTCCTTATCACCATCTGTCTACCTCTCTCTCTATGAATTGGAGGTCAGGAACAGTTTGTGACTAGGTGCATTAAGAAAATGGATTGTGACAATGACATTTCTTTTCTTGAATAATTTGTTTAGCATTCTTAGCCAAGATGTGGGAAATAATTTACACAAGCTGTGAATCAACACCTGACTTTACCTATGGAGACTTAAATGTTCATCTCCAAATTTTCTAGCCAGGGCTACATTACTATGAAGGGATTTGGAGGGTCTATTTATACCCACCATTGAAGCTGTTTAAACATGTATCAAATATCTTTAGAGAGATGTGTGTGTGGTGAGAAAAGGTATGGAACTAGAGCCTGCATGTTTTAAAGAAAACACGCTCCTGCAGATTATTTCCACACTTTCCATCAAATAGTTTCCAGCTGTCTCATGGAGTCTTTTTCTATACATAAAGAATTCTGATGGTTTTCAGCTTCACAGTCAATGGAAAATGAAGATCTCTCAAAATGGGAACGAAATCTGATGAAGGTACCTAGGCCTCTCATTCAGGTATTTTTTAGGGACTGGTTTTAAATTATTTCTGCATAATTTATGACACAGAAAGAGAAGTAGGATGTGTATATCAACTCCATCTATGGATAAATAAACACCTGTTCTGCCCTGACACCAAACAGCATCCCCCAAACTCTCCCTACTCTGTACAAACATTGAACCAAAGCTGCATTTTTTCTCTTTAATCCAGGTTTTCCCTATATACAGATCCTTTCACCAGCCCAGTTCACAAGGCAAAAATAGTTCTGAGTAAGCAGTGGTTCTGGTTTAATTTTCAAATTAATTTACCAGCAAAGTGATTTACCAGCAGGTTCATGGGCTAAAGGGGGCAGGTCTGCTGAGTTGATTAGTGCTCTTGTAAAGGCACTTTAATCATTCCATCTGAAGCACGTCCATCTCTCTACATTCAATACTCCCTTGGTTTCAGTAATGTCTGTACCCAAGGTAACCCAGGATATCTTATGTGTATATAACATCTCTCTTCCTGAGCTTAGGAGCAGTGGTAGATACTTCAGAAAAGAACATAATATTGGAAGAAAGCAAAATTAGAATATCAGCTTGCTCACATGGCCATTGTGAGTGGCTATGGGAACATCCCAAAACTCTTGAAACCTATAGTGTGTTGAGATCCTGATCTCATAAGTGATGAGGATGAAAGTTTCATTGGCTTTATGGCCTTTCAGACCTGCCTGCCAATAAAGGAACCTGATCTCAGCTGCAGCTCACTAGTCTCTAGAAATCAGACAGTGCAAGGCACACAATATCAAGCGATTGTAATATCTTTTATCTTTACTTTCTATAGGTCAGTGAAATTTAAATGAGATATTATAAAATCAGTTAGATAATACATAATACACATTGAAAGATACTTTAATGGAGATGACTGTTTAGAAGGAGAAAGACACGCTAGAAATATATAATTTCCTTTCTTTTTTTTCCCCTAAATTAATTTTCCCACATGAAAGTCCTCATAGATTACCTGGGGAATTAAAAAAATTGAAATAATGTTATCTTTTAACTAAGAATAAAAGGAAAACAAAGAAGAAGCATAATTATGAGCTAACCATTAGAATGTTCTTAGTACTAATGTGAAGCAGAGGTCAGAATACTCATGATTTATAATCGACATCAAGAGAACAGAAGACTGTAAGAAGGGCTCCTCTTCACAGAAGTGTAAGAATGCTGTACAGTTAATAATATTTTCTTCATGTGGATGACTTTGTCAGGGAATACAATAAGCTGATTCATTAGACAGACCTATTCAATATAAATCCACTTAATATTAATACCTAAAAGGTTTAAAACGTTTTAGTGATCATCTTGCACAGAGCTATGTTTGCCCTGTCTCTCATTTAGACAAAGCTCAGGAAGCAGGAACATGAAAAGGATGGGCAGGTGGCCTTTCACACATAAAAGAGTATGAGGGACAATAGACGTGTCTGAGCATTGCTCATTGTCAAAACCCTTCTGTAACACTCCTGGGAGATCAGACGGGCCATCAAAACCAGGGCAAACTGCTCTGAAGACTTGATGGAGGGTAGAGTCAGCTGTCTCTGTGTTATCCTGGAATAGAGTGCTGGAACAGCAAATCATCAGAGTGCCCTCACTCCATGTATGTCATGTTAGGACAGGGATGACAAAATGGGAGGGGAAATCCCCAGGGCTGTTCAGCCATTATTAGCATCCTTCAGAGATCCCCAGTCCTGATGGTTTCATATCTAACATCTTATCAAACCAATATCTAACCCTTGATGCACTTTAAACATGACAACAGTCCTGATTTCCCATTTCTTCTCACAGAAGAATTGTACATACATTCTGATGGTTGTCATATTTTTCTCCCTTTTACATATTTTTGTTACAATGATTTCCAATGTATGTTCCTACAGAACTATCATTCTTTCTTTTTGTATTGTAATTAACATGTTTGAAAGGCCGATTCTTTTTTTAACATGTGTCAGAAAACCTTGAATCAATGCAAAATTTCATAGAAATAGAGTGCATTTAGCAATATGTGGAGAAAAGAAGTCACAAAGCCACAGTAACTCTTACTGTACTTGTGTATATTAAAGGTGTCCAGTGGACATGTCTTGGGAAATTTTCTTTGGGAGAAGACTTTTTGATCTTGTTAATCCTATTGACATTTTAATATATATATATATACCTGGGAATCTGGGAATACTATTTTTTTAAAGATTTCTATTGGGTGAACACATGCATGTTACAAAATGGTGTCCTTTTTTTTTTTTTTTAATTTGTATCGATATTTTTATCTTATTTTTATATCTTTTCTTTGGGAATACTTTTAAATATGTATCTACAGTATTGTCTTTGCTAGAACCAGAAAGTTTTTGACAATCATACATCGATTCCTCAATAATATCTCAGCAGTACTTTGCTGGTATAGCACACTATTAACATCTTCAGAACACTGACAGAAAGTCCAAGTTGTAAAGAATAAAACCTCATCTTTTTCCCCAAAGACTTCAGGGTAAGTACTACAATGCAGGTCAACTTTGTGGTAAATTATGCTAAACTACTGTAATTTTTTCCTCAGTTTGAATTCGGGCAACTCTCAGTTCCACTTAAGAATGTATTATATTAGAAAAAGAAAAGACATACTTGTAAAGCTGTGGCTTTGAGATTCAAACACTGCTTATCACCTTTTGTCTTCTTCTCTTTCATGTATGAATATATTAAGGTCATTAGTTAATTGAAGGGCACAGAAACATTAAGTCATTAGCACAGACATCAAACATTCGTGAATATTGAAACCCTTCTGTGTCTCTAAATGGCATCTTTATTTTTTTTCCCATCTAAATTAAAAAAGAGGTGTCAGACCATTAGTAGAAATAAATAAGTAAAAAGGTAGTAAGATGATTAGGATTCATACAGATTCTTTGCCAGAAAACAAATTGTGCATACTTGCAAAATTGCACTAAATCCCTGCACAAAAGAGAAATGCCAAACCAAGGTACAAAGCAGAAAGTCACAGATTGTTTTATTAAAGAAATTATAACACAGGCCAAGAGCAAAAACATCCATACAAATCAAATACTTTATAGTCAGGACCAGGTATTTCCAAGTTCCTCTAGCCTGTGTGGCAGACATGAATGATGGGTTTGGAATAGAGTCTGAGAGCTGGGGAGTCTGAAGACTTCTCTGTTTTCTTCACAAAGGAGATCTTGCATCTCTCAACTCACAATTGCAGCGAACCTTCCAGAACTGGGGATTCACTACTAGCTCTTTGACCCTTCTCCCCAAATGTTGGGGTTTTTTTATTACACTCATAAAGATTCCTACTGTTTGCCCCCAGGGGAAAAAAATGTAATTAGACCTGTTGCAAGATTTGGCACTGTCTGAAAGACTGTACAGGTCAGATGCTGACTGCCAGTTTTGCAGTGCACTAGAAATACATGACATACTTCCATTTTAATGCTGTTCAAAAACCTACCCTATTCCACCTCCTGAAGCTCCCAGTTGTAGGATTGTTCTGACAGTGGAACCAACTGTTACTCCCTGCTATTTCATTTTTCTTTGGAGTCTGTATTTTCCCTCCTATGCATAGGGACTCTCCAGCAAAACACAGGGGTCACCTCAAGATGAAAGTCATAAACGCCTACAAAAGCCTTGACACATTGAATACACTTAGTTTGTTGAACCTACTCCCTTGATGTCTGCAAGGCGATCCATGTTTTGACAGTGGTGAAGTAATCATTGAAAATGTTCTTGGGACTGCGGGAATTTTGTTGTTTCTGAGTTACTTTCTTGGAGATACTGTTCTCCACCAAAGTAGGTAGGAACAATGCAGCAAGGTCAGTTGCAAGCCATGATGTTAATCCATCAAAACTCTCAAATTTTGCTTTTGAATTTCCCACTTATTCTCAGTCCTGCAATTTTCTACAAAGTAAAAAGCATAGCTTTGTTTATATACATTTATATAGACTATATATACTTAAATAGATTTTTTGAACCCACATTGATAACAGAAACTGAATGAAAATTGCATTAAAATCCTATAGATCCCAGTCAGGTTTTCCGAGAAAGATTATTATAAACATTCTGGGGGGGGGACACAAGTGAAAAAAGCTAATTGGATTCAAATGTGATAGATTAGGGGCTAAATGATTTTAAAAGTTCATCCCCAAGGGCCTTTATTGGAGTATTCAAATACATAACAGCCTCTTTTTATTATTTTTTTATAACAAATGAGTTTGGGTAGTTTTTGTGCAGCTGCACTAGCATGGCCCTTTGGGTAGCAGGAAAAATTATGAAGTTGCCCTTACAACTTCATTTACTATCAATAACTATGTGTGTATAAAAAAGAATTAATTTATCTGTTGAAAACTGGATTTCTTTGTAATATATTTATTCTACTCTTTTTTATGCTTTTATTAAATATAGTTAGTAGCAGAGTAATAAGAATCACTGTAAAGTAGGAGAAGTAATTCTAAAATCTGGTAGTATATAATTAAATTTTCATCTTCATCTTCGAGACAGTATATATTTCTTATTAGTAATAAAGAATGAGAAAATCTCTCAGTAAGGAGAGAGAAGATGAGATTAGAGAAATGATACTGTATATTGATTATCCTTCTAGTACCTGCTACTGATGTATTTAGACGCCTGAACTTTTAGATATCACTTCCAATTTCCCAGTGGGTAAGTTTCTACTGTGAAGAAACTTCACCCTAAAAAGGTGATTCCACAAAAGTGCTCCATAAATAACTGGATTTGTAAATTCAGAACTATCTGCTGAACAAAATATGCATGAACTTGCTGCTTTCCTTTTTGACCACTTAAAAAGCTGTCGGAGAACATAAATTTCCCAGTGAGTCTCACAGTTCCCTAAATGGAGCCAAAAGAATGATAAGAAATCACATCATCATGAAAATGGATTAGTTTCTTCTAACCATGGGTGAAAAGGTCATTTTTACAGGAAACATTTTCAGACACCAATTTATTCAGTGAAGGTCACCTTCCAAGTTCCAGTTTAGCTGAACACAAAGCTGATCTGACTTTATAGTTAGCCCTGCTCTCCGCACCTCCAAGAGAGTGTCTTTCTGTGATTTTATATGTGTGTGTTATATTCAACATCTGTTATTTATTTATTTTATTTTTATTTTTAAATATACAGTTTGCTAGTTGTACATCTGTTTCCTGGTCAGATTTTCTTACAAAGGTCACATCTTTCCTTTGAAGACCCTTTTTGCATCACCAATGCAACAATTATGCCAATCAAAACGGGACCTATACAGGCTCTTTGGTATCTTCCCGAGTGTAGAAACAGGATTCAGTCTACTAACGCAGGATAAAGTTGAAGGTTCCCCTGATATCAACATCTAAGAGGATAAAGGGCAAAGGCTTAAATATTTCTTCCTTCATTCTACTCTCTCAAAATTAGCTTCTGTCAATGACTAAAGCAGGCAGGAGTCAGTCTGTCCATCCTGAGTGCTCAATAGACATTTGCTGCCATATTGGCTGATGGGATTTTTTATGAAATTGGAGGTATGAGAAGTTTAAAGAAGGTTCTCAGACTCAGCTGTGTAACAGACTTGTGTACAGTATGAGATAAAAAAAAACACAAACAGGCAAACAGCTCAGACATAGTAATTGCATTCAATAGACGAGTGATATCATTAATTCACATTAAATTTATTTGTCCTTAGGGGTTTGTGAGCTTGAGTGCCTTATTTTAAATTCAACTGTTAATACAATTTAGTTCTCTTTTGTTAAAGCATCAAACAAATATATTTTTCCCCATACTACTACATTTTAAATGGTCAAAAGAGATGCTTGTATAGAAATGTAACTAGCCCAGAGGATTTACAAACCTGGAGCTAATACTGCTTTTAATGCACATTCACCAGAAATCTTCTTATGCTGTCTCCCACTGCAAATTCTAGTAAAAGCTGACTATTTTTTATTACCCCTCAGCAAAAATTTAAACAATGGCGCAGAGTTTCACAAAACTCAGCACCTTTGCAAAGATCAAATTTGCTGTTTGAAATTTAAAGCAAATAGCTTTTAAGCCTCTGATATATTACAATATTTAAAAATAAGTAATTCCATTTTTATAAAGCTTCAGTAGAAAGTAGCTCAGAGTAAAATATCTATTTTTAATAGATTTGTCAGAAGGCATGAATCTAAACTAAGTTCCTGCCTAAGGAATAGAAAGAGCAAGTTAACGATAAATCTAATTAGTTAAACTCTAAATAGTCAGGTAGTATAGAATTGTTTATGCTCCCAGTAGTGTTTAGATGAAGTGGGAGACATTAAATACTACGTGTCAAAATGGAGAAGGCAGCTGTATAAATTTAGTGGATGACAACATTGTATTGTATGTAACAATACATTTTGTCCAAATGAATGATCAGGGATGAAAGTGGTTAATTTAAATATTCTAAGAGTCATGGGAGGTTTGATGTTAAAAGCAAATGTCTCTGATACTCTGCCTGGGATGTGGATGAGGGTAAGACACCCTCTGTATCTTTTCCCTAACACTGGAATCAGTGCAAAGCTTGTTTCCCAACTATTATCAGGATTTTAAGAAACAAGAGGAGCTGAATTAGCACTCGGGAAAGAAATTGTTTGTTTTGTTCACTATATGATAAAAATCTGTGCTTTATGATCCAAGTAGTCATGCTGTCCTTTTTGGTTAAAATTACGCCTCTGCCCTCCACTGAGGTCTTCCACTTTTCTGCCTGAGAACTGCAGTCCTGAAACACCTTCACTATTACAAGTCAGCAAAATTATGTTCCCCATTTTTTTCATTAAACTGCCCATAAAGCTTCCACTCATCGGTTGCTAGTCTTGAGGGCATGATTCTTTGCAATCTGCTCTTGCAGTAAAGTGCCCTGGAAATGAAATAATTTAGGAAAGCATGACGATCTTTCTGTGAAAAATTAATGTAAACTACACTATTAATAATATTAATTATTATTATTTCACAGTATGATTTTCTCAGAGTTAATCATGGCGCTAAGATTGTCTTTTCCTGTATTCAAGGTTTGTCTCCTGAAGTATTTCCTATTGTTATCTTACTTCTTCTCCGTTACTAAAGAGAAGATGTAAATCTTCTTTTCAATCTGACTAGAGAGTGTTGCTGGGAAAACTCTGTCACCTAACTATGGCAAAATCAGTTTTGTTTGCCTACATACATTTGTTGCTTCAGTAGAGTGATATAAATCTTTAAATGTTTTTAAGATGTCCAGATTTTTATTGGTGTTATGGATGGGTAATACTACCCACCACCCCCCCCCTCTGACTGAGAAATCATTTCATAGAATCATAGGATGGGTTGGGTTGGAAAGGACCTTAAAGATCATCACCCTCCAACCCTGCCTCCCCCTGGACAGGGACACCTCCCACTAGATCAGGTTGTTCAGGTTGTTGCAGCAGCAACCACACTCCCAGGGATTTAGGAAGGCAGCATCTGCCTTGCCCTGCTGATTGAAGTTCTTTTAAGTGGTCAATGAAGAGAGGCCAAGTGCAACTAAACCTCACATGCAACAGAATGCTAATACATTTTAAAGATTTCTAAAGCAATAAGATATATTCTTGATTAAAAATACAGTATTTTTAATTTTTAAATTCCTGTTTCCTAGAGAAAGATAGTTCCTGTATTGTGGTGGTGGTGCCTTGTTTTGCTTTCCTTGCAGTTTCTAATCAATACACAAAGTAAAAAATATGAATGTTTCTCCCATCCATTATGACACTAATAAGTGAATCTGTTAATAAGAATGGGAACTGCCTCCTTTTGATTCCTACGAATCCAGAAAACTGAGTTCCAAAGATATAAGGGATAGTAAAAACAGACGGCTGGTCAGAAATTGACACTCAATACAAAAATCTGTTTCCTAACAAACATATATTTTAGTCAAATATATTTATCAATATGAACCTTAGTAAGACAACTATGTTTCTTTCTTTTCACTAATGTCTGCAGTACTGGGAAATTACTATTTTTTATTTTCCTCCTCATCAGTAAAACTATGTTCAAACAACTTTTATCAGGACAGACTTTGAAAACAATCCTTTAGCCTATATCATCCATCTCAGTCATCATCAGTAATCCTGTAATGTCCCAGCACACTGAAACATCAAAAACCTTTTTTTTTTTTTTCCATGGTGCTCCTCATCTACACTGTCCTGACAGACACTATGATTTGGGCTGAGGAATAAATGGAAAAAAAAGAAAATAGTTTCTTTTCTGTGAGGGTAGTTACAAGTCCCAAAGGTAAAACATGGGTAAAATCAGGGAACACCAAGAAGCAGATAAGAAGGGACAAAATGCCTAAAGGAGAGAGGAAAAGGCTACTTGGGTAAAATATTCTGTGCAGACACCAAAAGAGCCTAATGAGCTTTGGAGGCAGATCAGATAGATTGCTCCCTACTTTGGAATATCTGACTTGGATGGGGGTATATAAAGGTAAAATGCCCAGTTCATGGCTCCCTGTTAATGTATTTTCGTGGCAGAAAATAATTGAAGGTAAAATAACAGATGAAGGTTTTTTCTTTGCCTTAAGTTTTGACGTCTAGGTTGCTGTGTTTATTAGTGAGGGGTTTTTCAGTGTCTGTTGGGTGGCTTGTTTTTTTTTTTTTTTAATTTGTTTTTGGGTTGTTGTTTTGGTTTGGGTTTTTTTAAATTAATATATGGATTCCTGTCAGGACTGACTTTTCAAGGTTATTTTTATTCCATTTTTTCCTTTTAAAAAATCATATTTATTAATAATTAAAAAAAAATTAACTAGTATTTAACTCAAATATAGATTTGTTACCTGCTTTCTCACAGTCTAGTCTGAGCTTCAATGTGTTTTTGCAAAAACTTAGTGTACTGTATTCATTGAGTTTAAGCTGAATGAACTATTCCCTAAATATTAACATTTATGAATTTGAGAATTTATTTCTTCCTTACTCGATTTTTTTCTTCACAATTCCTTCTTATTTGATTTCTCATTCATATCTTCCATTCTTGGAAGACTGATCCAAACCCCTTGAAATCTATTGGAGTTTTATTTGTGAGAAATATATGCAAGAAACTGTTTCTCTACTCTGTTCCAGTTGTGTATTTCTTAGGTTTATTTCCTGTTCAGGTTTGAGTATTTAATAGGATTTCTGTCTATTTGCTATGCGGCTTTTCCTGGCATTTCTTATTTTCCTGCCTGGCTTCTGTTCAGATCCAAACCCCCAGCCATTCAACATCTTCTCCCCAAATAATTACAAGGGTCCAGAACTCCTGCATGCTAAATTACATTTTACTCAGGCTGTCTTTCTGGAAGCAGGAGAGAAGGAAGAAAAAAAGCTTTAGTGTCTCTCATGAAATTCAGTTTGAAAAATAAAACATGTGCTGCCAATAGCTGTTTTGCACCTTCAGAACTGTGTGCATACTTGGGCAGCTATTTGATACGAACATCAGAGTCATTCTCCCCTGCATATATTCTCATTCCACTGTTCCTAAAAATACTCTTACATTTTTCATTATTTCTTCTGGTGCTGTGAAGGGGGCTGGAAAAGGAACATTAATCAACTTCCCAGATACATGAAACCATTATTTTTAGCTCTATGATGCTTTTCTCATTCCTCTTCCCTAATAATAATTTTACTCTAGCTACTCCTGATCAGTGAGGGGAGCTAAAATCTGCTACTGTTTGTTCTGGCTCCATTCCCTGTTGTCCAAGGTAGCTCATGTCAGCATGTCCTTTGGGTAATGTTGGTGTTTATATGGCTCTGTGGGATTTCTTGGCTTCCTGAAAAATTGTTCTCCATAAGCTGTGGGGTCAATTCACTTTCACGGTTAAACATCACCTACTAGTCATGGATGACTGTTTTGGTGTTTTTTTTTGGTTTTTTTGTTTTTTTTTTTTTGTTTGTTTGTTTGTTTTTTTTTTTTTTTTTAATCTCACAGGCATAGGGAGGAATATAAATAAGAGATGGTGTAAAGAAATAAGAAGCAGCAGAGAGAAATTAGATAAAATTTCATCAACTTTTGTCCTTACAGTACTTTGAGCCTTTTATGTTTAGGTTGAGTCATATTTCTGACAGACTAGAGTGAAAAATTACTGCTGTGGTTCTTCAGAGGTTCTCTTGCGTGAAATCTGTTGTCTTTTGATCCCAGAATACAAGACTGGCATCCTTTTTTCTTGTCATGGTGCTTCCAGCCCAGGTTTGGGCAGTGGTAAAGAGGGATGTGTACTTCTATGCCTTCCCTTCATCTTCTCCAATTTGATTTTCAGGTTGAAGAGAGGCATAATTGGGCAGTTTGCTTCCAGTAAACATGGCCTGTATGCTGCACTAAATGCTGCTACACCTCTTCTGTCCAGGAATGCAATGTTCATGGTTCCTGGTCTCCAAGGAGTGTATAAATTAACCTGAAGAATCCTACTGGGAATGTCCATTTGCCACAGAGTCTTGTAAATGTCAGGTGGGAAGTTTTCTTAACAGTTTCTTTCCCTAAGAGCAGTTGTTAAACTGTGTGAGCTCATTGAACTGATTTGCTTCTTCTAGCAAAAGAAAATACTTTATTAGTTGCTTATCTTTGTGTCAGCCTTGTATTATAAAGGTAGCCATTGGAATTCAGTGCTCAGTAGGGGTTTTTGTTCTTCCGTATTTCTTCTGGTTTGTTCTTTCTGTAAGGAAACTTACACCTCACATTTCATTCTTTTTTGCAAACTGAGAGAAAATATTGGCTTTGAAGAAGCAGAAGGTGATAATTGTTTGTAAAACGCTGAGCTCAGAATAATACTAATTAAACTGAAATCATAGCTGGCTGCTGCTGAAAGAAATTACATTTTTAGTAGAACTACTTACTTTTAGTTAATACTACAACTACATTTCACTGTTTACCTTTTAATGAGAGACAGTCAGTCTTAGGTCATCAGTAGTTCCTAGCATTTAATTGTTGAACAAGATTTCTGTAATGGATTTTTATCTTTTAAGGTTAGTGCTTTGTTTTTTCTGATATATTTACAATTCTGTAAAAGGCCCCCTGGCTACATCAGGGCCAAAAGGAAAAAAAAAAAAAAGTGCTTCCACTAAATTGTGTCATATCCTCCCAGGGAGATGAAGGATGTTAGTCCTTACATGAATGAGCCTATGTTGAAATCCTGGAGTTAAAGGCTCAGAAGATTTTGTCCCAAGAGACCAATAGCAGCATGAGGAATGAAGTCTAAAGATAAATCTCTAGCTTAGAATCCACGTTTTCCTTAGAGTTCTGTTGAGATACGAACAACTGAATCCATACCCACAAATTGAGATAGGGAACATCATCAGAGAGTACTACTTGGTCTGCAAAATATTTGCTTAGAAATATCTGTGTGATATGATGCTTACTGGGTACAATGCTGTATTTTAGGCATATTCTTTGTAAAAAGTAAACAAGCACTTGCATCCTTAGTAAGATCATTCCACCAGGGAAAAAATGGTGTGACATTTTGCTGTGCTTTATTGACCGTACAAAAACTGTGATTTTGTCCTCTACATAGGTTCACAGGAGAGAAAAGGCATTGCTGTGAGCTGCTTAAAGCTCTCAGTAAAACAGTGTTGTTAGATCAAAAAGTTAGTTAGCCCTACAACCTTTATGCTAGGAAACACGGCTAAAATGTCTAAATGGCTTTGTGTGTACTTGGAGTTTTACAGTGTCTTCCTCCACTTACCATACATGTGTTTATACATTTAATTAAACTACTCTACCACTCTTCTGACATAAATGCCAGCTTGTGGTATAGCCTTTGCCTTCCAATACATAACACCTCATTTGTCAATTGCTAATAGCTAAAGTTATTCTCTACAAACTTCATAGCAAAAAATACAATGAGCTGCATATCGCCCCAGTCTTCAGATGACCCTTTCAATCAAATGCTTTTGAGGAGGAAAACCAAAGGACAGGTCTTCTCTTTCAAATCTGTAATTCTGATAAAGGTTTTATATCTGTGACCTTAAGTTCAAGGTGGTGGGGGGAGGGCTCACACAAAATGTACAAAAACTATACAACAGTTCTCCAACAAATGAATAGGGGAAAAAGTCTGGGTTAGCAAAATTTAAAAGCAGGTGATCTAGCTTATGATGGTTAGTGAAAATTATTCAGAACAGAGAAGGGAAGGCACCTCCTTGCAGGAATGTTTCAGTGCTTCATTCTGACGCTAATTCTTTCCTTTGGAATAAGTAAAATCCTAGGATTTATCAGGCTGAGCACAAGCAGAAGTTTTTTGTAATATGGAATCTGTTTACAAAGGGAAACCTTGGTACACTTCTGAAGCCTGCACATTTTTAGTGCTTACAGAGTGGTCTTTTTGATTTGGATCTAAAGACTAGATAATTTAGTTTTCATTATGCTTGCCTATACATCCTGGAATCAATGAAAAGTATGACACCTGAACCTATGCTAAGCTCTGTCGATATTTGTTATAAATAAATATCTAAAAAAAACCCCAAACAACCCCCCAAACAAACAAACAAAAAAACAACCAATCCCAACAAAAAACCCACCACAAAGAAAGAAATCCAGACACACTTGGTATAGAGAAAGTGTTTATTCAGCAGTATCTTGTGTGTTACTTTTAATTGTTGAACCAGGGCCCAAAAATATAAAACTGTTTTTACTCTATATAGTACTTTTAATTAATGGCGACTGTGATACATCTGTTCATAATCACTCCTAGAAAGGTAGTGCAGCTGTTCCTCTTATTGTGAGCCTTTAGGGAAGATGCACCATAGAAATATTTGGCAAGACTGAAGATTATCCACTTACAAGGTAATGCCACTGAAGAGACTACATTATGGAGTAACCTTTTAGGGGGAAAACAGATGCTGAAACTGTGTTGATATGCTGCTTTTTATCTGTGGCCAAAAAGATTTAAAAAAAACCATAAATTTGAGTTCCTCTCTTAAATTTTAGAACTACAGTGAAATTTTTATTTGCATAGATGAAGTATTTTGGATTAGCTGATATCTGGTTGTTTCTACGAGATGCCAAAGCTGAAACTCTTTAGATAGATTTTATAGACTTTTAACAAGCCCTGCAGGCCTTCCAGCTCAGTCAATAATGATGGGATCTATGGTGATATATAGTGAGTAACAGAGCCTAGGCTAGGAGAATTGCATTTTGAGATCAGACCTTCCCATATGATTTCTACAATTGATTATTTAACTTTGTTATATTCCTGTGTATAAAAAAGATATCCTACTGGCTACACTCAGGAGTTATTACCTTCTAAAGTATACTTTTAAAGGCAGGTTTTTTGTTTATTGTTTGTTTGGTTTTGTTTTTTGTTTGTTTGGGTTTTTTTTTAAGATAAAGGGTTTTCCCTTTTCAAAAAACAATTCTGAAGCATTTTGCATTGAAGACATTGGAAAATTACTTCCAGTGGAATTCAGAGATTATTATTAAATGCTGTTTTGTGTTCCTGTAATCTGCATGGTGTTGGGAAAAGTGATCAGAGTAAGAAAAGGAGAAACATCAGCTGGGCACTGACAAATTTGTGAACAGACCCAGAACTAAGAGTGGAATGGAGCATCCGTGCTTATCTACTTGCAAAGCCACAGGGAGCCAAGGCTTCTGTTGTGTTTCTCTGTATGTCTGGCCCAGACCTGAAAAGCAAATTTCAAGTTGTCAGTGGTTTTGTACAGCCCAGAGCAACCCCTCTCTACTCAGCTGCTGTAGGTTTTGTACTGCATGTACATATAGAATTGATCTGCTTTTTGAATAGCAAAAACTGTTCTGTTTGTGGAACCATAGAATATTCTGAGTTGTGAGAGACCCATAAGGATTATCAAAGTCCAGCTCCTTACTCTGCACAGCACAGCCTCAGGAATCCCACCATGTGTCTGAGAGAACTGTCCAAATGTTTCTTGAACTCTGCCAGAGAAGAACCAACATTCTGAAATTCCTTGTTGAAAATCAGGTTATTAAAAGAAAATGAAAAGGCTTGTTAAAGAATATTCATTCTTGCTAACATTGCTGTTCATGCAGAAGGGAATTTTTTCTCCTGGTCTTTTTCCTAACCTGATATTGGGAAGATCTGAAGATTCTTTTACAAACAGTGCTTCAACTCCAAATGTATTCTTGACATGAAGTGTTGAGAGAAAATGGGTAACTTTGGCCATACCAAAATGCCTACTGAAGTCAGTAGAAATTTTTCTGCATTTTCAAATTCCAGGTCTTTTATGTCAAACTGAACCCAAGTTAAATACAACTCTAGTATTTTCAGAAAATCTGAGTAGCACAGGTTGATAGTGGACCTCTTTAATAGGTATGCAGGATGCTGGGCCTGTGTGAAAATAGTGCAGAGGTAATATGTTCTATAGTAAAGTATAAAGTGAAAACATTACCTAGGCAATTATCGAACCCACAGTCTTTTCATCTTCCATGGTGCTTTTTCTGAGCTTGTACCAAAATTTCCTCTTGATATATGTTCACCATGATGTATTTTTTACTAGGGAGCAGTATGGACTGGGTGGGGAGAAAGGAAATGTAGATGATCACTGCAGGAAAAAAGAAAGCAAACAGAAAGTTTGTGCATTATTAAACAGTAATTTGTGCATAAAATAAAATAAGGAAATATTTTCAACCTGTAAATGGTCTTCTAAACAAATTTTATAATCCATTTTGGATTCACTTGTCATAAAAGGAACTACATTTTTATCTTGGTATATCAAAAAGGATATCTTTTGCTGAGTAACTATGCAGTTCTAAGTCTAAATGCAGTCTGTTGTTGAAGGGAAGTTGGAGAAAGGTAATAAAAACACAAAAGGAAAATTAGATATTTCCTCTCTGAAATTATTTTTGTAGGTATAATTAGATAATCGAAATGGACACTTGCACTTAAGCTTGCTGCCTTCAGATGCTCTATATTTGCATTTTATGTGGGTGGTTGAGAAGAATTTATTGGAAATAATGCTACTTCTTTGAAGAGGCTTATATGTGTGTGTATATATATATGTAAATACAATACCTGTAATATAAGCATTTTTTACTGCAAAAAATAGACGTGACTAGGTGACTAGGATGTGACTATGATTTCTCACTATCCCTGCCAAACCTTTTATTAGGAACCTGAGGTTGAGGATATCTACTACTCAGCCAAAGAATATGACTGCACTCTAGTATGTGAGAATCTGGTCACCTCTGCCATAGCGTGCTTCAAACAATCATAATTGTATATGAAAACTCAACAGAAGGTCTTGGCAAAGGCAGTGAAATACCGAATGAATAAGAATCTCCAGGAGTCTGCTGTGCTTGAACTATTGTTTACTTTGTCCTCCCTTCAGAGTGGGCTGGTAAAATAAATATGTGGGTTTGTTAATCCATTGCAGTAGTTCCTCTGCAGAGACTACATCTCGCATCAGTGCTACTAAACTCATTTTCAAACCTCTGCACTACTGCTAAGTACATAATAGCTATTGCCCTTGCCCACAGCTTTCCACTACCACTTTGGGATACTTGGAATATAAATGTACTGAATGAAAACTGATACTTAAAATTTAAGATCCTTTAAAAAAGGAACTACATGAATGTTAAGCATAATTATTAAGCAATAACAACTGAGTTGCAGGCCATTAACCCAGTCAGTCATTAATCCCAGAGAAGTCTTCTATGCTGAACTTCTTATTATTAGTATTCTAAGCATAGTACAGAGCAAAGAATCAATCCCACAAGTATATTGACTCCTTAGTGGGTGATGCTGCTGTTGTTGTATTGCTTTCTATAATTACTGTGCACATCAGGTGGTCTGTTCTCACTGTAGCACTATTAACAGGCAGGAAGGGAGGGAGAGAAATGCTTCCTAAGAGTTAAATCCTAATATGAGACATATCTGTGCTCTGGTGCTCTAAAGAAGGCTACATGAAATTAATCTCTCTCCCCAAAGAGGTACTTTATCTACACAGCAGTTCCCTGTTATCTATGCTCTCCTGCCTCACAGTCCTCTCTCCCTGCAAGCACCAGGAATATACTTCCTACCTTGGTCTAGAGGCAGAGGAGACAAGAGTCCTTAACCAGATGCTCTGGGATACCTTTCCGGCAGCAGGTCTTCAAAGCTTAAGAAAAGTGGGCCAAAGTGCCATATGTAGCATGCCAGACATCTTGATGGAGAACCACACCTCTGTGTCCGAGTCAGAATCATGGAGCGACAGACAGCGAGGGACAGGAGGCAAACCCTCGTTTTCAATGAGGTTGCAGGCAGAGTTTTAATTGCTAAAGATGAGGCTTGTCTAGCAGAAGGAAAGGGAAGAGGTGGCAGCTGCAGCACAATTACCTGCTGAGGGTGTTTAGTGGGCAAACAGAGCACTGTGCCTCCTCTGCTGTGGTTTGCCGTGCCTGCTGCAGCTGAACTGTGCATGCTGCAGGCTCCCTTGCTCTGGAGGCGTTTCCCTGACTATGGATTTCTTTAAATCACTCCTTCATTTTTGGGGATATTTTCTTTCATTTCTCTCTCCCCCCTGAACCCCCACTTTCATTTGCAGTACATTTATATCGCCTCTGGTTCTTTGGGAAGAAATGTTCTAAAAGGGGATTTTCAAACAAGTTAGTGCAACTTTCTAAATTTTCTTCTGTTTTAGTGGTCAATATTTAAAAATGAGGCAGGTAGAACTCTTTGCTTGTTACTTTTCATTTTCATGAAAAGAAGATTAATTTGTGCCATTCTCTGTGGTACAGTGACAGCAAGATCTTTTGTATTTCCTAAGTCTTTTAATAAAGGCTTTGTCAGGACATGTTTAAGAGTCTCTCACATTGACAGCAGGGTGGGCTTTTTCCCTGACGTTTTGCTTGACCCAAGTATAGTTCATCTGAGAAAAGGAATGGGTTTTTCAATGACAGTCACCTTATTTGCACATTTTTAAACTTCAGCACTGACAGGGGGCCAGGGAGGTTTAGTGAGCAGTTGACATGGCAGGTCAATCACTGGCCAGGGGTCACTGGTGCTATCAGGAGTCACTGTTCTTGCTGCACACATGTCTGGGGTCACTTCCCATAAAGGACAGAAATTGGACGCTGCTCAAAAGGCAATACCAGCCACAAGGAATTCAGCTGCATGTATTCACATATCTCATTCTTGTCCCTTGTCAAAGAAGCTGAAGGTCATATAGGAATTTGTGCCATAATTTAAGAATATTTCCGTAGAAGAAGTTTTAAATCCAGGAAAAAGAAATTGGTGAAATGTGTTGAACACTTTCAATTGTTTTGTTTAGCATGATTTTAAATGGAGTTATATCGTGTTATTTTTACTTGAAACCCACTTGTAACCAGCAATTTGGTTAAGAAACTATATATTTTGTGAAAACCTAAGGAATCAGAGTACCAGCTAATTGTCATGTATTTTTATTTCCTTGATCACCAAAGTATCTTTTAAAGTATAGATTTTAAGTGTATAACTTCTTTTTGAAATCAAAGAATAGCCTCATTAATCCCAGTAAATGTTACTACTTTTCAATTTTGACTGACAAATGAAGCATTAATTGTTTAAAGTCTATCCAAAATTCAATGGTGTAATTATAGAATATGATGATTTATTATGAGCTTGTTGACTATGATAATTGGTACATTTTCTGCTGAGATTACTGATTTTTTTCGAGATTGTTCTCAGGAGCCTCACTGAAAGTCTTTCAAGGCCAGTGGTGTCAACAGTGATGGGCTACAATGAGTTTCAATTTAATGTATTCCTTTGCTTAACTCTCTTGGCACTTTGCACTTGAACAGATATGACAGATCTTCTGGCAACATTTATGTGAATATAAGATATATTAAATAATATGTAACATTTCAAACCTCCTTGGAGCAGTTTCCATGGAGACCAAAGGCATCCACTGGAAATTAAAATATGGAGAATCTCAACTTATGAGACAGAAATATTTGATACAGACTTTTGAAATACTGTTTCAGGAGACAGAAGTTCGTATGCTTGGTTAATTAAAGCAATATTAATTCTGTATGCATGATCTTATGAAAAAAACTAGGAAAAAAATTAAACACTTTTTAAAAATAATACAATAATTTTTAAGTTATGTGCTAGAAAGACTAAATTCACCCCTTTACTGAACAATGAGCAAACAATCAGGCTTAATTCAGAGAATTCTCTAAAAAAAAAATAAAAAATAGAGGGAATGCGATCCAGTTCCCACAGGCAGCTCAGACAGTATAGAAGAGAAGCTGCACAAACTCCCTACGAGTGACCACGGGCAGCTGAAGGATTGTAGGTGTAGAAGCTCCTTCCTTTGGTCCTTCCTCCATTCTCTTCACTTTATACAAAGGAATGCTTAGGGCAGACAACTTTGCTCCAGTTATTTATTTTTATCCAGTTATATACTGCCCCAAATCAATGCATATCAAAGTGATGTCCTGAAATCCAGACATGGGTGATTTTGTCCTGAAATGAACGTGAAAATAAAATAAAAAACAAACTATAAAAACCACGAAAAGCATTACCTGACATAAATGGAATGATGTTATTATTAACTATCAGGATGAATACACTTTAGGCCCAGGGTTTTTTGTTTAGAATTAATACATTATGCCTAGACTGCTGTGCAGAAAATTGCCTTAAAGTGGGACATAGCTCCCAGGAGCAGATTTCCATTTTGTCACTCATCTCCTGAAGATTGAAATGCCCAGTCCAATCTCTGATATTAAATCTTTGTTTGTATTACTTTAAATCATATTTAGCTGTCAGAAATTATGTGTCACCAGTGTTTGGGCTGCTTAGAACAGTATTTAAATGTTTTCAAATTGTTTTGATTAACAAATACGAGAATTACCTAAAATGTGAGGAAAGAACCATAGCAACAAGAAAAAGAGAAGAAATTAAAATAGAATGGGTGTTTTTCTGCTATGGGTTAAGAGTTTACCTGGAGAGAGGAGGAAAAATCTATCTTCTATTTTCTTACCATGATTAATAGATATAACAAGTATGACGTCTAATGTCTAATCCAGAGTGGAAACGCTGTGTTATCACCAGAATGTGATGCTGTGGTCAGGAGATCAAATCAGGGCAAAGTGATGGCAAGAATTATAGTCATTATTTCATTCTTTGAGAGATTGCTGCAAGAGGGAAAAAAATGCTAATTAAATATAAAAAACAGATGGCAAAGAGACCTCTGCAAAGGTCAATGCTGGGAAAATCTTAGCTCTAAATTATCTAAGTGAATTAGACACATGTAATTTATCTGAAAGAATTAAAAAATAAAAATAAAAACCACTTGATATTCAGAAGAAGATAATGAACAACATTGCTTAAAGGAAGCAAACAGTACTAATAGCAGGAGATGAAAGGTCACGGAGTTTGGCCTCTAATTACTGGCTTATTAAATTCTAGGCTGATTCAGAAAGTGCATGTGTGTGTAAAAAGTGTTTTATGGCTATATAATTTTGATAGAATCTATATTTGATTAACTAGAAGAGACAATATACTTAGCTATTTCACCTTCTGCAAGTTGCCTTTTAGATTACAAAAGCCTGAACTCAGTGAAAGGGTCTGGATCAAAGCACCTCACCTTCTCTCAGTCTCCTCCAGCCATTATTCTTAGCGTATCTTTTTGAAAGATAGACATCAGTGACGGGGCAGAGCAGCACAAGGAGAATATCTGATGGTTTTTATAGTTTGCATGGACTTTCTGTTTAAAATATAATATTAATTAGCAATTTATACTGGAAGAGGCATTCTCATTTATCTTTTTCAAAAGTACCTCGGAAAGAATTGATTTTAATATTTTTCACATGTTGCTGGTAGTCTGGCAGCACCATCTGACATTGATTATGCTGATAGGACTGTGGTTTTGGAAGTCAAATAATATCAAACATCAACTTTTTTTTATCTCAGCAGTGGCTCTGGAAAAACAAATCTCTTGGTATCTAACTTCTATGACTGAATTTGGTCATCCCTCTTTAGCAGTTGATGTAACTTGGTTTGCTGTAAGAATAGAGTTATTTTTATATGTATGGGAAAAGCAAATTATAATACATGGAAATAAGAGGAAATAACAATGCATTTTTTTGTTGTTGTATGTTTAAGTAATATGCAGTTTGAGCTGAAGTAAAGGATCTATTGTTCTTGTCACATCTAAACTGTTAGAGGAAAAGGCAGTGGAAGAGCGAAAACAAAATGGGGGATGTTTGTAAGGTTTAGGTTTGTATTTAAGTAAGAAGCAATTTTAGAGCTTGGATTTATTTTGGTTTTCTTTTCAGAAAATAAGAAAAAAAGAAAGAGAAAAAGAAAATAAAATCCAAATCTTATTTGTTTGTGAATAATAACAAGTCAAATCCTGCTGTAACAAAACCTATACAAGCAGTCTCACAGAGCTTTATTAAAACATTTGAACTCTTCTTTATGGAGTAATTTATAATATCAGTGTCTTAGACTCCTAATTTTCTATTGGTATTGAACAGAAGGGTTCAAGGTGAACTTGTACGTTTACATTACAAGATACAGTTTTTTGCATTCTTTAGTTGTAATACATAATATCACTTTCTGATCTCCAGCTAGTATGATAGCTGGTTTTAAACAGAGTCCTGTATTTCTAAAATATGCCTGGAAAAGACTATGGCTTGCCTCTCTTTAGCAAATGAATGGGCAGCAAAGCAAGGATTATTCAGATACCAAAAAGAGAACTTGTAGTCTAGCAAAACAGTTATTAAATTCAACAAGGTCTTTGTCAGCCTTATTCAGAACAACTGGTCTTATGCTGAAAGAGGAATAGTTGCACATGAAAAAAGACATAAGATAGCTTACATGTTTAATTGACTAGTTTTCTGTCAAGAAATGTTGTTCTGTTGCATTTGAAGGATATATTTTCTGCAAATATTAATTTGACACCAACCAGCTCTAGTCAATGTAAAATCCAGAGCAGTTCCATTTCCACTGCCAAAGTCTCCCAGTAAACTGATCTCCCTTTCACTGCTTTATGTATGAGAGACTTGGAGCTCTGTGCCTTTCTTTCTGAACTAATAGTGAAGGTGTGCTCAGCCCTACCCCTCCCCTCCACTTGTGCATGGTGGTGTTGGGATATTAATACATCCCATATGCTTTCCAGAAGGGGAATGCATAGAAGGTTCTGATCGCAGCCAACAGACCTCCTTATGCTGTCAAAGGGAACTGAAGAGCTGATTCAGTCTGTTGAAATTATACCTTTCTTTAATAATATCTTATTCTAAAGAGAATACCATATTTTCTTTCATTTTAAGAGGTACAGGGAAATTCTTTCCTATAAGGGATGTGAAACTAATACAATCAACTTTTTGGCAAATACTGTTCTTTCCACAAAACTGTCCAAGCATGTGTTGTTTTGAACTTTATGATAAACATTGTAATCATGACCATATAAATAATGCATATTCCTGCCATGAAAATGGAAATAAATGTGAGGGTAAGAAACCTGAGGATTCAACACAATTGTGGGTGAAGGTGGTTGCAACTAAACATTCTGATAACAAAAGCAAGAGCTTATTTTTTTGGAGCTGACGCTTGTATAAGGACAACCCACCATGCTATTCAGCCTGGTCATTGGTGTTTTAATTGTATGTTCCTTGTGTCTCTCTCCTGGACATGTAGGAGTCTTTGAGGAGACTTTGACAAATAATAATGACTTTCTTAATTTCTACTTTGCCATGTACTAAAGGATTCTCCTGGGAGAACATAAAGTGGAGTCCTTCAAATGAAGGACTTTGAAAATGAAGACAGAATTTTGTGTTTGATGGTGTCAAAGAGAAGGCAGTAATTGTGAGTTTGAAGGAGATTATGTCATACCAGAGAAAAGCTAAGTAGTTTATCTTGTCAGAGCACTTTGAAATGCTTCCGAAAGTGTTGAAAGGCATTAGTACCCAAGAGGAAGGCAGGACCAAGGCATAGACAAAAAGGGTCCAATTTTTTAAACTGTATAAGGGACTTCTATTTTCTGATATTTATGGATTGGGGTTATGTATTTTTATGTTTTAAGGAGGGAATAGAGTTTGAAGAACTGAATCATAACTATTTGTAACAATAAACAAGCTAATGTTTAATTTTTCTAACAATTATCCAGCACATACATATTTTATAAATCTTTCTATTGCATTTTTCTGTCCTGTGTGGAGCATTTGTCTCTTTCAGTCTTCTTTCATGTTTTTCCCCTCATTGTTTCCACAATAGCCAATGTCAGCAGTTCAGGCAACAACAGGGTACTCTGCCACAAATGTACTAAGTCACCTTGTTGAATGGGTTTTAAATGTATAAAGTGACCTGTGAACTTAGCAGGAAGGTAAAGTGAAAGGCTTTGTAACAATACTTCTCATAATAATGAAGCAATTAAATATTGAAAAAAGGACTTTACTGAAAAAATGAAATATAATTCTGTCTATGTTACCAAAGCCTTCTGATAAAGTATGACAGTCATGCTGGTGCCTTCCAAGATGTCTTAATAAACTGAGAACCAAATCAAGGCTCTGAGAGTAGTTCTTAGTGAGAACAGTAACTTTTGTTGCTTGGTGGATATTTGGTCCTTCCTTTTAGTGAAATGTTGGAAAATTCCTATATTTGTTTGGTTTTTAAAAAGAATGCATGACAGAGAAATAATCCTGCTACTGATTTTAAATTTTGAATGTTATGCAGCTATGTTCTGGGTCATAGCTAAAACCTCACCATGACTGCAGAAACGACAGGAATTTGCTCCATGGCAAATGGCATCTAAAGGAAAATCTTTTCATTTAAAAGAACAATACATAGAAAATAGAAATTATTATTTCTTTAATTCCTGCAGTTTAATAAATGGCCTAATAGAATATAATATGATTTACACTAGAAAGTGTTTTTATGTAAACATATGTTTGTGCTCTTTTTAGCTTTGATGGTCAGGAATTAGAATAGTTTTGTAATTTATGCTTATTTTACAGTTGAAATACACCTCTAGTGAGATGGTTAGACTTTTTTTTTTTTTTTTAGTTTTTCCAGTTATGAGTGAGAAATCTGATTAAAAAAACCTCTTTTCATACAAACTTAATACTTCTTACATTTGACAAAACACTGATCTTTCTACTCTGTTTCAGGAATGGAAATGAATGGGGTTTCTATTTTAGCTTATTTTTCTAAGAAAATAAATCTCATATGATTGCCTGTCTTCACTGCCAGACAGAGAGAGAGGTCTTAAAAGTAATTAAGATCCTGAATAATTAAAAAAAAATAATTAGTGATTCAGACTCTGCTTTCTTACAAGGGAAGATATTTCAGAGCAGGTGTCAATCAGGACATGGAAAGCTGGAGGTACTACAGGCAGCTGATGCTTCAGTGGATGTGAGAAGGGGAATTAGTATATTGTGGTGGCAATTCATGGACACGAATACACATAAAACTCAGCTTTCATGGTGTGCTGAAACTCTCCCTGGTTTCTAAAGCAGTGAACCAAGATACTTCCCCCAAAAAGGAGATAGGAGTAGAGCTCAAGCCAATGATAAACTGGCTGCTTTGCTATGAGTTTCTCAGGAAAAAAACCCATAAAATCGCAAAATGCTTTGAATTCAGCTCAGAGGGTTTGTTTGTTTAATGTTTTGTGGTATTTTTACAGCTGTAGTGCAGAAAAAATAGTATTGAAAGGACCTAATTCTTTCCCATCTGATAAAAAAAGCTACACTTCTCTATCGCTGCTTAAAGTAATTGGTCCCTTTCTCTTATTCTGTTTCATCTGGGAAGAGCAGCAACTTCCTGTGGCCTCACCAGAGTGACTTAAGGCACAGCCTCCAGCCTTGGGCTCTTGTGAGTCCCTGGCTGAAGCTAAAACAGGACTAATCTCTCCTCCATTTGCACATGAGATCATCTGAGTCATTTCGTTTCCTGAATTTGCCCTCATGTCCTAAGGGCAGGTAATTTCTTGGTTACTGCTTTAAAACTGTCTTTTCCTCTTCCTTCCCTGCTCTTCTCCCCAAAACCAGTAACTTTCCAAGTTACTTTCTGTAAGTAGCTTTCAAAGACCTTTGCTGCATTCTGGTTTTAGGCCGTGGTTTGTGTCCCTGCAGATCAATATCCCTTCCACAGAAATAGATATTTATGTTTAAATTGTAGACAGATTTTGAGATACTTTGTGCTTTCTTACTTGCACTTATAGCCCAACTCCTTTTCCTTTCTTCCTCCTTCTCTATTCCTGCCTCTCTGTTTCTCCTTCCCTTTGGCGAAACGTAAAATTTATATACTATGGGACTTATTTTTGAAATAGGTCTTAGAGATCTTAAAAGTCTCTGAGTTTAGGATCACTGTGTTTATTGGGGTCAGAAATTTACCTCCAGTATGTAGAACTAACCCAAAGTATTTCTTTTACATTTCTTTTTTTTAATATTGTACCTAGATGTTACTCTCTGTCAGTCAAATCCCAGACCATGCACTGATGCATTAAGATTTTAAGACACAAGTGAGTGCTGTGTGAAAAGTGAATAATGGATGTGAGATTATTTTGAATGATGACTTAAAATTAAATAAACTCAAACCCAGCAGTTTCTGGCAGAAAAGACTGTGGGATGAGGGGGAAGGAGTACAATGTCAGGTAACTTTGTGCAGTTCCTGCATGTTAACATTCAGAGTTGCAGTAGCTAATTAGTTCCCCACTGAAAATATATTTTCCTCTTATAAGAACTGAGGTAGTGAACATGAAAGATTGGTTTCAGTAACTATAATTCTCTATTGAATATCCTATTCCTAGTTAAAAATTATTTTTAGAAATATTACCAAAACAGCAGACAACATAGAAAGGCAACAAAAATGTACAGAATGAACCTAAGCATGTTTAAATGTTATTTTTCTCTGAAGAATTGAAAAGGGGAGGAAAAAAGAAAAGGAACTGAGGCAAAAGGAAATTTTTCATCTTCTTGCTATTGGATTATTTCACATCTTGTTTTCTTTCTCTTTGAATTTGTTGTTTTCTTTTTTTTTTTTTTTCCTCCCCTTGGACTATTTGAATGTGACAACATCAGGTCCTCTGATTTGTAAGAAAACTTAAAAATTACAGAGCCATTTGGAAAAGTGAATGTTGGTAAAAGACACTTAAAAGTAATATAGATAGCATAAGTATTTACAGTATTTACAGTAGTTTGGGGAAACCCTACATAATGCTTTACTGTGATGTTGCTAATAGCCCAGGAATTTAGATTTTCAGTAGATTTTAGCAAAACTTGATTTGAGTGCTGATGAAAATAAATGCTGGAATAATCTCCCATTCTAAAATTATTCTCCACACAATCAAATGTTAAACAAGAGAATACACAGTGTTTAAAACTGACAGATTAGATAGAGATCTTCTAATATAGAAGTATAGAAATTGTATAAATGAAAAAAAGTGTGTTTTAACGCAGGAACTGAGTGATGGCACAAAGTGTTTGCAGTGCTCAGCCAGCAGCTGTGGGGCTGGTTGTGCACAACTCTTTATGTAGATCCCTTTGGGGACCATTCTTGGCCCCCTGCCTGAAGCAATATTACTACATCTCTCTTGAAACGAGCTCTTACCCTTTAAAATGACCATGGCAGTGAGGCACCTGGGCACAAGGGGAACGAGATCTTCCACCTGCTCTTCCCTTTATAGTCCTTTCTAAAGTGCAGGTTTTGGGATGAGCTTTGGGCTGTACACAGGAACAGGGCCTCTATGCATTTTTAAAGCTCTTTTTCAATGAGTAAATTTATTATAGTACCTGCTCAATAGAGACATTAGTTAATGCTCCATTTATCTCTTTGTGTGGTCTCATAAGATGTCTCCACTGAGGTGTTGAAATGAAACAGGTTCAGGAAAGTGGGAGTTACTCCCATCCTTTTCTGAACGACGTGCAACAGCTGTCAGAAGCCATTCTCGGTGAGCAGCTGGATTTCTTACTTTTCCTTCTCTTATCCACGTGTTTTCCAAAGTGTCTTGGATTTAAATCTCTTGGCATGCTTCCTTGGACACAGCTAGGTATGTTGAATCATAACGTTAATGTGGAAATGGAACTTGCAGTTATGAAAGATCCTGATCAAGGACAAATAACAGCATAAGGAATAAGCATCACAGAAGTGCATGATGTAAAACACACATAAAATGGGCTGCTTGAGTAGTCAAGAAGGCAAAGTCTGACAAACATCATTCCTTGAAGAGAAGGACATAAGTATAATTTAGCCAGCTGTCATAAGTACCTCTAAAATTCACTGGGGAAAACTGCAATTACCTGAGAGAATATCTTTAACTCTCTTTTCCTGGGGTACATATATTGTCATCAATTAGAAATGAATTCATACGCACAAATATAATTGCCAACATGAACTGAAAACATGATGACAGTGGCAGGTTCAACATATGTTGAATCACAATGTAGTTGCAGTGTGCATGTCTTCTTTATTGATCAGTTTTTATTCCCTCTGTGAAATTAAAAAGATGAATTCATTTGAAGGACTCAAGGAGCTTCACTATCTAACATCACATCCATATACTCTGCACCACATGGTGAGAGAGATTTTAACACTTTCTCTATTGAACAACCAGTAGAAGGTTCATTTTATGTACATGATTTTATATTGCTTCCATTCCAACTGTTCTTTCCACCCACTCCCATCTGCACCTGGGTTAAAAATATTTCACTTCTGTCATTTTTAGTGGTTTATATTTGTAGATCATCAGCTAAATCTGAAGATAAAAGCATCCTCATGTAATGTCACCACTACTACTGGTACTAGTGTCTCAGAATAGTTTCTGTAGTGACCCAAGGACATTAAAGGGACTGCCAGTACCTATTTTTGCACACTTGCCTTTGTGTACTCTTGCAAAATTTTCATAGGTCTGAGAATACTTCTGGGGCATAGGGAATAATATTCCAGTCCAGTTTTATGTCTGAAGCAGCCAAAGTGCAATAATGCTCCAGATCATTCTGCAGCTAAGGGACAGAACTGGGAATAGTTACCATGAAAGCAGATTGTTTGCTATAAATGTACTACCATAGACTTGGCTATTGCAATAACAAACTTCTTATAACAAATCATGTGATAAGAACTTTGTAGGCTGAAACCCTGTTTTTTTCAGAAATGACTCATAAGTCTATGCTACAAATCATGATAGGAGTGTTTTAAAACCACTGATTCATGTACTGATAGTAATGTAGTGACAAAAAGACAGAACAGAGCATGATTTCACTTCTGCTGTTGGTACACTGTACCAGTAAGCTGTATTGGTGATTATAGTTACATGGCAATATGCATCTGAGTCGTACAGGTTTAAACCTGCATTGGTATGGCTCTCAAAATTGAAATCCCCCTTTAGGTGTTCAGTTTTCCCTTTAGGAACTCTGGACACAAAAGGTTATTACCTCTATCAATTGGCTTAGATTCTTAAATCCTGTCACTTTTACCTTCTGGCTTTTTATGTAATGAGCTTTCCAAGTATCAAATTAGGTGCCTCTGCCTCTTCTAAACTGAAAACATGAGTCAACCAAAACAGTCAGGTCCCACCTAGAGTTCTTGGTATGTATACTTTTTTTCCAGTCTTCTGAAAGTCTTAACTGGATAATCTGGATATTTTATCATATTAAAGGTCAACTTGGAGTCTCTTGCTAGTCTTGTCAGAAACAATAACTTAAGTTTTTCATACCTGTGCCATGAAAGAATTTGCAATCAGTCTATTTGCCCTGAGTGCGAGTTACTGACAAACCAGTGCAAAATGCAGGGAAAGAGAAACTATCATATTACTTAATACCTTGGGTATTTGCAAACTGATTGGAAGTGCTGTGCTGCAGTTTCCCCTCAAATGACTATTTCAGTAAAACAAATACGAATGTCTAAATTTGAGAAGCAAAACTGTACCATAAATCTAAAAATTCATAGACAATAAAATAGAAATGGTTGTGTGGTACTTACAAAGTTAAATAATTGTATTTACCAGACTTGATCAATTTAATCTTCTCATAGACAGTCTGCATAAGTCTGCTTTGTTCCCTTGGAAGGGTGGCATTTCCCACTTTAGAGCAAAATCTTGACCCTACAGAGTCAATAGGTATTGACTCCTTTCTATTTCTGCACTCAGTGCAGGCCAGCTGCTCCTATTCAAATAGGACATTAAAAGTATTTGGGAAGAGGACATCCAAATCCAATTATTTTATGGAACAATTACATTTCTTACAGACTTGTTGTGTCTTCTCTTTTGTATATTTTTTTTTATTTTATATTGAACCACACATAAACTGAGATAATGATGGTATCATATTTGAATTAAATAGAAGAGTTGTTCGTGTTTGTTCATTATTAATATATTTAGATGAATAAATCAAAGCTGAATTGGCCAAACAAATGATAACTTTTTTTTTCATGGGGGATTTTTGGCCTAAGTGCATTAGTAATACAAATCTAGAAATTATCTAGAAAGTAGTGGACTGCTCTTGCAGCTAAATTATCTGCATGTAATACTGAAGAAACTGATTCACTATGTAGTCCTTTCAGTGCTTCAAAAAATCAAAGCTGTAAATGAGCACACTTTGTATCCTTCTGCAGGACTTTCATACAAATTCCAGTGCTCTAACTTTGAATGATATTTTTGGGGACCAGTGCAGAAAAGGGAATATTTTATGTGTGGGTCCACAGTTGTTTGTTTTGATTTGCAAATGTAATTCACATCAGAAATTCATGTAAATGAATGTTATGTTATGCTGCTTTATTTTTGGTGATGTTAATTCTATTATTTGACACACAACTAGGAAGTGCTCAGATGATCTGGCAATGAGGACTTGATACAAAACAAGTCAGTACAGTATGGTATTTAAAATTCAGCATGATATCTTCATTACTAGTACTGTTACCTAGGGTTTGATACCTAATTCATGATCATACTTTCCATTCTTTTGATGATCACGACCAGAAAATGCCCCATGGAAGTGCTGTTATTTTGGAGGACATATGGTATTTCTGCACCACCTTTTCCATGAGGGGTCTGACTTATCAGTTTGTGCTCCAAGGCACTGTTGTAGTATAAATAATCAACAGTTTTTTCAGAGTGTAAAAAGACCTCTCCAAATGCTCATCTGTGGCTGTGTGTTGAATTTCAGCAGCACTGCAGTGCTTTGAGCTGGCAATCCAAACATCTTCATTTAGAAACAAAACACCATACGGTATAATCAACTCCCCATAGTAATTTTCTTCACTGCAGTATCATTAAAGAAGTATTGTAGCATAAAGAGTAAACTAAAATATGCTTGGCCAATAAGAAGGCCAACAGCCTTCTGCAGTTAAAGCTATTTTTATGTATTTTGCTACTGTAATGTCTGAATTCTTCACAGTCTTAATATACTCTCCTAGCACATTCCTGTCTCCCTTTGCATTTTGAGCAGGATCTGAGTTACAGATATTCATGTCTGCAGAATCAAGCATTGCAGACTCTCACCACTATCCCAAAGGGCTGCCTAAGTCTCTAGGGGAACTAGAAACTGGGCCCAAAAATTGAGCTTTTCAGTTGAGCTCAGTTAGCCAGAGGATTGCAATCCCTGCCATGGACTGTCTTCTTCCTCCATGACACCATTTTATTTTTGCACAACTGTCGTGCTAAGGTTTAGACAGGAGCCAATGATGGACAAGCAGGTAGAAGATATAACAAATACTTTTCATTTTGGCTTACAACTTGAATAAATATCACTTGCTAGTTAATGTAATATTAATGCTTTCAATACCTCCTCCATGCTTGAGACTTCTTCCCTTTTAAGGGCACCCTGAAGGGTGGAAGCAGCTGAGGCATTTGAGAGGTTTAGTGTCTTGTTGCTATATAATATGTTGAGGTAGGGGAATCCTTAAAACTCATCTTCAGAATCAGAATATGGATTTTTTTTTTAAATTTGTCTTTTATTAGATGTTACCAAATCCCCTAGAAAAGGTTGGGGAGGGACCTTCCTTATAAATTGGTTGTGCAGACCAGCACAGCCAGTACTGAAAGTACATGGCAAAAGAAATAGCTTCATATAAATAGCTGAGTCAAAAGGTGTTGTGTTCTTTGTTTTTCCAGCAAATACAGTAAATCAGCTGTAGTCATGAGTGATTCTCCCCTCATAACACTGTAAGCCAGGGTATAAACAAATGCACAGAACTGCTGTAGAGTATTAACATGCATTTTTAACCTGTCTCCTACTGCTGCAAAATCAACATTAGAAGAAAACGGAATGGTGTTTCTACTTTGGGAAGCTCAGCTGAGGTTTTGCTGAACAGAGTCTACAGAAAATAGTTTTTGAGGGAATTGTATGTTTTAAAATAGTCTGAAAGCTAAATTAATAGGTCCATTCTCTCAGCCTTCCCATTAAAACTGCCATTTATATTTCCTGCCAGACACTGTGTAGACAAAGAGAAAATGATCAAAGTCATTCTCACTAGTGCTAGACTGCTGTCCTTGTCTAATTGTTTCTCAGGATTACACACATCACTGCTGCAGTTAGGGTCAAATTAATAGAAAGAAGCACAATATCAGCATGGAAACCGCTTTTTACTTTTTGCTCATTTAGCTCTGACATCTACAGCATGGTGAAAACTGTTTAAAAGAAAAACAAAATGCTTAAATGACAGCCTTCGAATGCTGTGAGACAAATTGAAAATAGCTTTGATGCAATAATGTGCTTATTACTCAAGCACTGCAGCATTTGATTGTTTAAAAACTTGCTATATTTGAATTAGCTCTCAGGTCTACAGGACAGAAGGAAACACCTCACACTCTTTGTACATGAACCAGGAAAACAAAGAAGAAAAGGTGTTAATCTGCAAAATACTGAGGGTCTAGACATTGGAAAGTCAAACTAAACACCACTGAAAACTTCAACCAAAAATTCAAACTCATTAGGTAAACAGGCTTTGTGAAAGAGAGGAAAAACAAGTGAGGTAGAGTTTATTTTTCATTTGTTTGCTTTTGTTTTTTTGTGTGACCAGTTGGCAGAGATAGTTTAGACACTGAAAGTTGAAGTTTGAATGGTGTCTGTAAATGAACGATGTTGAAAGCTACTGGTTCCGAGTTCAGTATTTACATTTAACCCCAGAGTATGTACGTGCGTTAAAGCATACTTATGCCTAAGAAAATATAAATCAAATGTCTCTCATGAGTGATATGCATGATCCAGTGAAGCCTTTGAAATGACAGAATGTTCTTTCAGCAAATATAGAGAGAATTTTGCAGTCCAGAATCTGATGGAAGAAGAAGATACAGTGACACACTAGGAAAAAGCATGGTCTATATCATGTATTTTCAAGCCTACAATGAGGTGGTGGCTGTGAGATTTCACAGGCTCCTCATAATCCCAAGGAAGTTAATTTTCATGGAGAGGAGAGATTGCTTGATGTTGAACCACTGTTCCTTGTGGTTTTGAACACAGACTGAAGTTTTTTGTTTCTTTGGCTAGTCCCTGAGTATACACTTGCAGTAAGGGAGGACCAAAGATGCCAAAAAATTGAAGTTACCTTTGGAATTGCAGCTACACCAAGAAGTTGATCATGTGTTATGTTCATTTTTATATAAATCTCACCCAAATACTACCTGGATTTTGCAGTGGAAGGCCTTTAAAGCCCATTTATTTGAAATAATTATTGTAGCACATCATGGGACAAGGAGAGATAAGAAAACAAGTGGGGATAATTTTTGTGGCCTTCCTGTCTGTTTGGTGAATATATTCCACTTTAGCAACTTGCAAAAAAATGCTGTTATCCCTAAATGGTTATGTTTTTTTCCATAGCAAGAGCATAAAGCCTCTGTTTGCTTTATTGATCTGTCCAAGATTTCAGGTATGGATATGTAATGAGTTCATTATATCAAAGTGATTCCAAATAAACATCACTAATGTGTTTCTGAGAATATTTTCCACGTGGTATTTTCTTCTGACAAGATTCATTCTTTTTCATTTCATGGCAAGAGCAGAACAATAGATCTGTAGTGGCTTTACTATTTGTGAAAAATTAATTTCTAAATTACAAGCTTCAAGTATGGCAAAGCACATCTGTATAATTTGCCAGCAAGGAAGCTGAAACAACCATGTGGTGTTGCCTACCTGGCAAATCAAAGAAAGGAGGAATACATATGTTTTAAATATCAACTGGCATCCACTTAGAAATAATTACTTATTTGATTCATATAAAAAACTGTAGAACAAATTCAAGTAATCATGAATACTTTTCAGAAAAGATGACTGCTTACAGGAAAAGCTTTTAATTATGTAAATGCTTCTTTGCAGTTATTCACAAAGATGTGCTCAGTATGTGAGCATTAAAACTTTATTCACAAAGCTATACTTATGGTTCAGTTTTCCATTGAAATGAGAAATACATCAAAGATATTAGATATTTTTATAGTGAATTCTACCTTCTTATGCAATTACTCACCTGCCTTTCATAAAGATATGAAAAATCCAGGAGTTTGTTCTTAGTCATAGAAAAATCTCTCAGTAGGTGGAGGGAGACTTTAAATTAGATCTAAAACTTATTTATGAAGCCACACAGCAAAAGTTACTAACAACAGGTCTCACTTACGGAAATCTAGAAAATCAAACTGAGTGAAAATATTAGGGCAAATATTTAAAACTATTGAGAATAGTTTTAAGGTAATGTCTACATAGTTTTGTGTCAAAGATGACAGAAAATTTAAATAGTGGCTGAAAGGCGTGTTATTTTACATGCAGATTTGTTGAAATGGTTGTGAATCACATTCCAGCTGGGTGTTACTTGATACAAGAGCAAGTCAGGCACTTTGCAATTTAAAATCTGGCTCAGGATCTTCTGAATTTGGAACTGTGCTTGGCTTCCTTCATCCTGAAGAAGAAAAGGTTACAGAGGTTCCAATCTGCTCACCTGTGAACCTGAAAAGGTTTTATATGCAGGTGTGGTTAAGTAATAGATGATTAAGAGTTATGTATAACAGTGTAGTGGGTATTCACTTGGTGATAATTTTAAACTGAAAGCTTGCAGGATAGCTGGAAATAGATGGGATGGCCAATAATGACCGATATGGCCTCTGTTTTACCTTAACTACATCCGCAAGCTGTTTCTGAATATCACCTTCAAAATATTGGAGATAAGGGAATGTAAATAATTCTTGTCACATCTAATGGATAAATGGTCTTCCTCAATTATGTATTTAACATAATTCACCCATGTATGGTACTTTGAAAGTAAAATACTTTCTGGACCATTTTATGCTTGCTAGATATGTATCCTAAATGGACTATATATAAAATGGTTGCATTTCAAGCAGATTAAACACCAACATACTGTTATGTGAATCGATACATGTACTTGTTGGAATATATAAACTTTCTGGGACTAATATTGTCTGTTCCTCATTTTATTACCATCTTTTTGTGAATATTTTCTAAGACCTACTTAAAATTCCTTTAGGTATCCATGGCTGTGCACTTTATCAGTGCTGCAGGCTTTTGACAATAGGTGTAGTTGGTGATAGAAATAAAGGAGAACTGGCAGAGGGTGGAGAAACCTAAGTGGGTCACTTGTCTAACAACTGTTGCTCTGACAGAGCAGATGTGCCTGGCAATGCATTTTTCTTTTTTTTTTTGCAGATGATCCCATCCTTTCTATCCCTCGTGAACTAAATCTATATCTCAGAATTGCAGAACCTCTCTAAATTTTGGCCCTCCACTGGTGGGAGTTTGAGTAAGGAGGAATTAGTGGAAGGATTTAGGATTTCCTCACCTCTCAAAGAAGTAGAGAGAAAATCGGCCTCTGGTTCACCTCTAGTTTTCTGCCCGTAATTCAGCAGAAGTCAGGCTGCTTCCCTAGTTGCTTCTGTCTTTAGTAGTACAACTGTGCACTTGTGATTCTTTTCTTTCTTTATTATTTTGCCATTGCATATATTCTTGCAAAATTATCTTTCTTCCTCTGCTTTCCCTTTAAATCTCTGTTTTTCCCTTTTAAAAAGCACATGCACAGCTTCCAAAATTATCTGTTGTCCTCCTTCACTGATAAAATTAGGTATTTTCAGACCTGGAAATAGAAATGCAAAACTGAATCTGAAAACCAGTTCAGGTACAGGGCTGTCCAGTATTTCTGACAGAATTTTTGAACGTGATGATACTGTTCTAATGAAAGAGGTTAGAGGTGCGATTCTGGAATATCATAAGTCTATATCTCTCTGAAATACCTTTTAAAAATGAAATACACAAACTGACTGGAAAAAATGCAGCCTATATATCAAAGAGACAGTGTACTCTGTGGACAGCAGGGCATTGAACAACAACCAGGCTCAAGGCAACTCCATGTGCAGTTCCCGGAAGTGCAGGTGCTTACCAGTAGATTATAATCATTTGGTTATTCAGTAAAAAAGAACTGGGATAATTAAACATGGTTAAAATGTTTTATTGTTTCACTAATGAAAATGTTTAAAAATTATGCTTAAAAAGATTCATATCAAAAATGTACAGAATTCAACACTACTTTTCTAGTGGAAAGTTTTTCTGTCCATCTGATACAGTAGTTTGCCATCCAAAGTGAAATTAAGAACAGTATCTTAAATGCTGCAACTTAGGAAGTGACTCGCTGTTCTGTTTCTTTGTGTTTAAACAGAAACTTGATGTGTCTGTTATCATTTGACAATCCCATAGGATGTGAAACTGCAATAAAGAACAAGATAGACTCGTGTCCTTACCTGAAACTGTCAACCTCTCAGCAGTGCAGGTGTCAGTGAAGCTGAAGTTACATTAAAGAGCAGTAAAACCTCAGGAGGAAAAGCTTTTGCCTTTGAGGAGGTTTAAATCCATTGTTATCTGTTTGGGTCGCTAAACCAGAGACATCTTCAACTGCAGTTTTTAATGCCTTTTTTTTTTTTTTTCTCCTGTGTGTGCACCATAAAAGTTTTGGAAAATTCCAACTAAGCAGGCCAGCTCCCATCTTACTTTTAAGAATATGTGGTGTCTGCCAGAGCTTTTTATTGTTATCTTAATAAATAAGATTGACTTTTGTAATAAATAATTCTCAAAGATTATGTCTGTGTTGAAACAGACAAAAAAAAAATAAAAAAGCCTGTGGATGCACATTTCCTTAAAGAACACTTCCTAAATTCTTGTATGTCAAAAATATTTCAGATTTACATTTTTATAAATGAGATTAGAGAGAAACCATTTGTCTCATTAAGGCCTGCTTCATCAAGGAATCTCAATCAACGTGTCTTTACATGTAACAGCTTAAGAATTATACCAATGAGCTATTCCAAATCATGAGATCAACTGCTTGCTTTTCATGTTCTTTTGGAGAAATTCATAATTTAAACAGAATTTCATCTCTTGCATTATAATTATGACCAAGTGGAAGACAAAGTCCTATTCTCAGACTTCTGAAACAAAGACTGGGTTTAAATTCCACTGGGCCTGTTGCTAAGGACATAACTCAAGTCCTACTGAAAACAGCAGAAATCAGCCCAAATAGCCAGTGCAGTTGAGGATTTGTCTTTTCATATAATTTAGTAGGGGTTAAATTAGTGACAACAGATGTAGCTGAACATCATTTGTTGTCTTATAACCAGATGATTCTACAAGTTCAGTGGAACATTTTATTAAATTACAGAAATGGTCATGTCATGATTACATCTTTATTATTTCTATAAATGAACCAATCTAGGCTGCATTTAGAGTATTTAAAAAGCTAATTCTTGGTCTCTTTAATAAGGAATTTTTGTAATTTAGGAGAAATTATTATATTTTTTATACTAAGAAAACAGAAAATACTCCTTCTTTTAGAAGAACTGATGTTCCTCAGGCACACAGGAACAACTTCCAGTTCTGTAAATGAATGAGCACCTTCAAAACAAAAATGAGTCACGTAAGCCTAGAAAAGGGGCGGTGTGCATGTATAATGCATAGACACACAAAGTATGTTGAAAATGTGACTTTGATCTTTAAATGATGTAACTGATGTACTTTGTTTTGCATTAAGGAAACATGAATATTCTTCTGCATGCATGTTTTATATTGTTACATGCAGAATATTATTTTATATTATTGCATGCAGGGAAGGGCTCTGCTTGCACCTGTAACATGCTGAGCCAAAAGACTTTAAATTTAAAAAAAGAAAAAAAGTACTTGAAGTGCAAGAAGTAGACAGGACGAAATATACCTAAAGAAACAGCTCTCCCTCTAGCCTTCTTACAAGCTTGTTATCTTGGAATAACCAGTCCCTAAAATCTCTGGAGACTGCCTTAAATAAATAAATGCAATGTCTAGTCATTAATTACCTGCCAATTTTCAAACCAACCTGAGCAGTGTTCTAAAGCACATTATAGGTTTCTAGTTTTAATTGAAAACAAACGTGGGTAAACAATCAAACCACATGTTTATCAAGTGCCTATTTCCTGACAATCAAGAGAAATGGTAATTGCAGCAGAACAAAGGCTGTTTATCAAGATGTTTCATTGTTGAGTGTTTAACTACATCTCCTCCCAGTCCTTGTTCCCATAAAACACCAGCAGTGCTGGCAACAGTGGAAAAACGTCCCTCCTGAGGCCAGGATGTTAGGGCACCGGTGGTGAAAATGCTCCTCCTGGGGCCAGCAAACCAGTCTGCTTCATGAGGCCTTATTGAAGAGATGTGATTGAAAAAATGCTCCAGACTGGTCTCAGGGAAGTGGTTTCAAACAGAACAAGAGAAATAGTAGTGGGAGCAAATTAGTGTTTGATGTATGTTAATAAATGCAGGTAAAATATCTTCTAATAAGCAAAAATTTATTTAAAGGTCCTCAAAGGACGTATGGCCGTATTTTGAAACACACACTCGGGTGTAAACCACAGCACTCAGAGGGCCTGTGGTGGATGTTTTGGGAGAGTATTTTGAGTCAAATGGTAAAACCTGCCAAGATATGCTGGGTAGTGCTTTTACCAGTAGGTAGCTATAGTTTAGGGGAAAATCCTTTTTTAAAGCTTGAGATTTCAACACAGGAGTTGGAACTCTTTCCAAAATCTTTTTCTGAATGCATCACTGCAGAGACATTTGCTGGAACCAGCCAAATACATGACTAAGTAACAGGAAAACAAGCTGAATGACAAGTAATGCACTTTGATAAGTGAGGGATGTCAGAAGAAATCACTGTGCACTAAGCTATGGCAGAACTATGTTGGGTCTTCACTAAGATCCCGTTTTTTAAGAATTGAACCCTGTGATAATTAGGAGGTTACATCATTTCAGCATCTTTTAAATAGATAGCTATGCAGTGGTAAATGTACCCTAGGTTGGTGTGCTTATCTGTGCGCAGAAAATAATGATGCTGGTTTAAAATGTTCTTTCAGTTACTAAATAACATTCAAAAATAATCATTGTTCTGACATTGCTTTAAAAAAAAATTAACGCAATAATTATAATTCATTCAATAAACATTTACACGCTAGAGTAGATATTGCTTAGTCATCACCTTGTTCTTTTCCCCTTCCCTCCATACACTTAAAAATTCAAAAAACTCTCTGTTTCCTGAAGTTTTCCAATTAATTTCTTTACATTCATGATGTGGAACAACATCTGTTCCTTTTATTTCTTCTCCCATTTCAAGAAATACAATTGGTTTTCAACTAGAGAATAAATCTTTGCAAGCATCGCTCACGTAATTCTTTGATGTCAAACCAGTGGCTTTCATATCTAACTGACTGGGAAACTAGGAAAGGGATTGACTTTTTAAAATTTCTTAGGAAAACCTATCATATTCTTTTTTTATTTTTTAAATAATTATGCAGACCGGGTGTTCAACTGACATAAACCCATTGCATTCCATTCTTCTTCCACGTGTCTCCATTGTTTTATACCTAATGAAGATTTAGCCCTGCTGTTGTGGAAGAACAAAAGCTGATGTGATTGTGTTTGTTAACCTGCTTGAGCATGCAGCAGCAGTGCTGATGATATTAGCAGAAATGAGCACACCTTGGGAATAGCAGTTTTTACTTAATTACTGCTATACAACCATCTGGGAAAACTCGCTTTGTTTTTAATAAACTTCTAAAAGTTCTGTGCGTGTAAGGAATGCTTAGGCATTTGATAACATACACAGTACAAATAGTAGGTTATGGAATGGGGAGGAATAAACATAAAAACATCAGAGAACACCAAAAAAAGTTGAAAACCACTCTACCAGAAACAAAAATATGACACCAAAGCAAAGAGGTGCCCCATACTTTGTACCCAACTAGGAACAATTACAAGAATGAGGGACAGTTTCACAGAATATAATAAGATAATCCTCTAATATAAGTAACAGCCAGTTACCAATTGGCCATTGTCTCTGCCTGAGAGTTGTTTTTGTTAGGATTTCTACAATTTCTGTTAACTTTCTTATAAAGTATTCTTCTTTACTGAATATTTTTTGCAATTTTTTGTGGCCTGGTCAGATCACCTCTGCAAGGGGGTTGGTGAGCTCATCCAGACATCTCAGGAATACTGTATACAATGTCAATTTTTCAAGACATCTAAACATTCAGGAGTTTGCCAAAAGTAGCCTCCTCATCCAGCAGGAGGCCCTACAAAGCAGGATGTCTGTATGACCTGCAGGTCCTACAAAAATAGAAGTCCCTTTGAAGCAGGACCCATCCTTTCCTTGCTGCTGTGGCCAGCTCATAGAGTCTCTAATGTGCTGTTCAGACAAGGCAGTGCTCCTTTTCCATGGACAAACAGATGAACAGCTTTTCTCTCAGGGCAGGATGAGCTGAGTTGCAGTGACTTTAATGTGCAATGCTTACTGTATAATGCCTTCCAAGTCTAACTTGACAGAGGTAACAGAGAAAAATTCTGTATTTAAAAATATCTACATTAATTCCTAAAACTTCATACAATGTACATTCTATACAAATATCTATTGCTATTTCTACTATCATTATTATCTTTATCTTTTTCAAGTTTATTGAAACTTGTTGGAAAATAAATTTCTCAGATTGAAGCACATTCCCTAAAAGTTCATTTTGGTGACAGAACTATTTTTCCATTTTTTCAAAACTGTATTGTTTTTCCCCTACCATCTTTATCAAAGCATTTATTTTATGTTCATTTAAGTCCCTGTCTTCAGAAAGCTTGATTGACAACTTGCTACAACTGCATTAAGCAAAACAAGGCTATTAATCCCTTTCTTAACATTCTCCACAAATTTTTTTGAAATAGTTTCATGACCTGGATTGATGAAATTCAAACACAATCTTTCTTGTGGTCTTTCATGTGAAGAACTGTGATCTCTCTTTGATGATAAAGAAGTTAAATGAATTGAATTTAAAGCAGGCTCAGCTCTGGCTGACTTATTGTAATTGTTTTCAAACGTCTTGGTTTAAGATAGCTTGCCTGAAAGCAATGCAATATAAATGGCATTACTTCAGTTTTGAATAGTAAGTTCACTTTTTCTTATGACTACCTGAATAAGCTGAATAAGGTTTTATATGCTCAGCTGAAATGTAAGTTCTTAGGTGGAAGACCATAAACATGAGGAAATGTCTAGTATTAGGAGCAGAGGTACACTGAGATTGGGCAGTTTCCATTGCTGTGCCAGAGCTTTTTACTCTGGGCAAAGATTCTAATACTGTTTATCTCCTGACTTTGCATAATGTAGCCAGGATTTTTAAAAGATTTCAAAGAACAAGACCTAAATTGATTAATGTTCATTTCTGGGACAGAAGGTAATTAATAAGCAACTTCTGTAGTGACTTAAAAATTATGCTCAGCTGAGTCCACTAGAAGGGGTTCTAACAGCCAGACACATCAGCTTTGGTTTTATGTCTGAGATTCTGTCAAGAGAACAGACTTGGATTTTAGATGTCTTGGAAAGTTGTAAATTCATGATGCATATGAGACTAATTTGGAACGAATTTGTCACTTATCAGTAATGTCAGCTTCTCCAAGGCTCCAGCTGCACAGAGACAATGAAAATCTGTCTCATTGTCCACTGTTCCTTCAGAGTAGCTGTAAATGCATTCTGGGACATGCTGCAGTTCCCACAGATAGTTATTGCTTAATTCAGCCAGTCTGCCACATATTGAGCTGAGTTGGAGTGAATAGGACCATTGGTCCAATGGAATAAAACCATTGGAATACAGATCTAAATCCAGCATAGGAGGATTTATTCATGGCTAGTCCATGTTAGACTCTGGTTTATAAAAAAAAATAAAAATACAAACAGGTAGAAAATTTGGAATTTTTGAATCAAAATTTGCTGGTTTTATCAACAAAAATAGGAGCAACTTAATCTGGAATTTAATAAGACATAGGAGTATGTCCCTAAAATGATAATAAGATCCTTCAAAGGAACTATGTTCCTCTAGAGAAAATGTGTGGCCCTCTGTAGAAGGAAATACTAACATGGTATTTTATTGTGTCAGTGATTAACTGATATATTGTTTCCTTGTTAAGCAGTACAATTATTTCCAGTACAAAAATACATTGAACCACTGGAAAAAATAAAAAAGGTATCCCAGTTCCCATAAAACTGTTTTGGCTGGATTCTGTTAACTTTTCAATATTTCAATATGCACAAATGCCATGACCAAGGGGAAATTAGTAATGTCCTTCTCACCAGCCCAGTCTAATCAATAAACAGAATTGATGGATTAAAGCAAAAACCAGGAAAATCGTATATTGTCATAATGAGAGTTTCCAAGTTTTCCTACAGACTGGTTATAGCCACTTGTTAGATATGAGTTTCTTTTATGATATTGGAAAGCTAAGAAATTCCTGGGTGCTAGTTCTCTATGATACTTTAAGATATAAATGTTCAGAAGTATTCAGAAGTCTCTATCTCTTGTTAACAATTTCACTGTAGGCATTTTAAAATATGCTGCTCTTTTGGAAAAATCAGATATTTCAAGTGATGTTTTAAAGCAGCATTGGAAAGATTCTTTATTTAAAAAAAAAAAAAACAAAACAACAAAACACACCAATAAACAGCAAGAGTTTATTGCTTACTTTTACATACTGAAGTTTGTGAACAATTATGGTATCTGGAAAGTTAAGTTTGTCTTCAGTCCAGGACGGGTTTTGGGGTTCACTGATCTGAGTAGTGAGTGATGCATCCCACATTAATTATTGTCATCAGGAAAATGTTGTCTTGCAGTATTTTACAACACAAAGTGAAGTTTGGGACAATTTACAGTGCCAAGTTTATTAGTTGACTATATGAATAAAACAAAGTTACAGCTACATCAAAATTATTAATAGAGTTGCACACACCTCCATGCATCTGGTTCAGATAAAACAGTGGCAGAATGAATAATTGAGGTTTTGTCTACCGTAAAAGTTCAATATGTTTAATTTGCTGACTGTTCATTTTCCTGCACACATCACATTTCATCTTAGGTGATGTAATTTTTCATTAAATCACAAAAGAAACACAAAGAACAAAAAAGGATGTCATATATTTCTGCTATTCTAGGTCTGGTGCATTCACAGGGTTGAAAGAAGTTGTATTTTTGGTTTCAGTGGAATGCCACCTCTTTTTAAACAAATAATAAAGACTAACAAAAATGTTGTAATATTTTGAACCACTTTTTTGATTTTTTTTTTCTTTATTTTATGCTTACCTACAGTATGAAACATTAGTAATCTTGGGTGTTCCTATTGACAGATTTATTTATGACACATGCTTGGGTGCTGTTTATTTCTGTCTGTGAGCACTCTTTCCTTCTTCAGCACCACAAACATCTTAAAATTTGCAGTCTTGTTTCCTCGAGGTATAAATCAGGAGAGGAGACTGTTCTTTGTGAATTTAACTAAGCTGCTCATTCACACTGAATTACTTCTTGACCTGGCATTCATGAGTTTCTTTACATATATTTAACAGGGCACATTCTGAGGATTCATTTGTTGGGGAGTAGCAAATGTGTTTACTTTCTTACTGACTCTGAAACTCTTCTAAAACTTCACAGATCTTTACTTTTGTTGTTGCTGCAATCCTAGTAATTACTTCCATAGATTCTTGGAAGTTACAAGAACGAGATGTATTTAAAAGTCTCAGTCACTGTGCTCTTTTAAACTGTTCACTTCAAAACTCTTGGCTGTGTTAAGCTTGGGGCTGGTGATTTTTTTTCATATTTTTTACATTACTCTTTTTTTTCCCCGTTTTTTTTTTTTTTTTTTTTTTTAAATAACCATTTCTACTACTTGCTAGCATTGCTGTATAGTTAAGTCCTTGAAGTGTGATTTTGCTCCTGGAAAAGCTTTCTGACATTTGCAGGTTGGAATGTTGAACTGTTTTTTATGCTGAGCATGTTCTGAAAAGCAATCACAAGAGAAGTATTTGCCAAATGGTGTGTTGGAACTACAAATCTTAAAGCACCTTGTGCCCGTGAGAACTTGCCAAAACCTTTCTGATTAATCTAATTTGCTGGAGCATTTTGTTCCTGCTATCTCAGCAAATATTTACCTTGTTGCAGAAGTCCCTGGTGTTCTGGCACGGCTGTTGGGGAGCTCTGTGATGTTTGAATCTATTTCCTCCTTTTCCTCTTTGCAAATGCTGCAGAGTAAGCAGGCTCCTAGAGACTCTAAGACTTTATTTTTGAAAGTTTTTCTCTGTTTCTGCAAGTTTTTTAAGGGTTGCTGTTTGGGTCATGCATAAACCAGTTTCAGATTCATTTTTGCACTAGCAGAGGAGCTGAATTCCTGATTCAGCATGGTTCCATACTCGCTGAGTGGTGGTATCCTGAAAAATGCTGATAAAGAATAGCGACTTGCAATAGTGGCACCTAGTACCACGTTATTAATTGCTCATTTGCCTTTTCTTCTAAGAAAGCTTTCTTATCTCTTGTTCTCACCTTCAAAAAGAATAGCCTGGGTGGGAAAATCAAATTGCCAAAGAACAATCAGCTCTTCCATGGAATAAACTAGTTACCATTCTGATTGATTTCCTGAATTGTCTTAAGCAGTTTGGAATCCTCAGGTACACATTGTGTACACAGCTGGGCACACCTGTGTGATCAGCATTCTTACTAGTGGTGATCTCTTCAGTTCCTTCGGCATTGCATTTCCATTGTTTGCATTGTATCCCAAATTCCTGGTGATATTCCTCTGAAATACTTGTAATGGCACATAAGCCTTTGGTTATGAACATCACAGTGTCTTGAGAATCACTGAAGGAGTAGTATGGCAGTATCTTTCTTCCTGTCCTTTGACATTATGCATTCCCAAGGAACTTGATTGTTATGAACCAGGAATGAAATAACAGTCAGGCAAATTCCTTGTAAGATTTCACTTTAGATTTTGAAAAACAAATAAAAAATCCATATTGTGATATAATCAAGCTATCAGAAGCTGTCCTTAAAAAACACCCAAAGCAATTAAAAAAAAAAAAATCAAACTGTTTTTTACTTACACACCTTCAAGAATATTTCTATAAGCGGGGAATAATTTTTTAAATTAACATTTCCTACATTGACCAGACTATCTCAGAAGACCTTAGCATTGCAGAGCACTCCTTTTGTTATCAAAGTCTGAACACTGATTAAAATAATACTTTGAAAGGGACAAAGAACTTCAGAACATGACTACACATGTACTGAGGTCATGAGAATCAACCTTTGGTTCATAAGAATCACTCTATGTTTGAAAGTATTTTATTAAAGTATACATATAATTAGATATGCAACTGCAAAATCAACATTTATTATTATCATTGCCTACTTTTGTGCTGCCTTTCCTTGATAGTGGACAGTTTGTTTCTATGTTGTTTTATCATCTCTATGTTGTGTAGCCTTTTTGCTGAGTTTAAGGGCAGCTGTGTGTTTGATCCACATGGTACAGTTTCAGGACGTATAAAGTGATAGGTATGAGCATTGTAAGAATGTAGCTAGAATTAAACCTGTGTGCATGTTATTTGCTTCCTCATTGAAAAAAAAAAAATTTAGAACTAAATTTATGTTGGTGTCTGTGTGTGCATACATTCAAATTCACATGGCCTAGTTACAATCCAGTTACAAGAGTGACATTTTGAGAGATTAAGCTCTTTGGGACAGTATCCAGCATGTGAGATGTTGAGCACTCTGATTATATTAGTGACAAGACCAAGCTCTGAAATGAGATCACAGTAAAAAGCATCTTAGTCCTTTGATATTTTTACTAGATTGTTCAGTAGTTTGCATCCCTAAAGTAATAAAATTATTTTCTGAGTCTTTTCTTGTCAAGACATAGTTTTGTCCTTGTTACAGGCTGGGATCTCTTCCCTCAGCTGCAACTGGGACACAACTTTCAGATTAATTTTATGTCATGACTTTTAATATTTTTTTTGCAATGCAGTCAACCCCCAAATAAAAATTCTCATTGCTGCTAACTAACAAAAAACCACAATGTGAGAACAGGTTCACTATTTTGGGGTCATCTTTCAAACTATGTTTAGTAAGTATTGTGGAAAGACACTTAGCAGTGCCTCCTTTGACTTTAGCAAATTATTGCTATTCCATTTTTGAACAGATTGGAGAGAGTTATGAGACTGTGATGTTTTATGATTTCTCAAATTCATACAAAATGGACAAACTCAGTTTCTATATCCCTACAATTTTGCAGTGCTAAGACTTTTCTTGTCTGTGTGCTGGATGTGCAAGTGATCCATGATATAAATTCATGCTTTTTCTCAATCCATAAAAAAAATGAAGCCCAAGTGCCATGTGTTAAGAGATGAAAGCTTTTCCTGACATTACCCCAAGAAAATGATAATTGCCTGCAAAGAGCAACAGCTCAGACAGGGTGTCCATTAGGTTTGAAATGGCTCATTGGGTAGGTTTTTCTAAGTCTTTATGTCCTAAGGAATTTGAAGGGTTGACAGACTTATAAAGTGCTGGGATGCAAGTAATGCCACAATTTTGTTCAACTCATAGCAAGCCCATGCTTGAATATGGCAGCAAGTCAAAGGGATAGAAGATTGTGGTAATGTTTATTATTTGTATTACAAATAATCAACCTAGAGGCTCTGATTGGGAATGGCATCCTTTATGCTAGAGGCTGTGCATATCTCCATGAAGCTAATCTCTGCTTGAAAGAGCATACAGTATGAGGCAACAAATAAAACAAATAGAAAGAAGGGTAAATAGAGACTTAAAGGATTAGGAACTGGGAAACAATCAGTACATGTGCTTGTGCAGGATCTCTATACAGTTGCTGTTATTTTTGTTAAAATCGTAATTATAACAAAACAACTTGCTAGGGGAAAAAAATATTATTTTTGAACCAATGTGCTTGGAAGAAATAATTTAACTCCACATTCTGCTACAGTCTTCCTATTAGACTTTGGAAGGCAGAGAATATGAATTGTAATGAGAAGAAAATATAGGTAAATATCCCATGAGATATAAAAATTACTCTCAGAATGTCATATTCTTCCAGAGTTGGATAATAAAGAATTATAGAAACTTTGATGTAGTTGCTGTGAGTAATGAGTCTATTTAACTTTAAATCAGTCTTCAGTGGATAAATTGAAAAGTATGGTGCGTGATGGAATTAGCAAAACTGGATTTGAAAATGAAATTCCACTCACCGAGAGAAGTTATAGGCAAAGAAAGAAATGAAAAGTAGCAATGATTGGAAGACCAATCATATGACATTAATATAAAATGTGGTGAGTGAAAATTATATGTATTCAATATGAATTTCCTGAATTTATGCGATTCCTATTTAAATAAAGGAGAATTCTGTACCTTTTGTAATAATGATTTCTACAGATTGAAAGATACAAAAGTTCTCAAAATAGAATGTATAGTGAGATCAGATGAGAAGACTGAAGAGACACAGCAAATGGCTCTTAAGACTAAGAGAACATGTAATTAGTTCTTTACATAGAAGGGATAACATATGATGAAAATCTCTTAAAATCAATGGGAATCCTTAATTTCAAAGTATGTATTTATAATTGCTTTCAATGGGGAGGTGAGTTTGTTGATATGTATGAATGTATCTATATATCTATACAGACATCCAGGAAAGCTGAAATTCAAGGGTATCACCTCAGCTGATAAAAATAGCCATTGGGAATACCTGCCAAGCAGAAAAATGTTTCTGCTGAGAAGGCCAAAAATATCTCTCCACAACCCTCTCTGCTGGGAGGAGTAATGAGGTAGTAAAGCATGGTATAAAAAAGAAAAGCACAACACTCTCTTCATAGAAATGTTGTTCTCATTTCAGGGATGCTCAAGGAGTTTAAAGGGAAATATAGCTTTGAAAACCCACGAAGAATGTTAGAAAAAAACCCTACTTCTGTAGCATAGAGTTAAATACCTGATTCCTGACATAGTTTTATTATGCTTGATGTGAGAAACTGTCATTTCTATCATTGACTTTATAATGTAGACATTTGTGGAATCATGTAAGTGGTTTGTCCTGTATTTGAGGGAGACATTGATGCTCTAGATGTTTAAAGTTTACACATCCTTAATAAATACCTAGTTGCATTTGTGAGCAACTGACTGATTTTGAAAAATCAGGTCTCTTCAAAAGGCAATTACATTCTTAACTCAACTAGCTAATATTACTGGAATGAGGGATGAATCAAAGTGTAAGTGTGTGATTTATTTAAATCAACTACAGTGATTTTCAGTTCACATTTTGTAGCAGACTACCACAGGGATTTTATCTTTACCTGCTACCCAGAGTCAGAATTAAAATTATCCTTTATTTACTACTTAGTTTAGATAATGTGAGGTAAAGAACCATGATGACATAATAATCATGTCTTGAACATATTTGGGATTTTCCCCTGTTTAATAATGAGGCAGTACTCTTATATATTTGTAAGTATTTGTATATATTTCCCAGTAGCTTTAATCAAGGGATGCTACAGACATTTCACAAAACAAATAGCAGAATGAAGAGAATGTCTCAGAGGTCCTCCCTTCCTTCTCTCTTCTCCCCCTAAGAGCAGATAAACACCCCTGTGGTAGCACTGAATGTCAGTGGGAGTTTGTAACCTGTCTCCTCACAGGAAGTGTCCTTCAAAGGGCATTATCAGCTCCCAGGCTACTCCAGAACCACTACAGTTTATAAACTCATTGCTGCAAACCTTAGAAGTTCAGTGTAGAAGTTTGAGTAGTAAAAATTCAATGAGTTCACCTAAAACCCTCTGTTGTCATAGCAATGTGATGGGAAATGTGACTGGCTGTGAAGGATTACCCACTTGCACTTGTACTGCACCTTGGAGATGTGTCATTGTTGAAGCAGTTGCTTACTTGGGGCATCAGGACACACCTGTTAAACCCTGTTGGCTGGAGTTTGGGGCTTTGTGCAATGATGCAAATTAACACAGAGCAAGATCATACCCAGCAAATTTACAGAACACCTTACTGTGTATGATCTTCCTAAATTGCAGAATGCCTTTGGATGCTGTCTTGGTCCTAACTCATGAGGTTCAGAGATTAATTTCTTTCACCAATGCCCCACATGACCAATTAGACCTTTTTTTCTGAAGACAGCTGCTACCTTCCTTTGTGTTTTTTGGCATACAGATGTTCTAGATGATGGTATAGATGAGTTAATAACTTCAGCAAGGTGCTTGCACTTCAGATCAATTTAGAGCTTACCCTGATCCAAGAATGGGTTTCTACTTGTGAGTTCTCTCCGTGAGCTGAAACACCCTCTAGTCACATCCTGAAACTTTTCTGCTATTGTGACAGAGTGACATTCACATCTTCCCATGACTTGGCTTTGCAGTGTAGAGAGGATAATTTTTCTTCCTCTGGCTAGATTATGTTAATGAGTTTTCTAAACGTGGCCCTCGCTGTGACCATCTGCACCCTGGAGGCACCTGGAGTTGCTGCAGTGGCCTATTATGAAGAGGATGCTGGAAATTGCATTAGAGAGCTTTGGCTAAAGCTGAAAACTCCTGCCACTTTCCTGTTTTATTTATGCTCCTCCATTTCAGGGTGAGGATTAGTTTGTATTTGCCACTTCCTTCACCTATATGTGCAGATAGCAAACAGTTTTTATTGCATGTACAGGGCAACAACTTGGTGTGTGTCTTACTCAGATCTTCATAAGCTTTGTAAGAGTAGCAGCTCATTTTCTGGAATATCATCATAATCCTTCTTCCATAAATATATGCCAGTCACAACCATCATGGTCTGATCTTTGCTTCCTAAATTGCAAAGCAGAAAAGAGTCGGATTTTTTGGGTTGGGGTTTTTATGGTGTTTTGGTTGGGTTACTTTCTTTGGTAGTGATTCTTTCCTTATGGGAATTAGCAAATGGAAGAGAGATGTCTTTCATTGTCTCTTGTACTACCACACTGTAATATACAGAAGAACAGAGTGCAAACAGGTTTTTGAACTTCTTTTGCCCCTGGCAATTGAGCAACAAGTTTCTGGTCCTCTCACATTACAAAGGGCAAGGCATTATATTCTGTGATGGTCCTCTGGGTAACAAAAAGGGAAATGACTCATCACAAGTGTACACAGAAATGCACTATGCCAGAGCCCAGGGAAATAAAAACATGATGATATACTTTAGATACACATACAGTACATAACAGACCATTATCTAAACCACATAATAAAGGGTGATGAAGTTATGACCTTCAGCTCCAACCACAGTCTTCTGCATCTCCAGTTAAATGAATAACAACTTCATTTGAAAACAATTGGATTAGCAATTCAGATTGTACTTTGCACTGAATGAAAACTACTGGCATTTAGACATATCTAGTAACAGGCTGTAGTACTACCTTAAGTTCTGCCAAATAAATTGCAGACGTATATAATAAGAAGCATTTATATGTGTGACATTTCCCTTTTAGAGGGATATTGCATTGATTTATGAACCCTGTAACACAGTGCCGGACACCGGAAATAGGAATGACCCAGTAGGTCATCTAAATCCACTATTCTGCTGGTGCAGGATCCCTTCACACATCACTGAACTGCAGCCACTTTGGTTGTCATAGGGCAATTAATCTGCCATACACCTGCCCATCATATCACTATTCTAAAAAGGGCAAATTGAAATAAGGGAAAATCAGTATGTCCTTGGAAATTACCTCTAACTTCAACAGTTTGATAGTCAGATAACCTGCTGAGGGAAGTGGCTTTATAATTGCTTTCATACATTCTATGTGAACTAAGAATCCATTCAAGAGAATTTAGGGGGTTATAGGGCAATCAGAGATCCTTTTTACTAGAGGAAAACCAAAGGAAAGTGCTTTCTATAACATGAGTATATTTTGGCTTGTTCCTTTTTAGACTAATACATTCACTCTTTAGTCCAAAAATGAATTCCTAAGCTTGATGAAAGCTGTTTAATAAGTTATTATCTGAATTATCTGTGTTCATTCACAATAGAAAACAGCAAAATTAATTTGATCATAATTATTGCAAAATATTATAGGAAATTATGGGACAGTCTATAAATATTAATTATTGTCTCTACCTCATAGGAAGACAATTATTCCCTGAAATGGAATAAAAACTGGCTGAACAGCCAGGCCCAGAGCATGGTCATCAGTGGTAAAAAGTGTAGTTGGAGGCAAATAATTAGCAGTGTAATCTAGGGTCAATACTGGGTCCAGTTCTGTGTAAAATCTTCATTAATAATCTAGATGATTAGGCAGAGTGGACACTCAGAAAATTTGTAGATGACATTAAACGGGAAAGACTCAATGTTACTCCATAAGGTCATGTTTCCATCCAAAGACCTCAATTGTCTGGAGCAATATGCTGACAGAAACTTCATGTGGTTCAATGAGTGGAAATTCAAACTACTGCAGCGGGGGAGGAAGAATCTCATGTATCAATACATTCTGGGAGCCACCAAGTTGGAAATCAGCTCTGCAGAAAAGGACCTGGGCGTCCTGGTGGGCATCGAGCTGAACAGAAGCCACAATGTGCCCTTGGCCCAAAGAACGCCAACATGGATTGCATTAGAAAAGCATTGCCAACAGGCCAAGGGAGGTGACCTTCTCCTTGATTCAGCACTGATGAGGTTGTTCCTGGTGTACTGTGTCTAGTTCTGGGCTCCTTAATACAAAAGAGACATGGACCAAGTTTATTAAGGGGCTGGAGCATCTCATTTGAAGGGAACTCTGAGAAAGCTGTGACTGTTTAGCCTAGAGAAAAGAAGGCTCATGGTGATCTTATCAATGTGTATAAATACCCAAAACAAGGGTGCCAAGAGGACAGATCCAGGCTCTTCTCAGTGGATACAAGACGAAGGCCTGTTGCTCAAGGCACAAACTGAAACATGGGCTGGTCCCTTTAAACATCAAGAAACACTTTTGTACCACGAGGATGACTGAGCCCTGGAATGGGTTGCCCAGAGAGGTTGTATAGTCTCACACCTTGGAGATATTTGAAAGCTGTCTGGACATGATCCTGGGCAACCTGCTCTCAGTGGGGGCTGGGCACAATGGCATCCAGAGGTCCTGTCCAACATCAGCTATTTGGTGCTTATGGGAACTCCAAACACTTATCAAGTCACCACAAGGTACATTGCAGTTGCAGGAAATCTCAGTGATTTTAGTGTTTTCTGAGTGTATTGCGTGGCTTAGACTCTTTGTTTTAAGCTATGTCAATGCTTTGTGCCTCTTCATATTCTATTGCAATCACATTTCTTGGAGATCTTATGTTGTCTCACATCACCTCTAGGTTAAATGGATTGTATTTCTCCATGCCTCTGACAACATCTTTCTTTTTGCTCTGAGAAGTGCAAGCTGACACAGTTGATCTAAACACAATGTAATCCTTTGATTTCGTAAAACTTGAACAATATTAGAAGAAAGTGCCAACATGATACCTCACGGAATTGCGGTCAAGAGGGGAAATTGCAAAGAACAATTCTGTGTAGTTCAGGCCTTTGACTGATTATGGCAGACCACTGTACAGTGTGCTGTTTGCCTTGACCTTTTAGCACTGCAGCTCTTCCATCAAGGCTGAAAACTTGCCAGTTCCCAGGTATACCATAATGCTATAGTTAGCAAGTTGGCTCTGGACCTAAATGGGATGTAGGAGCATGAAGTGGGAGGCTTCATGATAGGGGAGCTTGTGTCAGGCTAATGGAGTCGTGATGGAACAACTGCACCAAAACTCACCCAGGCAATACAGCAACAAAAAGGAATTAGTTCATCTCTAAGAAATGCTGTATATCCAAAATAGTACCTCATATATCTGCAGTTTTGTAAGTATGGCTGGAGAAGCTCTCCTAACAGCATTAAAACAATAGTATTAAAACAGCAAAAACCCAGAGAAATCTGAATAGAGTATGATAGTTTGGGCTCCTCCAACCCAGATCTTTTCGGTCTCTAAGAGGTACTGTGTCCATCAGCTGAACAGCTTTTTTAACGAGTTGAATACGAGAATAAGATCAACGACCATAGCAGCTGTTCCTTAGGATATAATTTTTGCCATGTTTTTGGATAGAAATGTAGATTAGGTGCTACTTTTGCACCTGAACCAAGCACTGGAATTCATCATAAATGAAGTGGAATCCTGTTTAAATGTTGATTTGAACTCTGCTGCTGGCACTTCCCACGGGAGTAATTAAAGTGTGATCACTAGATCCTATCATGAGAAGTTTGGTTTTAAAAATACAAAATTGTATAGGGCTCTCATTTTTTTCCCCAGATGATTTTATTTAATATGCCACTTCTACCTTTTTTTTTTTTTTATCTCCTCTTTCCTGATTTTGTTATTGTGGCAGTGGTCATAGTGATTTTTGTTAGTACCGTGTAGGATTATATTACGTGTACTTTCTGAAAGGGAAGGAAATTCTCCATAACTGAGTCCTGCCCCTCTTAGCAAGATGCACTTAGGGCACCTTTTCTATAGACACAGAAAGATATTGGGTTTTTTAGGCTCATCTGAGGAGACACAGAGAATCAGTAAGACTCTTCAAGTCCTGTCTGAAAGAGAACACAGAGGAAAAAGCTTGTGAATCACCACAAGAGGCTGGACAGGGAATACTAGAATATAAATTGGATTCTGATAGCCTAAAAAGATTGGAGGCTGATTAATCTTAAGGTTTTTGGATGAGGTTTTACTATCTCCTGGCGATCAAAGGGATGAAAAGTTGTCTCAGGCCTTTTCACAAAGTTCCATGGAAGAGCACCCATCTTCTTGTACCAAAAACATCAAAACAAAGGTGATCGGTACTTGTCACTGAGCTAAGACCAGATGGGATGGGGCCACAGCTAAATGAACAAATTTGCCTAGTTTGTGAATAGCATAAGTATGACCAGTTAATAATGGGTTTGTTAGTATATACAATATACAATAATAATTTGTTAATCTAAATAATAAACTCACTCTGAATTCTTTGCTTTCCTTATCTACTTGTTTTATACAATAACGTCTTGATGGCTATTTCTATATTGCAATATTTCAGTGACTGAAACAGTATCAGAAACCTGTTCAGAGAGTAGCAGATATGAAATATAAGACACTGACCTGAGTATATGGTGACAGATTATTGTCAGCTTCAAGTGATCTGCATGAGTAGTGATTTTAATAGTTGCTCAATAATTTATTGATCTCCAACTCTATATTTAAATTCAAACTTATGCCAGGCCTATACAATGTCCCACTGAACTCAGTTTGTGTAGGTCAGGCTCATGAATTGTAGGTGTTACTGAATTTCTATGGTTATTGTGATTTCTGCAGTATGATAGCAGCACTAGTGTGATTCCTGGGAGCTGAAATCTGCAAGAAAACATTTAGTAGTGTGATTTTACCATGAAAATATTGATTACAGATGTCTTCAGTTACATCTCCCTGAATTTTCACAGAAAGAACTGACCTGTCCTAATAGAAAAGCTCTTCATGATGTGCTTTGATCTCCTCCTTGGGAAGCAGCTTTGGTTATTTCACTACATGCCTCTTCCTTTCTTTATATATAAGGAATCAATAATACAACAGGATGCCAGTGGCCATTTTTCTGGTGTGAATGCTATCTCTCAGGTGAGATTAAATTCTGAATTACTTAAAGAATTTATGTCCCGTTTGTAAAAGAGGGAGATCTGAATGTACCATTCTAGGCCATCGTATTCTGTCTTCCAAATTTTCATGCTCTTCCCCCCTTGTTTAAACTTCACAGGGTATTAGTTGAGATTTTATGCTAAACTCTTCTGATTTTATTACAGATATGACAAAACAGCTGCAGTGCTGCTTTCTGGAGGCAAGTGCATTTCATTAGTGACAGCGTGACCCAAATAGATCCACTAGATGTCACACGAGAGATTAACAAGTTTCTTTCACTAGTGAATAAGAAACTCTCCCTGCACCTTCATCTAAAACCTACAGTATTTTATAAACATAAAATGTATTTGAGTAGCAGCTCAAAACGTATCATAACTATTTCTTAAAGAAGATAAGCATTTACTGAATGTCTTTCTTTTACTTAAAGGAATTACCAATATAGAATATTGAATGTGTTTGCCTTCTGGTGACTTGAAGTGGTTTTGTTTGAGGATGCAGAATTTAGTGACCACATCTCATTCAAAATAGAATATGATTTATAAAGGGCATTTGAGTCAACATATATGCAGAGAGGTGGATGGTGACAAAAATGTTCTTGGTAGAACAGCTACTAAATACTAAATTTAGGGAAGACCAAGCAATTATGTTAATAAACCACTGAGGAGCATCCTGGCATTAGAAACCCTACAGAGGAATATTGCTTCCCCTTTAACACACTGGAATCTGATCCTGTGTGACACAAAAAGTAGCCTCTAAGGAATACTGCATTCTAAATATATTCTTGACACCAATGCACAACTACTTCAATCTGCAAATTTAGTTACTTTTTTTTCTTTCTTTCTTTCTGTGCTAGAGGACATCATTGTGCTTGAATGGGAATTGAAGTCACTTCTGATGTTTCAATTCATGTATGCAGCTGATATCTTTTTTGCTGCTGCAATCTAGTAATAGACTTTTATTTTTTATTGGTTATTGTTTGTAGTAGCTTCATATTTGCATTTTCTATTTTCACTTGAAACAATCAAAAGCAATAAGAAAAATCTTGCATCTGAATTTAAGTTCCTCTTCTCGCCTATTAATATTTATGTTTCATGCCATGCACAAGCACTAAAGAGGAAATCCTCTTGGCTATGTGCAGCGAGACTTTGAGAAAGATCAAGGAAAATTCACTTCCTGGCATTCTGCTTGGGTCATACAGAAGAGCAAAGTGAAGAATGCAGCAGCATGGCTTTTTGGCAAGAAGTCTATTTTAAATTGTGTCAAACGCTATTCCAATACAAAATGCCTCCATATTGTTGTTGCTAATTAAAAAAAAAAAAAAAAAAAGGGTTAGTTGCAGGGTTGCAGGCAATCCTGCTGATCAAGGGGAAAACCAGACAGGACAAAAAGGAGTAAAAGAGCTATTTAGTGAGTTCCGTGCTTAGGAAAATAATGTTGGCACTTAGGTAATGCAGGAGCCAGTCCCTCAGCAGAGGCTGGAGGAAGGGGGATAGAGCAGGCCAGGAGGAGGTAGAAGGAATGGCCAAAGGGACGAGCCAGTTTGTTGCAGCTCAGAGCCACAGTCACTGAGCTGGCTGAAGCATCTGCATTGCACAGATGAGACAGATGTGTAGGCAGAAGAAGAGTTTTATATAACTGTTTTTTTTATTTATATTCTGTCTTCCCCATTAATCACCTGTTGTCTGATTAAAAAGTTAATTATTTGGTTTTGTATTTGAATACAAACTGTTGGTGTTTTCTTTTTAATGCAAAAGCCTTCTGGCCTCTGGGGAGCTCCTCTGCCTAGACTTAGAGGAGAAGGTCTAGGCACATCCACTGCAAAGCTCTGCCTGCTTCAAAGCCTTATCAAAGAGATTTTACAGATCTTTTACTGAGCAAGGCAGTAGCAGTGAACTCTCTCGGGTATATGAAGCATGGAGGTTTCATCTTATTTCTGGTCTGAATATGTTAATGATTAAGATGACAGTTATCTGTCAGAATACCTATATTAAGAACACAGGTATTAAGTTTCTTAAGGCCCCTGATGTTGTATTTGTATAGCAGAATATTGAACAAATTTTTTTGTGGGGAGAGTGAAGCTTTCCCTGTTCTACCCTTCCTGTATATGTTTTCATTCTGCTCTTATTGAACATGATGCTTGCTATTATTACTTCATCTAAACTCTCTTCACTAAATTCTATTAGTTTCACCAGCTCTGACTAAGCCAAGGTGAGGTGCAAGCATTTTTTTTGACATCCTATTTCAAGCAATTTCCTGCTCATCATCTTTTTCCTTTTATTCCCAAGGTTTCTTTTTTTGAGATGCACACACTTGTGAGCCAGTCTTTGCATAATACTTAGCACAGCCAACAGTTACACATGAGCTGCCTAATCTTAGGGCTTGTTTTGTTTGAAAGAAGTGTGCTCATTTTATGGAGAGTTTTCTGACTGGGAAATGAAGTGACAACTGATTTTCCCCCCTATTATCTGCTCCCTCTAGTGTGCCCATAGCCTGCCTTCATGCTGTGCTTTGTGGGCTCGTGTGTGTGCGTGCCATGCATCATCGTGTTAGGCAATGTTAGTGCAGTTCCCTAAAGGAGAATGCTCCTATAGGGAGCTGAATAGCTTGAAAAATCGGGACAATCATTTAGTTCAGTTATTTAGATTAATAGCAGATAAGCTCTCAACTTACATACATAAAGATCCACAATAAAGGGCTATAATTCACATACTGGACTTCGAGTTGACTTGGTAAAATCCATCTTTTCCTTGCAGCTTTTCTGAGAGTACCTGAAGTGAGGGATTAAATATTTCTTATTACATACTGCCCCCTGCAGATAAACTTGAATATGACAATAACCTGAGTATAGAAGGGGAAAACAAGTGTAATTTTTACTGATTTAAGAGTTAGCTTCTAAGAAATCCTATTGTCCATGTTAATGAGGTAGCTTCGTAGTTTATTTTTAAATTCATCCGTGGTCATAGAAAAAGCAAAACTTGAAAACAAAGGAAAGCAAGCAAACCTACATATCAGACTGTACTCATTTTCAGTGTGGCAAGATATCCTGAATGATACTAGTTTTGTAGCAATTACTTTTCTTTACCATTTTAAAATTGTTAAAATTTCTTATATTTAAAAATGTTACTTCTATTATCTATTATTTCTTTAGAGACTCCTACCAGAGAACATGGATATGGTTTTATATACAAGCCTCACGAGTTATGTTAGTGTAAATAATCATTATAATCAACAATATGTCACTGGGCAGCTAGAGAGATCTCTTAATTTTGGCTCTAACATGGATTATATACGACAAGAGGAGCTGGTGATAGTATAAGAGTGCCTAATGCTCAGCTAAAATTAGAAAACGTCATCTCCTTTAGTTTAACAGGGCACAAACAGTATTTACTGGGCATTCCAGTTCTAACAGTCACTATGTTTATGCAGTGTTCTGTGAGGACCCAAAGAAAATATTTTCTCTGCTAGGAGCTCAAGGTTTGATCACAGAAACTGTCCTATAAGCAACAATAGTTAAGGGCAGTGATCAGCCTTCCTTAAGACAGCTTGGTTGTTTGGACGGTAAGATTCCAGAAAACCTTGTGCAATACCTGCAAATATTGTGTCTTCTGTAGTATAAGAGCTGTTCAAACACGAAAAATTCAAAGTGTCAAGCCCCAGATGAGACTGGAGGAGGAGAGTTAATAACTAGTTTTTAAAATCCCGCCCTTGAAGCAATCTATAATCATAAGAACTCTATTTGTCTAAATTAAATATCTACTTATGCAGTCTCCTCTTCATAAAAATTGCCATATGCACACGATTTTCTTCCTGGAAGGTGTTGAAAACAGCCTGACATACAGATTGTTGAAATGAAATAAGGAATTTTTACAAAAAAATTAATTGAGAAAATAAAACAAATTAACTAATTCTTCTGTTTTATGTTCCTGACAATCTGTTAAAAGATTATCAATTATCTATAAATACAAATCTGGTTTCTGGTTATTAAAAGACAATTTATAGGATACATACCTCATTTGAAATTCATAGGAGGAATTTCATACCACATTAGAAATTATCTTTAATCATCATATACCCATCAATAAAATATATAATCACTGGAAAGATTAGTGAGTGTTTTACCTAGTCTGTACTCTTTTAAGGAGGTAAGAGGATTATGCTTAATTCCACTGAGATGTGTTTCTTTCTGAAAGAATGCACTTTGCTACCTCTACTAACATGAATAATGCTCTTTCTCATTACACTCAGAGGGAAGATAAAGGGTATGTGTGGAAATCTCACAAGTGAAGAGGCAAGAAACACTGCCCCTACTTCCTTTCAATGGAGGCATCAATGCTATGAGGCCCTGTCCTCCTGCATTACCTGCAGTGACTGCAAAACAGCATCACTCTGGTCCTATTTGCCTTTTTCTGTACCTTCCAGGGAATCCCAGGGGCTGCAGAGAGAACAAAGGATCAGGCAGCATGCTACATATGAAATACAGAACATCATGCTGGCAAAGATTAACTTTTTAATCTGCTGATTTTTGGTGTCTGTGAAAAGAATTATACTCTCAGGCAGTAAGACAGTGCTTATCTTTAGAATGAGTATTCTCGATGGCAGGTGTCAATGGTTTCATTCAGTGATTGAGAAAGGAAAATTCTATCTGGTTCATTAAAGTAAAATTGTGTTGTAGAAGTGATAGCACTTTTTATTTCTGTATCAAAAATACTTGCAAGGATGAAAGTGAGGGAGCCTTTAACTCTGCCAGAGGGATAAATCTGCACCTACTGCCTGATGCAGTTGGGGAAGTAAATAGTTGCATAATTTTTTTCATATTACATGGAATACCATAAGGCATGCAAAAAGGGCTAGCATCAGCGTGAGTGGCTATTTATTTTATACTGGAGAAATGTAATGACAGAGGAAATTTGGCTTCTATTCTCTTTGAGATCCTTTATTTCTTCTGAAGGAACTCCATCCTCCCCACCTTTTTTTCTCATGCAAATGGTAAAAAGTTCAAAAAGTTTTGCTCCCCACTTCTCACAGAAACAAGCAGAGAGGACAAGGAAGCCTCTAGGTGGCACTGTGCTATAAAAAATAATTAGAAACAGCAATAAAAACACATGCTAACTACTTATCCACAGTGGAAGATTTCACTTAGGTTACAAAGACAATATTTACAAAAGAGAGCCCTTTTTCTGTTAGGTGAAATTCAATCCAACAAGCTGATATTCAGAACAACTTAATTGGTTTAGCTGTGTGAAACTTCATTGCTCTATTATTTTCATGTTTCTAACGGAGCTCTACAGGATCCTATTTTATAACCATTTCTTTTGAGTTTATATATTTAACACCATTAGCTTCTAATTTAATTGAAGATTTATTCTTGCTTAAATGTAGCAGAAAACCCCTCTGACAAATGTGATAAATTGCTTTCATATTAGCTCAGATATAGCCAAACATCCTACAAGAGAAACAGAACACTAAATTTCATTAGGGCTCTTTGCAGAATGTATATATTGGAGCCAAAATACCTGCAAGTGGAGGTGCAAATTTCTAGTACAGAACAAGATAAGTGGTTGAGCTGACACACAATTTACAATCAACACCAAAGGAAGGAACAAGTCCTTCTATAAGAACTGACATATCTTTCAGGAAATAATTAGGAACAACAATTGCTGAAAATAAAATAAAACACTATCCCTTTGCTGTCTGGTGGGCATACACAGGCTTAGATTCTACCCTAGGACAGTGGGAATTTTGTGAAAAGTCTTTTCAAATATAAGTCCAGCCTGTGACTGTGATTTCAAATAAGTTTGACCAATATAATACAGAGATACTTTGAGTTTGGTTAAAACATTACAACTTCACAATATTTTCTACTGCCACACTGAGGAAGAAGTATAGAGTGCACAGAAATGAATACTGGATGATAATTATATTTTCATGCCCAATATTAGTACTGAAAATATCAGAGGTTGTTAATTTAACCCCAAGCCAAGGTGGCCAAGGGGAAAGACGGTCATTCTAAGGAGCTGGGGCTCTAAGTTAGATTTCCCAGATATCAGCATGGGTTTCCTCCCACAAATGGCAACTTTCCAGTCTGTGCTAAACCAAATCCTGTCACAACTTGGTGTCTCAGCTGATGAAGGAGAGAAGTCAGAACACAGTCCATGTCATGAGGCTGTACAAGGACAAGCTTCATGTCTGTACCACACATTTACTAGTGAGCAACTCTCAGCAGAGAGCCTGAGATCTCCTTGGGTGGGAGGTAGGTCTCTGCAGGAACACTGGGTTAAGCAGAGCTGAATCTGCCTTCCCCCAAACCTCAACCTGGGAAATAGTCCTCAATCAGGACTAGTATCTATTGAATTGTGCTTTAACTATTGCAAGGAAAGCTTATTCACTTCTCCTTGGGCTCCTGTCACCTTTGAAAATCTTAAATTGGTCCAGGAAGAGATGTCTCCTAAAGCAGGGATTGCCACAACAGATCCATAGCATGCTAAACATGGAAAACTTAGCTAAGTGATACAAAGCAGTGATTATGCACATATAATCCCTTAGATATAAAGCACTGATGAAGCTTGGGACCAGGACTGGATCCAGCCTCACCTAGACTCCTCTCTGAGCAGGAGCTGAGAAAGCAAGAGGGTCCTTCCTGAACCTCCTGACTCAACAGGAGAGTCTCCCTGACAGGTTTTTTCAGGCCCTGTCCTCTGTTCAGTAAATAATCAGGGGTAGCTTGGCATTGAATTGTGTTAAACCACTGTCACACCTACCACTAAATTTTGTGAAACAACTCACTTTTTTCTTACAGTAAGTTGTTGCTTCTCTCTTATGAGTGAAGTGAATCACTTCATTTGTGACAAATGGCAAGAGTCTGCTGCTTCTGACACATCTTGTGTTTTTTGTGGTTTTTTTTTGTTTTTGTTTTTTTTTAACCAGCTCCTTCCATTTGTTTTATTCCATTCTCTTCCTTTGCAGTGTGATATCTTTTCTCCTCCTCTTCTTTCCATCCCTTCGACATGTTCGGCTTCTCTTCACCCTGATCCCACTCTGTCTTTTGTGCCAGCGGCTGCAGTGATTGAGCTGATGATCAGTTATGGATCCGATCTCTCCTGTTCAGTGGTCCTTGTCAGAAACAGTGACAGAACTGTCAGGGTGGATTATGATAATGGGACATACAATGCAGGTAGAGATACACCACAGAAGCATTTTCTCATTTGGCTTGTGTCTGCTGTGGGATTCAATTTGAAACACCTACCAGCCTTGTATTCTCCTACACAGGAAGCCATTAACTGTTCTCTTCATGCTCACACGGTAAAAAGAGGAGACGAGGAGCATGACCAGTGGGAATTTCTAACCTGGTCACAAAGATTCCCCAGCAGATAGACTGTAGTAAAGCCTTCTTTTACGTTCTGAACTCTGGTTTTGCCAGTAAAATAAAACAGAAGTAAACCCCACTTTTCCATACTGCAGCCTTTTTGTCAGTGTGATTATTCCTTACATAAAACTTTGCAGTCCTACATTCTACATCCCTTTGCACAGAATATTAGTTCTGTTAAATAATCTGATCAGGCCTATTATTATAATTATACGTATTATATAGGCACCTCAGGCTAGATTGATTAGCATGTGCTCCTTTATACAGAGTCTATTTCATTGCAATAGTGCATTATGGTACTTATTTTTTTAATTACAGTTTTAGTGATCCCACCTATCAGGTAAAATGTGGCTTTAGAAGTTGTGAAATGAATGCAAAAAACACCATTTAGGTTATATAATTCATTCTGACAAGGCCAAAGAATCTATACACAAATGTCATTTCAAAGCAAGTAATTAGCTTAATCTAATCATCCTGTTTCATTACTTTGTAAGTTATTCTCAGTACAACAGGTCACTGCATTAACTAAACAGTGAAGGAGCAATTCATGAAGAATACTTATGCTGTGCCTTGATGAATTGCTGATGAGTTTTTGAAGTTCTTGCTATCTACTTTTTAAATAGTGTAGATCAAAATTCACAAAGAGATCTACCTCACCTAGACAGTGTGTAGTCCATAACAGAGATCTTGTCAATGCAAATGGCATGTTTTCTCTTAAATGCTTTTTTTTTTTTGCAACTTTTATTCTTGTATGCCTGTAATTGAAGTAGATGTACACATTTTGTCTGATGGATATTGGTTGCTGTGAAGTGACAGTTACTCAGTCAAGCATTATTAATAGAATGTTTTTTAACTTCTTCAAAGAACAGATCAAAAGACTGACTGGCCCCTCAGAAAGCAGTTAACAGAAAAAGTTACCACCATTTAAAAAACTAAATTGTACTTATGTGAACTTCTGACATTGTTTCTCAATTAATTAAAAGTTTCCATAAATGCTGGTAAACTGACAATTTCAAATGAGGGTACTTTGAAGTGATGAACATGATGGAAGGGCTGGAGCTCCTCTCCTGTGAGGAAAGGCTGAGAGTATTGGAATTGTTCAGCCTGGAGGAGAAGGCTCCAGGGTGACCTTGCTGTGGCCTTTCAGTGTCTGAAGGGAGATTACAAGAAAGATGGAGAGAGACATTTTACAAAAGCATGTAGTGACAGGACAAGGGGCATTGGCTCCAAACTGACAGAGGATGGTTTAGATTAAATATGAGGAAGAAATTCTTCCCTGTGAGGGTGGTGAAGCCCTGGAACAGCTTGCCCAGAGAAGCTGCAAATGTCAATCCCTGGGGCCTTCAAGGCCAGGCTGGATGGGGATTTGAAGTGGTTTGGGATTACTGTGGTCCAAAATGGCACTGAAACATTCAGCAGCTTTGGAAACAGAAGATTATTTCAGATTCCCAAAATGTACTTCTTGCTTTATTTTTAAGCGTTCTCATTTTAAAATGCTTATCTTTAGTTTCCTTGAACTATTACCTATACTGATGGTCAGCAACTAGTGATTAATCTGAAATTAACTAGAAGTGCCTCTTTCCATTGAAAAATAAGTCAAAGGAATGGTATATGCTAGTTAAAATCAACACATAGATTATATAATCAACACACTTTTTTTTTTTTTAAAGTTTACAAATTTGCATAAATACATATCGACTGCTTCAAATTGGAATGAAAATACTCAGGTACTATAACAGAAAAGATAAAGAAGTGTTACAATGAAATTTTTGTTTAAGAAAAACATTGCACTTCTAAATGTTTTAACTGGAATGGGACAGTAAAAAGCAGACCTGTACCCAAGTTGTCTTACTTTTTAGATTTTTTGTTCTTCTACTTAAATATTCAGAAAAATACAGTGGGTCTTTCAGTCCTGTAGTACATTTCTCCTGTGCTGTTTGTCCATGCCATGACCTGCGGTGGGCTGGTTAAACACTGTGCTGGCTGTCCCAGGAGAGGGCAGAGCAGGAATATGGAAAAATGCAAAATGTACTCCTGTACATACAGAACTGACACTTTGGTTAGGACTGATTTGTCAAGAATAGAAATGTCCAGTTATTTTAGAATTTTTGAGTCAATTCTAACTGACTGGAGTACAAACAGCTTCCCTGTATTTTAGCACTGACCCCTGGACAGGTTTGAGTGCTGGTGGTTTTCTGTGTAGAGGTGTTGCAAGAAGAAACACTGGTTTGCTGTGGCTCAGGAGTAACTTGGTCATGAGTAACTGAGGTTGTGTGGGCCCTTGTTCCTTTTCAGAACTTTGATGAGATAGGGATTGGAGGGAAAAATAAAAAAAGAACAGAAATTGCTGAAACCTGAAGCCAGGTTTAATCGTCCTCTTATATCTAGAGCTGTAGCACATCAGTGACTTCATATGCTGATCTACCTATATAATATGTATGATCTGGCTCTACAGGCTTGTCTGGGAGGAATGAAGTCTCTCATTTGAAGACTTTCTGTTTTCCAGAGTAAAGACTCACCTCTTCCCCCAAAGCAGGGGTGTTTAATGTGGTCAGTGTGGGCACAGATGTACTGAAGGAAATTGGGACCCCATACCCAAGCCAATGGTCATTCTGCTGGGTGAGTGTCAGACAGTGACAGACAGAAAATAAATAAGCAGACTTGGCAGAGCAGGAGAGAGGCCACTGGAGAATGTCCAGAACTTCTTAAGAAGTTTGCTTAGTTTGTCTGTCTGAGAAATAGGTGATACTTTGCTCTTGCAAATTGAAAAAGTGCTTATGGCATGATGCTAAGGCTCTGAGCCCTGAATGTGTGATTTGGCTACACCTTCAGCACTGGGACCTGAACATACTGCCCATCACTTTGTCTCATGTATGTCCTTTTCTTCCTCAAGCACTTTGACATCCATTCAGCGAAGATACATTGGGTTAAATTTCTCTTATTTTTTTCAATGAATAAAGCCCCATGACCCCAATGTATTTATTCTACATTCACACCTGTTTGTAAACCTACTTGACTCTAGCCTTTGACTTTACTCTTTTCAAAGCAGCCAGTATTCACAGATGAAAAATTGAAGAGGTGGATGGAGTTAATGCTATAACACAATCCACTGCAAGCCATGGACTTTGTTTGCATTCATTCATCAAGGCCAATGTGCTGAACTGGACAAAGGCCTTTTAAAAGAAATACAGCCTTTACTGATTAAACCCACAGAATCAATAATGTTCCTTGGGTTATTTGTTTTAATTACTCTCACTCTTGCTGACTGTCTAGTTTAAGCTTCACCGAGTCTGAGTTTCTTTGTTTAAATCTCAGACATATTTACACTACATCTAAAAGTGTCCTGAGAGACCACTGAATGGCGAGTTCGAGTAAGAAGGTGTGTGTGCTCGTGGTACAGCTTGGGCATTTCTGTGGCACTTCATTGAATCACACTGACATTTTGTCTGACATTTATTTCCTGTATGAGTTAAGGAGTCTTATTTCTGCATTTATTCACACTTCAGAACAAAAATTTTTAAGTCCACTGTACATTTCCTAACATGCTCTTTATAAAGTCTATCTGCTAGATACTGAGAACTGCTCTCTAATAACCTAAAGAATTTATGCATGAATTAATCATTGTACAGTGAACAGCCCATTACTTGTTTAGCTGCTCTGAGGCCAGCATGCTCAGTCGTTTGCAAGATAAAGCATTACTGATAAATGTCACCTTGCTATATATCTTGGTCTAATTTACAGATATTTGCAGGCCATTTATCTTACCAACAGAGGTATTTTTCTTCTGGATATGAAACAAATAGGCTTCAAAAGCAACATTACTACACTAAACTCTTGGAATGTTTTTTAAATGAAACCTGGAAGTGATAAATAGTATTAAAATATAATCTTAGAAATTAAATCACCCAAAATAACAGTTAAGAATTTTGCCTTCAGAAAAAGTTAACTCATAAAAAACTTGAAAATGTATGATTTTCAGTGCATTTAAATGCAATATGTTTGAAGATATGAAAATATTTTAATTTTAGATGTTTGAAAAGGAAAGGCTCATGTTTTTTTGATTTGAAATTATATTTTATTTTGAACTGAAAAGCAAGTATAAAGAAAACGGTTCATATGAAAAAAATAAATAGAAATATTACTTTTTAATATAATGTTCAAGGGGTTTCTTTGTAAAAGTTTTTCCATTAATTTCAGTATAATTTGCACTTATTTCCATTAGATTTTTCTTTAAGAGTTATCATTATGAAAACAATTTCAAACATGTATAAATTCATTTATCCCACAGAAGTATAATAGTAACATTTATTCTTGTTTTGTAGCGAAAAAAATTGCCTAAGGCAAGGTTAACACTTAAAATTGATCTCCTGTAGCACAGTCCCACCATAAAGGCACCCATTAAATAGTAAAAAGCCCAGTCAATAAACATATAAGACAAAAGGTCAGTCTTAGTTGTCAGTATTTCTAAGTTTTATGTGGCATGCAGAGAAGAAAGGCAATTTGGTATGTCTGTATCCCTATATATATTACATAGATTACACAGCATGAGGTTAGATCCTGCCATACATAACTTATGATTATAGTGTATCTCCACACGAGGGCCTGAGGAACCCAGTCCTATTAAAGTACTGGGAAACCTAGATGGTGAAGTCTGTTTCCATGTGTGATGGGGCATATCAAATTGGAAAAAGGTCAGGAACTGATCTCTCCTCTCTGGTGACCAGTGACAGAACCTGAGGGAATGGCATGAAGCATTGTCAGGGAAGATGTAGATTGGATATCACAAAAAGGTTCTTCCCCCAAAGGGTGGTCGGGCACTGACCAGGCTCCTCAGGGTAGTGGGCACAGCCCCAAGGCTGAGAGAGTTCAAGAAGTGTTTGGACAAGGCTCTCAGGCACGTGGTGGGATTGTTGGAGTGTCCTGTGCAGGGCCAGGAGCTGGACTCAATGATCCTTGTGCATTCCTTTCAACTCAGGATATTCTATCATTCTCAAAGTTTCAGTCTAAGAAGTGTCTACTAAAGACTCTCTGTGCTTGCTGTAAATGGAATGGGAGTACGAGTTCATGCAGGGCCACAGTTCTCAGTATCAGTGGAAGATCTGAATATTAACTAGTCACTCATTGCTACTGGGCATAAATTGGGTGTAATTTGCAAAACAGTGATTATTCTTCTAAAAAAACCAAAGTCTTTAATATAACTGAAACACACAGCCTCAAAGACAGTAAACCTTGTAGTTCTTCGGCTCTGCAGAATTGCAGATAAAGTGCTTAGAATCAGAGTGTACATTTATCTTTATCTCTGTTTATTAAACAGAAGAGTACAGAATCTTTTTTAATATACACACAGGAATTATGTGTACTGTATCTTGCTCAGCTGACATAGCTGGGCAGCATCTTCTTCACAGTATTGTACTTTATATTATCAATTCACTCCAGATTTTTATAGCTTTAGGCAGATGTTTTCAATTCTTGTTACTATTAGTGGGAAAGAAGATTGGGTATATCTATGAAATTTTTAAATATTTATTTTAAAATGTACAAGAGTAAGTGATGAAAGAAGGGCATTTTCCAGTAAAACTTTCAAAATTACTTAATACTCTTTATAGAGTAATAGGTTACTAACAGGTTAGCCAGATTCAATTCAAAAATAATAAAATTAAATTATACTAGTTCTATTTCAGGTTGAAACTTTCATTTTTTTCCCAAGAGGACCAGCCAATTTCTGACTTAGTATAAATTGTTAAGAGTTCACTAGAGAGAAATAGACTTTATAATGATATTATGAACAGTAACTTAATGATAGATTTCAAATAAAATGGGGAGGAGATGTTAGATGACAATCTATTGAGGCCAAGCAATAATCAATACTCACACAGTGAGCTTGAGTAGGGGACTTACATAGCTGAGTAACTGTAGATTGGAATCGTATGGATGATCATCTGCTGATCTCTAATGATTGTCTTCAATAAACTTGGAACACAATCATGACAAATCTTCAGGGATAATCTTCCCAAGCAGCCCATAGAAGAAAAATCATTGCAACTTCCATGGACAGAGTTCAGTTTGGTGTGGCTGTGCTGCTGGTGTCATATAAAAGCACCCACTGCATGGCCTTCAGCACCTTCACTCTTAGAATTCCTCTTGACATGTAGACACCAGGTTATGAAGAAAAAGTAGTTATGGTCAGACTCTTCCTTTTCCTTTGTACATCTAATTGTTCCTCAGGATGAATGCCTGCTCTGAAACTGCAGCCCTGGCTGCAAAACTAGAATGAGTGACTGGTGAGACAAATGAAATGGTCGTTTTTCTGCAAACAGTATTCTTGACAATTAGTGGACATTATTACAGGCCTATTTCAAGAAAGACTGTCTGTATTCTGATTTTTGTACCTCTGCCTAAATGTCTTTTCATGTAGCATTTAAGCCCTTTGCTGAGACAGAACATTAACAACAAAATGTGTTTTCCTGGAAGTGCAAGCCAAGTGGGCAAAATTCTCTAGGAACCACAAAATTCCCACTGTCTACCAGCCTTGGACAAGCCAGAAGAACTCTTTTTTAGGGGTCCTGGCTTCCAGTTATGTGATACTGGATTTTGCACCATAGATGTTGCACTGCCATGGGGCAAACAGATGGCTAAAATTCTGAGTACTTTGCATAGGTCAGAGCAGTGGACAGCTGGCTGACTGTGGCCAGATCATCCCTGATGGACAAGTAAGTCTGTATGGGGCTGCAGCAGCTGTAATTAGTAGGACTATCTAATGTCAGCAGCAATTACCAGTCACATCTTGAAGGATCTCCCCCTGGCTCCATTACTGTTCCCCTGGCTTCCTTTTACAGCTACTAGGTTAACTTCTTAGTCTGTCTCCTTTTATCTTTGGAGAAGTAAAACTTGGTCCTGCCTATGGAACTGAATTGCCCTGAGGTGAATATGACCTGGCAACTATTATGTGAATGTTGTAAAACCTAAATGTACAGTGCCCAAGATGCATGAGTAGTATAAGCTCGTAAGTATTGTGTATGGAAGTGCTAATAACTGGGGTCAGTATTTTTGAATCATGACTAAGGATGAAATCCTGGATTCAGATGCATGACTTACTGCTGAGTGAAACATAATCTGGTTTTCATCTAATTAGCTGGATTAAATAACAGCAGTTTACATGGCAAGGATGAAATACTGCTAATGACTCCTATGAAAACCTTCAGTGCATTCAGTACTCATGAAATTCAAATAAGTGGTCAGTAAGGTTGTTGACTTTTTTTTTTTTTTTTTTTTTTTTTTTTTTTTTTTAATGAAAAGACCTGTGGGAATGACTACAAGTTGCAACTGAATATTTAGAATCCTTTTATGCCTCTCCAGTCTCAACTATTGACCCTTGCCCTGATATTTACCCCTCATTCTTGTGTGTCCTGCAGACTGACCCACATGGGCATACAAATGCATAGGTGTTTTAGAGGTCATTGCTCAAAATAAGTGTAAATAGATGATGCAGTTCACGCAATAGATGAACAAGTCCCAGGAGCATTATTGCTAAGATTGTGCAATGAAAAGAAAATCAGAATGTCTGCTTAACTTCCCTGTTTATTCATGCTGGACATTTATGTAGTAAACTGCAAATACATTCCCACAGCTATAAGCAGAAATAAGAAGGCACTCTGGTAGTCACCGCATCGTATAACCAAAGCAACCATCTAAAAACAAGATAAAAGTCATAAAACTCTAAAGGTGTGTAAGGGCAGAGTAGTTCAGAGCATCATAATCAGTGAACTGTGTTACTGGTCCTGTTGGTAGGAAAACTACCATAACTATTAGCTGAAAATAAATTTGTATTAGACAGGGAAAGTTTCCAACTGTCTTCCTGCTGCTCATCTGCACACTTACTCTGGCTCTATCCAACATGTCTTTAGGTTTGTGCACATTTGGATATTTCTGTGTTTTCTTTTCTAGAATCTTCATTCCCAATTTCTGCTTCTTGTTCAGCTTTTCCTCTTTCTAAAACCCTCATCTAGCTTTATTTTTTTTTTCACTCTGAAGGTATAAGTTTGATTTTTGTCTCTTAAAGACTTGCAAATCAAAGGAACTTCTATTCAGTTTGATATATATGAACAGGACCAACATGCCTTCCAGGCAAGTGGTCATATCAGAAAGCTATCAGAGCCCAGCTCTTGATGGTGGGCAGTATGCCTGAGAGAAAATCTTCCCCCATGGATTTCACAAGCTCAGCTGCTATAAACTAAGCCAGTATGAGCACAAAAAGAGAACAAGCTATGGGCTCAAGCTATGTCCTCAAATTCACTTGTAGCAATGCTAATAATTGGATACTTTAGCAAACTGTGTAATGAACTTACTATTTATTGAATAATCATAACTTCTTTTTTTGATTTCCCAGGATTTTTAGCTTTTATTACAATTTATTTCAGACACACTGGACTTTGCATAAAGGTCAGCAGAAAAATCAGAAATGTATTAGGTCTCTAACGATCAAACTACAAACATTTGTTCTTACCATATATCTCATGTTCATTCATGGATTTGAATTATTCACCTTTTGCACTTTCAGCTTAATCAGGTCACAAAGGAACTGAAGTGATGAAATCAGTGGAATTGCACAATCTAACTTCTATTGTTTGCAATGAAATGACACAGTGGCTCTTTTTCTTATATTATTTGAAGAGTCCAAGCCTTGCTCTGAATTTGCAGTGAGATTCACTTCATTAAGAAAAAGCAGGTATGAGCTTGTTTTGCTGATGGGAAAGGTGAGCAGACATATTTGCACTCATGAGATACTATACTGTCTGTGGAACTGCTGTGCTGCCATTGGGTCATTTATGCACCAGCAGGTTTGGACTATTTTTTTTGTGCTATCAGCTTAATTTCCTGTTGATACCTAAACTCACAGTTTGCTGAATAGATAGGAATCCCTCTTACTTTTATTGCCTACTTCAAAAGTCACTCCTTCCTTTGAAAGCACTGTGAATTTTACCCTCTTCAGAAGCACCACACAGTAACTCTGAGTGGGTTCTTCATCATTTTCCACAGAAATTACACAGAAAATCTTATTGACTTTGATCTCCAGGCTGGTTACTGAGTCCAACACTTATATCCTAATGAGAAGAGCACCCATTTATAGTAAAAGTTCAAAATCCACTATTTTTATATTACAGCCAAACACAGAGCAGTCAACATCCTTGTCTTTGAATGATAGTTAATAAAGAAGTCCCAAATGCATTAATTGTGCACATGTGTTTGCTAGTACCAGAACCAAAAAAAAAAAAAAAAAAAAAGTTAAACTTTTTTAGCATAACCATTCCAAGTTGAAATGATTGAAAAATTTGCAGTTTGTGTGCTGAACTTGGTTTGAGTAGGGAGCATTATGCTTATCCCACAGTTGCCACTGAATTTATGCCAGTGTCAGGGTGGTCAGAACTGGATCCCAATTAATATTGTCAGAGGTATTTTATCATAGGCATGGAATGGGAACAGTCAGCTGAGTCCTCTTGACTGTGGCTTGTTAAAATGGACAGAGATTTTTGCTGAATGAATGTGTTGCACAATCTACAGCATAGCATTAGTGGTTGAGCATATGCTAAGACTAAGAATAACCTCTCTGCACTGGATGCTCAGAAAACAAAATTTATTTTCAAGTACCTGAGGTACCACAAGCCAAGAGAAAAATGATTTCTTTGCTCCTCCAGAACTAGGGTTTTTCCTGATAGCAGATTTAAATAACTGCTAGACATTTTCCCTACAAACCTTTCCTGACCTATGGCCTCTTGTGTTTCACTACAGAACACATGCATTTTCTCAAGGGATGACTTTTTTCCCTGTACAAACCTGGAGTTATGTTCTTCAAAGATTGCTGTTTCCCCAGCCACTTCTTGGGCTACGTGAAACATGTTCCGGTTTTTTTTATTATAGTAAATTCAGTACTAACAGCAGCCTATTTAAAATCATTTTAGCTAAACATATATTACTGCTTCTACAAGCAGAGCCCAGAATTTTCAGAAGTGCTTTCCTCTTCTTTCAGTGCCAGGGGGAATGGAAGGTAAAATATAGTGCTTTAAAAGTAAGCCTCTTCCATCTGGTTAGCTACCCTTAGACCTACTTCAGTCTGCCAGGAACAGCCTAAAATTGTTTCTATTTTTCATCCGTAGTTAAAACACTAACAGGCATAATGAGAACAGGAGCTTTTATAAAATTACTGACTGCCAGAATGATGAATTTATTCTCTTCTATTAAAATGCTGCTGTGTTTTAGGTTTGATGTCATCCTATGCTGTTTGGCTATTGCTCTGCTTTTAGAGTAGCTGTATCAGATTTTTCTTCATACTCTAGGAGCACTATGCTACACTTCACGGTCTTACAGACCTTTCATTATAATACTTTATTTTCAAGAGTCTGTGACTTCATTGCAAAAAAATCCTCTGGCCAAAAACATGGATTACAGAGCCTCAGCTTGGGAGTAAATCAAGAATGGTTTACTTAAGGTGATTAAAAACACATAATATGAATCTTGATGACTTTTGTTCAAGATATTATTTATCCACAAGAAAATGTATGACTTCTGGAATTATTCTTTGTGTTCAGATCAACTCTCATTCTTTAAACTCTAGGCAACCATGAAAGATTTGATACTGATTGTGTTTATCAGTGCAATCCAGAGCTATTAAATAGGTTTATGAGAAACCTGGAATTTTCCAAACTTGACTTTTTTTTTTAATGTTGAAAGGGTTTTTTTATTCAAGGTATATTTAAATCTGTGTGTGTGATTATACACTTCACCATTTTCTTTCATAAACAGGAAATCTATTTATTTTATACACATCAAGTCTGTGATCTCACAGCTAGAAAAACCATTAAAACCGGGATAAATAAGCAGATTGCCAATGTGACTCCAGAATCCTACTCAGTCATTGGGATTCTCCATCCTCCATCCTGTTAGCAGCAGTTCCAGGAAGAGGTCCTACATCTCCTCCCCTCTGCTCATCTCTCCAGGAATGGTGAGAACAGGACATGCTAGGGACTTGTAGCTGTGGGTAAGGCATGATATTTTGCTGTAGAAAAAAAAATGTCAGTGCTTACAGGTTTCCACAGTGTTGTCCAGACAAAAACACCTTGGATGCCTTTTCCTGCACAGGTTTGCTTCATGACGTCTTCTTGGCAACATAAGTGTTTTCAAGGCTTACTTCCCCATTGCCTTAAAGGTTCAGTGAAGATGAATGGAATGGAGTTGTCTTCCTAAGCGCTTTATTCTTTTTACTTTCACTTATGGGCTGAAACTATTTTTTTTTAAATGGAATAAAATTGTTCTTTCCTTTAAATGTAAATTTTATTTACACTTACTTTTGTGTAGGACATGCTTGTTTTATTGAAATCTGTGTGAGCAGTATGGAATATTGCTGGTTTAAAAGTGTTAAAACTCCTATCATATTCCTGTGAATTTTCTGGGTTTTTAAAGTGTTGTGTCTGCTTACACATGTGCCCTCATTTTAAAACCACACAGACAACACTCTGCATGTGCAGACTGTGCAGACTTCTATCAATTGCTCTGTGAAGGTCAATGATGCATAACCCAAGGAATAACCAGTCAATGTCATGCCTTTAAGATGAAGCCTCACCACTGTTTATCATCCTTACAGCAAATCTATTTATAGATGTTAAAGCATGAAGTGGAGATTTTCAGAATTAATTTAGGCAACGAAAATGAGTGCAGGAATTTGTATTGCTGTACAATACTCCAGTTCCAAATATTGACAATAGATTAAATGTAAAAAATCCTTGTTATGGGCCAGATTCTACTCTTCTGTGCACATCTACATTAAACATTCTAGTGTTAAGTCAGCTAAAAACCTTTTTTTATAATGTGCTTTTTGGAGCTTCAGAATAGGTGAAAATGTCCATGTAAACATTGCAGCAAAGGACTTCAGAAAATTGTCCTGCTGAGACACATCAAAGGACGCAAAGCTGTCCATTATCTCCTCAGCACCAGACATACTGGGGGTATTTAATTCTGTCACTATCCCTCTGCACACTTTCGGGAAGTCAGTTTATATACAGAATGTGTTAAAAAATCTCCCAGTCCACAGAGTGATATCTTGTTTTAAAGTTATATCTGTAAGAATCAAACAGCTCAATGGTTGTAATTGATGTAATGATTTCATTCCACTAATATTAATAGAAGCTCACTTTATAGAGAATCTTAAATTGTTGCATAGGGAAAAAATGTGACAAAACCAGAACTCCTTACCTCCTCCTTACTCTCAATTTCAAATCATAGAATTCAATTTAAAGTTTAAAATCTAAGTTTCAGTGATGTCAATGGCTAGATCTACTGGAAATATAGGCTTCCTGAGGGACAGTGTTCTTTTGCTGGTGAAGGGCATTGTGATATACTAGCTCTAAATATTGTTTTTATTATTATGATTGTTATTCCGAAGCTTACAAAGTAACTAATTGTTACAGTCCTTGGGGTAATTTTCCCTATGTTGATAAAAATTAGAGATACATAATTTGTATCTGTATTGACAATATCTTAAGGAAATACATTTCTAACAGTGTTGATATTGCTACAGACTAGAAGGTAGATCAGAGGAAGATGGGCATTTGAAATGTAACAGAACAATTGTAGACGGCAGACCTAGAAGGTGCTAAACTAAAGGCATCATTATCACTATTATCACTGTGCTTTATTTTTTATTCTTTGCAGTCTAAAATATACAGAAGTCCTCAGTTTCAAAGTACTTACATTCCCCCAATTTTTAAAACTTTTAAGTTTACCCATAGAAAATTTTCACATGTTTTATGTTGGTTTCAGCATAAAATTAGGATTTTGAATTTTCCATGAAATGAGAAAAAGATAATTGAAGAACTTGTCACAGGTATTTAAATGTGTTCCATTACTATAGAAAGCCAGTTGATTTTGAGAAGCTAGGAGTTAGATTTCAAAGATAGTGAAGAAGAACTCATTTGATAGCCTACCAAACATTTAACAATCTTACTTTAAAAAGGCTGATAAATACTTGACATTAATCTCACTGAAGTAATGCCTGTGAAGTTTTAGACGGAATATGTGCATGTCTGCTAAAGGACTCTGGACGGACTGTGTGACAGATGACTGTGCAGGGGCAGGTGTCACCAATGAGCAGCTAATTCGGGAGCAGAGCAATTCCCCTCAGCCTGTGCGGGAGAGACCTCCAATCAAAGGCTGTAACTGCATCCTCCAAAGAGGCCATTTCTGCCTAAATTTCAAAAGGCTGTGCACTTCAGGTGCAGCACGTTATCTACCTTGCCTTTTTTTATTTCCTTAATGACCCCACACTATATGAACAGCACCTAGCAGAATCTAAACCTTCCAGGTTTTTCCTCAACTACACAAGCTGAAAAGATACTTATAAAATTTTGGTGCCTATTGTGCTGGCTTTGGCTATAAGTGACTTTTTAAAACTCATGATACCTTTGTATGGTGCTTTTGTCTCTGTTGGATGTAGTTCCCTTAGAATAAGTCAGTGTTTTAGATATTAAAGGTGCTTCCTGGAAATAGGACATGGAGCAAAGAGAAACCACCACGGTTCTACTTCACTGCAGGTTAAAGATAGTAATGGTGTGGATCTTCCCAGCCCTCAGTCTTCAGAGTATTCTTTCCTGGTGAGTAAAATATAAATGAGTTAGAAGATATTGTCTGATATGTTTTGACTCTGCCTGTTGAAGTCCTCATATGATGATTGATAACTTGGGTAGCACCAGACAACATTTTCAAAGTATATTTCTACCTTTACATTTTCAAGTTGCACTGCACTAAAGATATTTTCTAAGCTATCTTTGGTAGAGTTCTAGTACAATGCACGGGAGCTATTTCTTTGTTTAGGTTGAATGTGCGTACAGGAGGAAATACATGCAAAAAAAGGGTAAACTCTCATGGGAACGTTACATGAAAAAAGATGATTTTACTTGAACTTAGATTATTTTTTTCCCCTCAATTTGAAATGTCTGCTCTGAGATGAACTAGATGCAAAAGAGCCTTAGGTATAATCAGTCCTGTGTATGTTTCATCTGCATCCAAAAAATTACCTTAGAGATGTAATTTAGAGCTATTTAAACTTCTTAGTGTCCTGCTTTTGTTTCAGACTCTAAAGTTATGGTCCAAATCCAGTTTGGGCAAAAAGAAACACAAAAAACTTATCATAGCTTTTTGAGATACATAATTCCTTATGAAAATATTCATTGTTCATATATTCATTAGGACCCTTAAAGATACTGTTTGAGTGATGGAATTTTATGTGCTGATATGTCATTGTTGTAGTTAAGTGGCCAATTCTTCCTTTTGCTTCTTTTTTCTATTGCCAACCTGTGACTGCACCTATTTATTCCAGGTCTTTGTTGCCAACTTGGTCTTTGGTTTCAGCCATTCAAACACTACCAAAATCAAATGGAAGACAAAAGAAATATGCAAAAATATTTGAATAGTTGTATGATCTCTTGGGAAACTACTACTTACAAAGTCTGTTTTTAAGAGGGGAAAAAAAAAAGGAAATATCTTAGGTTTTGAGTATAAATTTTTACAAAGTAACTGATAAGCATTTTAAATCAGGACGGGGTCTTTAGGCTTATTTTAAGGAAAAAAATGAGGATCTTTGAAGAGTAGAATTTCATAGCTCAGTGCAAAGAGTTGGAGAATGTTATGAAGCAGACTGAATTACTGAAGTTCATAATAGGCAAAAATTTTCTGATAGGAAAAAATTACTTAACATCTAGAAAGCAGATAGTACCCCAAGAGAGTTATTTTTCCTAATGTTTTCTTTTTTCAATCAGAACTATTGTAATTGCTGCTGTATAAAGAATGGTTCCTATTAAATGGTGTTCCTAATGTTTCCTGCTTATTAATCACACAGCATCATTGCTAAGTAGTGCAAAGATCATGCTCAGAAGATATTCTCCTTGAGAATCTGCTTTGGTATTTTCAAAGCATTAACACTGACTGTTTAGCTGCTGGAGGGCTCTCTGGCCTCTCAGTGAGGTAAGTTCTCTGTCAGTAGGATCTTTTCTGATTTATTCTTTTGCTAGTGTTGATGACTTAAATATGCCTTTGTCTCTGAAACTGGTGTATTATGTGTTTAGAGAATATTCATGATGCCAAAGACAAAGCAAACACCAAAGAAAAGATAATTGCTTCTATTTCTCTCCAAAAGGTTCCTTTCTCTTGATTGGCTGTTGGGATATTTTTGAGCACTGTGATCTAGTTTTGCTGTTGTTTATTCTTCTATGATTAGACAGCCTTTCATCTATGAAGCTACTGTTCAGAAACACTGTTAATAAAAGAAAAAGTAATGGGTATTTGCCTAGATTTCTTTTGGTAAGACTCGAGAACAAATATTCCAAAAAGTATTGTTCTGCCCCACAGGGAAGTGGCAAACAGTTGATTTCACTGAGTTGCAACTGAATAAGGACTAAGGCACTGAAGGTTGGAAGAAACTTCATAAAAGACTTGTAAGGAATATATTCCTTTTGCTGTGTAATGAAGAGAAAATGTCATAAGTACAGCAGAGTGTTAGGTAATCTAATATTTGTATTGGGGAGGGAAAGAAGCACAAGAGACACACAAGTCATTGCAAAACTTCTTATGTTGTCTTAACAACCTTTGTTGCTTTTGTTTTCACTAAGTACTTTCTGTTGATGAAATTTCAATATCTAAGTCAAATCTTATTTCTGTCAAAAGCAGATTATATAATTGACTCAGAAAAGAGCCAGAAGGCAAGTACTATGTCAAAGTAAAACCTTAATTGTAGGAAATTGATGATTTGGAATTGAATAAAAACATTTTTACTTTCTGTTCATTTTATTGTCTTTCAAACAATCACTAGAAATGTTCCTGGCTAAAATTATAAATGAATTGTTCTCAGGAACATTTAATGTTCTAATTCTTCTAACATTTCATAAGTAAAAGTATGCTTGTAACTTGCTGGGAACTGAAAGCTTCATTTCCATTATTAAATGGAATTAATTGAGTCTATTTGAACTATAAGTGATTTGCTGTGTTTATTTTAAAATGGACACATTTTTCCATATTAGAATGTTAATAACTCACATGCACAAAAATTAGTTAAATTAACATTTATTTTACAAATATTAAAGGTTTTCCAAGGGTTCATCCTGCAAGAATTTGAAAATACTGCTTATCCAAATAATGAAGTAATTGGGCAGAAACTATAGTCAATTTATGATTTCACATGTTGAAATTTAGTGTCAATATATTACATTTTAAAGTGTTTGCACATAAAAGGAAAACAGAGCAACTGTTGAGACACTGTAGCCTTTGTAGCTTGCTTAAGTTGAGTGGAATAATGCTGATTTATGACAGCTTTGCATGTGACAGCATTTTATCTAAATGCATTAGAATAAGTTCTCCCCAACCTCCTTTTACAATCAACCTGAAGGACAAATAGATTTATCTGGTTTATATCCTTGCAGAAAATTATACAGTCAAAACAGAAAGATTAGGTAAGGATTTCTGTGGTAATGGGACTCCTGTTTGGGTTGTAGCACTGGCTTTTAGGTCATGTTCAACACTGTTAACTCTTACAGGGTTATTAACATCCTTGTTAAACATTAGTTTTCCTTCCTGCTTTTTATTCTCTAGCTGAGCTCCCTCTTCCTGAGGTGGCTGGCAGTGACACAAATGCACAGATTTCTAAAGGGAAGGGCATGTGCTATCTTGTTAATGAAAGCAGGTATCTCAAAGATGAAATTTGCAAAGAAAGCAAGTATTTTTTTTTTTCCCCTCACAGTAGTTTTTATGGGGAGAGCTGTAAATTTTTGTGGTCCTCTAGGATACTACTTTATGGAATCTGCTCTAGAACTGTGTCAGCGTAATTCTTCTTTTAAGGAGTAAATGCGGAGAATGACTTCAGAAATTGTGAATCATCTCATTGTCATGAAGGGTTTCAGACTATTTTGATGGAAGGCAATTACCTGATTGTCTGTCTTCTGGTGTTGCTTACACATGCTTAAAACTAGTTTAGCATACTTTAAGCTTACACAAAGTAAGCTTGATTTACATAAAGTACATAAGGAAAACACTTTAGGATGAAAAAAGAAACTAATGCCTATAGGTTTGCTGGTTAGCTAGAAGTGTGCAGTATTGCACTTAATATGTGTTCGTAGGAAGTTATTCATTCTCCTTTTTGGAATGAGTCTAGCTTTTATTAGATTTAACTTGAAACTAAAGTAAAACTGCCTTGAGATAGTTCAGTCCTTGAAAAGCATTTTCCTGGAGTGTTTTCAGCTACATTAATATATCTGCCATGTGGTTGGGTCATAAATAAGACACACAATGGCTGTAGATATTCTCTGAGAAAATATTATGGGACTTGTGCTTAAAATGGTATGTGTTTTTCCAGTCCTTTCTTCTTTCTGGATATCCAGCCACATCTTTTATAGATTCATGTCAGGTGGCCCTGAGAAGTAGAAATTTCTTCACTTTTTATTTACATCTTCAGAGTCTCTTGTATGATTCATTGTGCATTGAATCATTGTGCATATGCTACATATATTTGTTATTGGGTTTAGTTATAACTTCAGGCAATTAAGAGACATTTTGAGGCTTTGCTTGCGAAGGCAAAATGTATCACTCTCCCCATGAAATGAGTATTCTCTCCTTAAGCAGAAGTTAAAGCAGTGACAGATGTACACATTTTACATTTCTCCCACACAGCATTAGAACCACTCTGATCCAGCTATTCCAATTTACAGAAGTAGCTCATCTGACCCTGATGTACAGACTAGAGCTGTGACCATTCTGCTGCTCAACAGAAGCTAAGAAGTAAAAAGGAAGAGATGCTCAGTTCTTGGCAGAATTTGGCCTTCCTAAGGCTACTTGTAAAAATCTGTGTAATATTTCTATACGTAGTCAATGTTATAATTACATTAGTAGCATTTCTAATGTATTATTTCAAACCCAAAGTAGGCATAATTGCTCCTGAAATAAGTTACTGAATTATGGTTTGGTAATGTTAAAGCAAATAGCTACTTTGCCAATGGTCTCACTGTAGCCATAAATAGGGTTAGCAAAATTTGGTCTTAAGGGAAATTTAAGAAGGTAAGACATTAACACTATTACATATTGAGAATATTTTAACTATTTAATCAAAATAATAATTTGAATGCTTACATGAGATTTTCATTTTTCCTTTCAATGACCACTTCTGAAGGAGTTGTGGAATGTGTTTACTATTTTGATTCCTGAAGGACATATGGAATTAAATAACCTTTGAATCTGCAAATAACAATGTAATAATAATTCAGAAAAGCAATTCTAATCTCTCCAGCAATGTCTTAATAGAGGAAATGGCACCTGAAATATCATCAGCTGCAGAAAGCTGACTTAAGGTTATTGTTCTAAAAATAATTTTAAACTAATTATTCTTTCTGAAAGTCAAGGCATTTGATAGCATTTCTTATGCTCAATCATACATTTTACTTGCGTGTAGGAAAGAACTTGTCATAGCCTTACTCATTCTAAGCAGTGCATCACCAATGCAGCCAATTTGTGAAGTTGCCAGCTTTTGAAGAATGCACATGACCAGTTAGGGAGAGGCAATGCAGTCTGCTTTGGCCAGGGTATTCTGAAATCCAAGTTAGGGCAAGTTGAGTAACCATAATAGATCATTGTCTAGGGAATGCTACTGGTGGGCACACTCAAATATTGCCTCTGTGTTAGTAAAGACAGTCATTTTGTGAAGGCCCTGTGTTGAAAAGACATATAGAGATTTAAGTGAAAAATTGTTGGCTTCCTAAGAAATAGTTCCAGTTCTTAGCAGTTATTTATGGAAGGGAGACCTCCTTTGTGCCCCTTTGCTCCAGCAGGAACTCGAAAACAACTTTATTGTGAATTTTGCTGTGATGATTTGTGATAGGGCAAGGTTAAGTGATGTCATAAAATCTGCCTTCAGGCAGACTGTAAATACTCTTGTTTTCTGTAGTTTTCTATGAATCCCAATAAGAGTGGTCTGAGCCGTAGAAGTACCATTTCTCCTCTGGTTTTCTTTCAATGATACTCACTCTGATTTTTGTAATACATATTGGGAAAAAATGTAACTAAACACTGAGAAAGGCATTACAATTTGAAGATGTTCTAAATCTTTCTGCTGCTTCAGTCCCTGATGCCTTGAATTTCACATAGGGACTACAGGCCTCAGTATTTATCACTTGGCCTTTACAGATGCAAATGGGATTGGTTCTTTTAATCATTTGCTTATTTCTACTAATCTCATACCAGAACTTGCATCTATAATACCATAGTCAAAGGTCATAAAGGAAATAGCTAATTATGCAAAGCTCCAAGATAGATGCTCAGCAACTTCTGAGAAGTTTTTGTTATACTCTGTTCACTTAGATCATTCAGCATCAAAACAGATGGAAAAAATTATCTGAACTCATGAACAGACAAAAATCATTAGACTTCTGCTTGACTTTCAAATTTAGTATATTCTTACATTATGCTTTCATCCTGATAAAATTGCTACTTTTTCAACACAATAAAAACAGAGTAGTGGAAGGTAATGGAGTTAGTTTATCTTTCAGAAGACCTTCCTCTCAGGCCTTTCACTGAATACATATTGTTTGAAAGATATAAATTGTTTAGACTTGTACTTCTCTATGTTAGTTCTGCCTTGCATTCAGATATAAATTTCATGGAGCTCCAGGGGGAGAATTTGATCTATAAGGAAATTTATAATTGTCCATATCAGTTGAGCGGCACAATTGCATTGAGTGGCTTTGGAAGCTTTTCATTAGATGAGTGATGAAGTGTCAGATGTTGGACCATAGTTCTCCCAAAGCTTTCATATGGCATGCAATCAAATTTTTAATAATGCTTGAAAATGAACACAGAAAGACACACAAGACAGTGAGAGAGTTGTTTAAATATAATGTCAGTCACAGAATTATCTTTGTTGTACAGACATTGAAAACAGCTGCAATATGCACACCTTAATCATTTTTTGTCATTCAGCAAGCTGCAGATACAACAGGTGTAAACTCAGACAATTAGGTGTTCTCTATACTTAGAGCAGATACAAATTTATAAGGTCATAGCAGAAGATGAATTAAAGGGGAGGGCAGATGCAGTGGGCCAAGAACAGGCAGTGTGGGAGAGCTCCCTGTAAGAATCTAATACATCAAATTAGTGCCGGTATTTTGTGCTGACTGACACATAAGTTGATGGTATTTTAAGAATTAAAAGGCCAACTAATAACACATGAAGTCTGCTTAGTCCTAGTTTTGGGTGATAATCTGGCAAGATGATTTCAGTGCATATGTTTGCATGAATGCATTATTCTCTTAAGGGTCAAATTCTCATCTTTATGCACTGTGGAATTACACAAAAATGAAGGGATAAAACTTCTGCCACACTTGCTTATGTGGCACCACAGTTTGATGTATTGTTCATTATAGTATGCTTGATAAATGGTTTCATAGAAACCAAATAGGCTTTTTCTGTATAATGTCACGATACACTCTGACTAATTTGGCAGAACACATTATACAAAATTGATGTGGAGAGCCCAGCTCCTTCCTTTTTAATAGTGCATGGGTTTGCAGTGAAATTATTTTGAATCAGAAAATGTTATTTTATCTGTGAATTTTAAAGGTCAATATATGTGTCAGGAAAGGTCGTGCTGATTGACAAACTGGAAGGACATAGGAATAGGGAAGTTAGAAAGGAGAGATATACCCATTAAGGGAGGAAGAAGAAGTGGACAAGACAAAAGACTGTGGTGGGTTGACCATGACTGGACACCATGTGCCCACCAAAGAACTTTGTTGCTTCCCTTCCTCAGCTGAACAAGGGAGAGAAAATATGACAAAAGGCATTTGTTTTGTCCTTGCATTGTGTTTATGTGGTAAAGTCTTGCAGTGGGTTGGCTGCAGTGTAGACATGAGTACAGAGTGGGGGAAGAGCTCACTGGGGGCAGCTCTGAGGAGAAGGACGTGAGCCATCAGTGTTCTCTGGCAGCCTAGAGAGACAAACATATCCTGGGCTGCATCAAAAGCAGAGCGGGCAGAAGTCATGGGAGGTGATTCTTTTCTACCCTGCTCTTGTGAGGCCCTGCCTGCAGTACTGCATCCAGCTCTGGGGCCCCCAAAACAAGAGTATGAACTGTTGGCATGGACTATTTTTCATTTGTGTTTCAGTGTAGACAAAGGAGAGGAAGCAGAAGAGCTGTCTCTTTAATTAATTAGAGGTAATGCAGTGTGAGTTTTTGGTCTCAGCATGGTCTGATTCCTCCTTACTGTGAGCTGTATTATTCCCTTATCCATAGCCTGGTGCCTTGCTCTCCACCACTCCCACTCAGCTGTGTAGCGTGCTTTAAGCACCCACAGTGCTTGCTCACCTTTCTGCAGATGTAGCATCGGGTGAGCACCACAGAGTTCCACTCGACACTGTAGGTAATAAAGTAGTCAAGTAACACACACAGTTTCCAGTTTTCCTGTGAATATTATAGGTCATGATTTGAAAATTGCCTACTACACCTCCCAGTTTGCCATGTGCCATGACAGTCACGGGTGATGACTGGTTGGATGACATAGCAGACAATGCTTTCAGAAACAACATACCAAAACATTAGTGCTCTAGGTATTCTTCATGCTTGGAATGACATCTGAAAATGCAAAACCTGCAGGTGGAATTCAGAATAATTATATTCTGTACTGTACATTTCTAAAGGCCATGCGATTCATCTCTACTTTTTTCTTTATTCCTTTAGTGGTTTAGGTTGCACTGTAATATTATTTACCCACCAAATGTGAAGCTCATTGTGAGTCTTGAGTGAGATGGACCCAACTTTTCCCATCACTTTTCAAGCAGGGTTAAAGAGGCTAAAAATCAAGCAGCAGAGTTTGTCTCTCATTTATAGCTGCAAGTGACCAAACAGGAGATAAACTTCAAGCTGCTTGGGATCAATATCTGAACTTCAAGTAATTCCATTTTATGATAAATAATCCATGTGGTTAATTTTCAATTATGTAGTTTATTTTCTTTTTATGTAATGCAATCATAGACATGCAGCGTATTTCTCAAATCTGAATAAATTATTTCAAATGAGACACTAAAACCTTATTATAATTACATTATAATGCTCAAATCAGATTCTGCTTTGTGGCTGGTCAAAAATACAATTTCATTACAAGATTAGAAGCCTTTTACAATTAAGTAGCAACAGGCATCCATAGATAAATAAGCTAACACTAATGCAGTTAAATATGTATGAATACTAAACAATATCTTCAGAGGGCTATACCTTGACCACAAAGCTTTATCTTGTTTTATGCTGCATAGAATTGAGTCAGCCACAAGGTGAACTCAGGGGTTTATTAGAGTTTTCTTTTTTTCTAAAATAGCAAATATATTTTCCAAAATTTTATCCTTTACTTTGGATGGACTTAAGAACTTTTATCTCCTTCTTGATAGATGAAATCATGCTACCAGCTACAAAGATGCATTGAGTTTATGCTATATCAAACAGGTTTTTTTACCTGTCATAATAGCAATTACATACTTTAACCTACCTTTTTCACCCATTAAGCAAGAGTTCAGCTGAAACAGGGGTGTCTTTCTGCACAAAACCAGGTGAAAAATCCACTTCTCTGGCCATGATGAAGAAAATCTTGAATACAAGTGGAAAGCAGAATTTATTACAGCATATGCACCACAGAAAGAAAGAAATTTGTCTGATTTGCCAGAATGTTTCAACTTCTGTGATGTGGACTGTAACAGCTACCCAGAGAGTGGTCATCTGCAGGCACTGCTTTCACTCCTTTATAGTTGGGGCTTGTAATTACCACAGAAACTATTAAGTTTCATCTTTTTGTTTTAGTGAAGTGACTGAAATTTAGTCAAGCCATGTCCAAAGCCTCAGGTTGCACGTAGGCTTCTGGCTGTCTCCAGGGTCTGCTCAAACTGGATCTTTGCAGGTTAGTTATGGCTGTTTGGATACACAAAACTGCCTGGGCCAAATATCTTTTCATGAAAACATGGGTTAGATGCTCCTCTCTAGATAAGAGAATGCTGTGTTTAGCAGAGAAGGTTTGACACAGTTCTAACCCAACCCAAGATGTTTCCATTCCTCTGAACAAATGGAGGATTATGCAGAGGTAGTTTTTTTACTATGTACATGTAGACTGGATCTTCAGCTGATGTGAATCAATCTTGGCTCATCTCACTTTAATTTTCAACAGTGTTTTACACCAACTGAATTTGCTCCCCTCTCTTTAATTTGCCTGCTGTCCATGTGCCTTCCAGGTTACAGTTTAGCATTTTTTCATGTGGTTTTTAAATAAAAATAACTGATCATTCCCCATTAGTTTTATGAGTAGTTTTTCTATAAAATTAGGCAATAAGTTTAAACTAATAGGCAGTATATTTTATCACTACAGCAACATGGGTGGAATTATAGTTACCAGAAGGTTTTATTAGGTAGTACTAACTAAAGAAAATAGCAACCTATGAGACTTATATTGTGCTGACTGAACAGAAGTTCTCAGCAAATAATTTCGGCTGATTGTTTAGAGCATTTCCTGTGCTCTGCTTCTGTTCTTGACTATTTTGTATTGCCCAGAATTTACAGAGGAAAAGTTACAAAATTCTATGTTATTCAGGTAAAATTGTGCTTGCTCTTGAATGATTTAGGAAGGCAGTGCAAAGGTCATTGGCTCATCTTTTCTTCCTTTCCCCCTAATAAAAATGCTATGCCTGAGCAGGGCTCTGTGAGCAGACACTGGTGCTGTTGTGTCACACTGACTGTGCTAAGAAAATTTTATCAAATACCAGTACTTTTTTTTGTCTAATGGGGATGAGATCCTGCCAAAAATAAGTGCTGATTTGGTGAAGGAGATTAAACCAAAACAATATGAGCATTTAGGCTGTGGGTCTGTGATGTACTAAACTTCAGCTGCCCTAAATGAAACAAATGTCCTCTGGTGCATCTGAGGTTCTCACATGCTGCCAGTGGAACAGCCCTCCTTTAACCCAAGGAGGAGATCCATTACTTTGACTTGTTTAGAACCTGTTTGTTTCACCTCACCCACAAGGTAGTCTTAGGTCCTTTATGGATGCTTAAATCTCCCTGACAATAAACATGGGAAGATTACTTTGTTCTATGGTGCATGTGCTCCCTTCTCCACAATATCTCTTATAGTAGCATCTTGGCTTTAAATTTTTGTTGGTGTGCTAAGCTTTATTTGCTTACTCTGAGAGGAAGGCAATGAAACAGAAAAGTTTTTTGAACTACCTAAAGAAATATTCTCCTAGAAATGTAGTTTTGAGTAAGGTAGAATACTTCTCCCTGGTATAATCATTGTGATTATTTCTCTCTTCCCAACTGAAAAAACCCAGCTTATCAGGAAGGTATGACATATTCTACAAGGAAGAGGAAAAAACAAATATACAGTCTTAATTGATGTCAATCTAAATAACCCAGCTAGAACAGACTGTTGTCCATATCCTGGGTAGCTTTAAATTTAATCTACCATGTCATGTAGATTTACAGGAATTGTCTTGCCTTCAATTTACTGAACATGTCACCCATCCTAATGTATTTTTGATTGTTTTCAGATCTCTCTGATATAGAAATCGTATCTTGAACCTGGGGGTTTTTTGTATTGTGTTGTTTTGTTTTTGTTTGGGTTTTTTCCCTGACTTTCTAAACATTGAAAAAGTGTAACTGTATTATTTGTATTTAGGCTGTTGTGGGTTTTTTTTAATGGGTAATGGGGCAGGACAGAGAAGTGAAGTTTCTGCTTCTCTGATTATACATAATATTTCTATATATGCACTAGAATTCAGACTTACAAATCAAGTTGATTGCTTTAAGAAACAAACTCCAGAAACACCAGTAAAGTTAGATAGAAGAAATCACTTAGAGTGGTTGGGGTAAAATGTCTGAATTTAGAGAGAGAGATTCTGTGCTGCCTGAATCTATTTATTCTTGATTGTATTTCAGATTTTTATTTTTTTTAAAGCAGTGCAATCATTTGATGACAGTTTTCACTGACCATGAATAGGAGAATATGGCTATTGAGCTGATGACTGAAATATAGTTCTATCAAATTTTTATTTGTTTTTTATATCTTTGAGAAAGTGGTGTTCCTTTCTAAGCCAAAGATTTGGAGTGACTTTTTTCCTCATTTGAACTTAAAGTCTCTGGAATGGCTTTAAAGGACGTACAGCTGTTAAGTGGATGCAACAAACTTTTGAAACATCAGAAAGTAAAATAATTAAGAGAAGGTACATGGTTGAAACTCAAAGACCTCTCAGATAAACTCTGAGTTTGGGAAGGCACCTGACTCTGGGAACATCTTAAAATTTTCTTTAAGCTTTATAGAACTTTTGGACTTTTTTGAGAAGTTCAGCCTTCCTTGAGTATATTGAGTATAACAAGTGGGGGAAAAACTTGCCAGGAGTCATCTACTCTCTGTATGGGCAAAAGGTGCCAATTTAATATATCCTCCCTCAAGATAATGTTCTTGCCTGTGTGGAGAACAGAGTTATGGCTTGAGCTTTAGCAACCAAAGTAGATCAAAACACTGAAGCAGTTGCCCTCATGATCAGTATGAGATCAGCTCCAACCTTTGTGGCTGTGATTACCCCAACTGGCACAATAAAGCCCAAATGCACATGGTAGCTAGGAGTATAGGCATGTACTTGAGTTAACTTTTCCCACTTCTCAGAGACACTTCTCTGTGCCATTGAAAAAACTCTCTCTCAAACGTCATTGTTTTGGAGGCTGGGACAGGGAGTGCTTGGGGTATGGGTTTTTTGCCTTTGATAAACCAAAGCAATGTTGTGAAATCAGGGTCCCTGAGGAAATTGTCATCACTGGAGACTGAGTTATAAATCAGCACAACTCTCTAATGCAGTGAAGTGACCCTGAGAGAGTATATTTTATTAGTGCGGGCACAGCACCTCATCTTTACAGCTGAACCCAAGTTTATGTTCAAAGCTGGCTAGGGTAGTTTTCAGTGACCTTGTACTTCATCAGATAGCAAGTTTCAGAGTCATTCACGCATTGAGAGAAAGACCATTGTGTCTAATTTGGCATATAATCTTTTATCCTTTCTGTTGTATACCTGCTGAGTGCACTGAATAAACTTAAAAGCAGTTAATAGTAATTCATGATGTGATGTCAAGCAGACCTCATGGAAAGACACTTCTATTTTTTCAGGCTAACCAACTTGCCATGTTGCTACTTCACAGCATATGTACAATGTGCAATGTCACAATTCCAAGCTCTTGGTGGCACATCTAGCTGTGTTTCTCCTCCTGTAGTGAGCCCTCCTTGTCTTAATCCACATTGCATTAGGTATGACAGCTGAGATGAACCATTTTAAAGAAAGTAATTTTCTTCCAGCTGAGGTAACAAATTCAGAGGTCTGTGATAAGCACCTACAGCACTTGAGATAACAATACCCTCCATTTGAACAAATTGTCCATCCTTCAAACCTTTACCTGTAACAAACTTTTAGACCTGCTGTGTTGAAGTGTAAGGAGATTCTACACAGTCAAACTCATCAAAGCATCACAAAAACCTGCACTTGGTCGGCTGACTTGCAATAAAGACCACTCCACCCAAAGTGGAAGTGTACATACCTATATGTCTCTCCTGAGGAAGCATGTGCTACAAAATGAATGATCTGGAGCAACTGATGGCCTGGTACACCTGAATGAAAAACCATAAGACTGAATGGGATGGTTCTCACTGGTCAGTCCCCTGTTCCAATATGTACTCATCCTATTGATGCGTTCAGCCCAGAAATTGAAAAAGGTTTTGTAACAGACTCTCACAAATTGGATTTCCATTGTATTTTTCTAGGTCGTACAAAGAATGTGGCTAATGAACCTGTGACTGACTTGCATGTGTTGGAAGGTCACAGCAAAACTGAGTCTCCTGAACTGACAAGGTGGTAACCCATTATGTGAGACAAATTATTTTTCATTCCTTGAGTATGCATTATACTGCCATTAATCATGATGAAATCTTTATGTATTAATGGAGCCATGCTGCATAACTTCAGATGATTTTCAATTTATTCTAGCACCATTCAACATCCACCATAATCACCATCCACTGTCCTAATGTGGTGACTTATGTGTACAGAGGACGCAGTAATATTTCTGCTTTGACTAAAAAAGTTCTCATTTTACAAATATAAAACAAACTGTTTATTACTTTAGAATAAAACTGTAGGCAATAGCATGAATATTATTATACCACTAAAAGACTGAATACCTCAGTACAGACAAGTGAACTTTTTGTGGACAGTCATTTTCCATTTCCTTCTAACTAGCAATGTTTTCATTCTCAATAATCTAGACTTTTTTTCCTTTGAGAGCTTTGATATGTTTCATAGATAACTGCAAAGGTTATGGATTAAATGCCCTTTCTGAAGTAAAAGACAATAATTTAACCAGCCTTCTGCAAGAGGAAAAATCTACCAGTTTGTTTGCTGCTGTTAAAAGGTCAATATTTACCCACTTGCAGAAGATTATCAGAAGTGTTTCTGTTCTTCTGAACGTTCATTTCTTTTGAATACACGGTCAAATACTGTCTTATCATAGGATGCCACAGTGTGGTAGCTGTTGGTAATTGCTGTGTTTTGGTTCTTTTTAACATGACTTTTTAAAAATGTGTTTGGTTATCTTATTGAATTTCTAAATGTTACTATCCTTTTCCCAAAATGGACTTCTTTTCCTGATAGTGAATTTTAAGACTTTTCATTTCATAGACCTGCTTCTGTTTTGTGATGGGTTTGGGTTGCCTTTGCAATGGTCCTCCTAATGTATTATTTGCGGAGACACAAGCTGAGTATGAAACATTGCTACTGGGTGGGAGTGGAGAGTTCAGCTAAAGCAGACTGTCTTCCATGCCAGGAGCCATTCAGCAGCAGATTTTGCATTGCAGTTCCTTGATTTTTGGAGTCTGAATGATGTTTCTGCAAACACGGTCACACTAGATCTTACAGTATTGACAGAACAGTTGAGGCACAGATGGAAGAGGCAGTACCAGGTACATAAGCAGTGAGGAATCAAACACTGTTCATCTGCTTTATAGGGAGCACTATACAGATAGAAAAGCAATACCCTGATGCTCATCACTGTACTTGTGGGAATTCAAAATTGCAACATTTACAGTGGTAGTGACTAGCAAGAAGTTTGCAGGAAGTGTAAGATCTTGTCTTTGCTTCCACAGCAAAGATTTGATGCTGTGGTTACATTAATGCCAATATTTTTTTTCTGTTGCAGGGATAAATTAAAAAAAAAAAAAAATAGGGCAAGCACAACCAAAATAAGAAGGGGTTTTATATCCCTCTGGTTGAGAGAGGCTTAGGATATAAAGTTATTTTATTTATTAGCCTGTCAATCTGTTTTCTGTGTTTAGAACTCCTTGCTTTCTGGTTATGGTCTGTTACCCTGACTGATCTCTTTCATCTCAGGACATGGAAGAAAATGAAACAGTGCTTTGTCATGAGAGTCATCTCCTGCTTCTTCAGGAGATGGAAAGTGTGTGCTGGGCTGTGACTCAGGTGCTGCAGATGAGAACAGCACTCTCCCCATCATAACTGATGATAGTAAGTCAGGTTTATCCTTTCTTTTATTGTTCCTCTGAAGCTGGTAGTAATACACTTGGAAAGAACCTTTTCATTCCCTATGACTCTGGCTTGGTAGTAGAAATGAAATTCTGTTCTGTCTATTACATCCAAGTTTTGAGCAAAGATGAGTCCTGACTACTGCAGAGCCACAGTACCTGAGACAGTACCTTACCACCAGAACTAGAGGTCTTATTAGGCTGATCTTTGCAAGCAGAACTATTTCTTTCAGTGAATCAACTGAAGGGACTCTGCTTGAAGTAAATATTGGTGTCTCACTGTACTTAACTGCTTGTTTGCCTAAGATCTCACTGAGAGAATTTCACCAAGGCACACCTGTTCCATTGCCCCCAAGATTTTAAGTCAGTCTAAGCCAAAATGCTGTCTACCCCTGCTGTAGGGGGTTTGTGAGTTTGGGTTATTGTGGTGGGTTTTTGTTGTGTTTTGTTGTCTTGTTTTTTTTTTTTTCTGCCTTCCTTTCCTAGCTGCTGCTTCCCACGCAGCTTGTCAGTGTTTTCCAAGGAGCGAGACAAAAGAATGGAAGAATAGACTTCTCAATACAATAAAAGACTGTGACAGCCAGTGACTGAGAATTAGAACTAAATATAGTGCTCTCTATTCTGAAGGTGAATCTTTGAGATAAGACTACTTTTGCTAATGAAAAACCCCTGATGTCTTATTTCAATAGAGACTTAGTGCAGTGTGTTCTGGCAGAACTTTCTGCTCTGTTGTAGGTTTTGGTTTTGCTTAGAAAAACATTGAGCATGGTTGAGCACCTGTGAAAAAAATAGTTCTGGCAGTTCAGTCTTGGTTTTTTTTGTTACCACTGCTTCAAGTAAGTGGGTAACACATGGTAGAGGTGAACAATGATTTTAACAGCCCTAAAATGTGTTGTTTGGCTCTTTGCACTGAATATCATGTTCTACTGGCTCACAGATAGGACAATAGACCAAACAGTAACCACTTGCAAAGATGAACATCAGTGCCTCCTTCTGAAATATGTCACAGTTCTGAGGACACAAAAAAGACTATTTTTAAGATTTTTTCACAAGCCTTTTGGAATTGTCTATCATATTACGTGAGAGAGACTGATAGAAGAGTCTGTGAGCTCTTTGTTTCTGAGTAATTTTTGAATAACACATAATGCTGATAGTAAGAACTATAGTTTTATTTCTTAATGTTTTATATCTCTTGAACAATGAAACCAAGGCAACTACAACCACTAACTCTGAGAAAGTGAGCTAAAAAACTTCATACAGAAAAGAAAAATTAGGGACATTTGTGATTTCTTTTATGTTCTATATAATATAATGTACAAGGAACAATTGGAATATAAGAAAAAAAAGTACAGGTAGGTGATTCATCAGCCACTTAAAAAATTTCAAGGCAGAAAATCCTTGGAGAGCATGGTCTGGAACAAAGCACCTGAAAATACTGAAAAATCTGGAATGTGTTGAAGTCATTCCATCTGCTATGCAAACCACTGTGGTAAAAGCATAATACTCTTGCACTATCCATTTGGGATTTTTCTAATCATAATTCAAGAAATTAAAACAGCCCTAAAGGGTTTGCATTGCCTGAAGTTATTGCTGCAGCAGACAAAATGAAGTGTCACAGCAACCACCAGAAACCACACAGACTAAGAGGGGCAAGGGGGGCATAATCCTTCCAAGACAGCATCCCTTGTCACAAGGGCTGGGGCAGAGATCTCCTCCGAACAGAAGGAATCTGCCCACAGCAATATAAACCCAGAGGGTGTACTGTGGTACTCAGGGCAAGAAAATGGGAAATAGTTCTTAAATGGTTTCTGAAGCATTATAATTTACACTGCTTGGTATCACAGGATGAGCAGGTAGTCATTTTTTTAATACTGTCTCCATTCCACCTGATCGAAGAAGGGACGCACTAAATTGCCACACTGAGTGATTACACAACAGCAGATACATCCATAGTCTTCAAAATGTGGTTGTTAGTTGAACATGTGTCAGTGCTTTCTGAGAAATACATTCATGATTTGTTTACATGGTGACATTGTATCAGAGAATCACAGAATAATGTAATTCAGGAGGGATCTCTGGAGATCTGTCATCCCCTCTGTGTTCAAAACGCATCAAATTTCAAAGGCAGAGTAGCTTGCAGCTTTGAATACCTCCAAGGAAGGAGACTCCTGAACCCTTCTTTGCTCTTACCACTACATGGTGAAGAATTCTTTCTTTTCCTCATTTCTTCCAAATGTTTCTGTTCTGTACTGTTGTCTCTTCCTTTCAGACATATCTGTAAGTGAGGTTATTGGAGCTGGTTGATGAAAACGTATGGAGATCCTCAAACAAGTATGAAGTCAATTTCTGGAAGCAGTATATATCTGAGAAAATAGGCATATTTTGATGTTACAAGTATAATGTGTGACAGGCAGCATTATGCACTTTTTAATAATCTTTCCATCACAGCAATACAATTGATCCCTCTCATCCGTTGGATTCAACTGTGAAGTCATTTTTATGATTCAGAAATGCTTGCTGACAAGTATATTGAAAAGTGCTCCTTACACAGACTTGAGTAAAAAATGGACATCTTTGCTATTTCCCTTTTGTACATGCCCTCAGAGAGGCTCACACAGGGAGGCAACGGGAAGCACTAAATACCACCAAGCTTAGCCTGAGGCTTTATGGGGGGGAAAAAAGGGGAAACTCTCGGTTTAGCCTGTGACTTGTGCATGTGGTTTTTTCATTCTGAGCAGCAAATCAGGAAAGATGACGCTTCAGATTTACAGAGGGAGCTGTACAAGAGAAAGAGATGCACAGCACTAGGGTCCAGCTGTTAATGCTAATGAACTTACCTGTGAGCTGGAAGGAATGACTTGTTGCTCTGTTATTCTTTTGTTATTGATACCCAAAAAGAGTCCTTTGGGAGGCACTATGGTAATTCTTTTTTTTTTGTTCTGAAAAACTTTAATTTGATGCAAGAGATAGAAAAGCTGAGAAGAGATAACTTAGAGAACAAAAAAGGAGTAGATTGGCTTAGTAATGAAGGGCAGATTTCAAAAAATATTTAAGCAACTAGAGATGCAGTTACACTTACAAAAAAACCATAACAGCTGCTTGTGCTGGGACATTCATAGCTGATAGAAGTGGTATGATTGCTTTCAGGAGGGTTTTTTTTTGTGTTATTCAATGCATAACTATTTTTCTGTGGGGAAAAAGAAATATTGAGGGATTTCAGAGCCTAATTCTGTTTCAAGATACTGTCCTTGAGCTTAGATATGGTAAATCTTGCATTAGATCCAATGTAGCCAAAAGGTTCCAGAGCCTGATATAGAGCAAAAATGAAAAGTTTGAGCGTGGTGGCTACTATATCTCAAGCCAGAAAGAGCTCTGAATGCTTTAGAAGAAACAGACCTGGTTTGGGAGAATGTGAATTGTATCATGAATATACTTTTGTATTCACTGAACCCCATCCACTCCTGCTCTGAAAGGAAAATATAATGTGCTTCCACTGCTTTCTTTGAGAACCTGAACAGCCTTAAACTCTCAATTGCCCAGTCACTGGTGAATCTTAAATTGCTGCCCAAATGTCATGTGTCCATCCAAGGCTTGCTGCCAGACACACCTCCACTGCTGAAGCTGTGTATTGTAACCAATTCTAACGCAAGCCTTATTACATATGCCAGTTTTAGTATCATTTCATTTATGATGAGTTGCAAATGATAAAACAAAGATTCCATTTGGGAAGATAATAAATTTCCAAGGGAACTGAAATATTTTTGGGTTTTAAAATATAGTTAAAAACCTTATTTCTTTTATTATTGAGGAACAGAGCTGAGAGGGAACTACTAGAAACATTTTTGCTGTCAGACACTTTTCGTCAAGCAAAAGAACAAAAAGTTGTGACAGTCTTCCAAATTAATTATGTTTCCACTTACCCTTTGGACCCTTAAAGATTCATGTCTCTTGATCTTGTTTTTGTATAAAATATCGGGAGTAACTCTTACTGGTGTGATTGTGGTAAAATATAACAGGATGTGCTCACTGACTTCATGCAAATATCTGGATTTTTCAGCCCTAATAAGGTCTCAGGAGACTGCTTTACCTTGAAAAAGCATTCTTATGTATGACTTTTCAATTAAGTTTTTTTAAATTGTACCAAGTTTTATAGGACTTTGTCTTACATAATCTTCTAAGTGGTTTCATTTTTATTGTAGTGACAAAATGTTTTCAGTGATAAATGAGGCAAACATTTTCCTGTCATTTATTCTAATTGTCTTGTGCTCAAAAGGCACATGGGAACACATTTTATAATTTGTCTTTGATTACATGTTTGGGTATTTTCATCTAGGTAACTTCTCTGCTGAAAAATGTCATGCAGTTATTAAATTAGTCATAGTTATAACTTTTAAAAAGTTCTTAATGGTAGATGGTTTTGGAGTGACTGATGTTGAATAATTTACTTTTGAAATATTCCTGCCAAAATAGGCTGTGCACTTGATAAGCCTTCTGCAGGTTTATTTGACTGATTGGAACAACATTGTCCAACATTTCTGAACAGTGGAATACATTTAAAAAAACCCCAAGGCTGCTCTAATGTACTCTTCTCAACAATGTTGTGATTATATTCATTGCTCTTAGGTTTTTATCTTCAGGGCAGGTCAAGTCAACTTCATACTGCAGCGGCTTGGAGTTCAGCTTTCATCACAATTGTATGCAAGCCAGTAACTTTCACTCTTTTAAAAGAAATATGGTCTGTTCATGTAATCCCAGGTCGACATTTGAGAGAAAAGGTAATCCTATATGCCACTTTAAGACTTGAATATGTTCCTAATTACAATGACTCTGCTTGGGATAATACAGATTCTTTGATAACTCCTTATCTACCTTTTGAAATCTGAGCAGCATCCAACTCAGACCTTTCATTAATCCACTCCTGTCATCTGTGTGAACCAAAATGATTTTCACATAATCTGACAAACTTAGTTCTCGTTTGTAAGACAGTTCCATGTTTTAAAGTCTACTATGGCCTTTCTGAAAACTCTTGTGAAAGAACCGGAGCTGAAGGACAGTGAGAACAGATGGATATATGCACTGTGCCATCAAAATTCAGGAATACTCAGGGTTCCCTGAAAACTCTGTGGGGATCAGATCCTGTTTTAAAAGCAGCATATATATATATAGTGGAGCTGTTCAACACACAAGGCAAATTGTATCTGTGCCTTCATTAGCTGTTCCATGCTGTGCTCAGCAAATGCAACTGTCGCAACACTGAACTACCTCAGACACCAGCAGTTATGATAAATTTAGACAATTTTTGACCAGTTTCACTCATTATTGGAAAAAATATATGAAGAGTTATGAGAGAAAATGTTTGGCAAAATATACTTGGTTTTAAATAACTTCAACACTCAACTTTGCTTTAAAGCTTCACTGCTTAACAAAGAATCACGCTTTAAAAATGCTCTCAATTTGCATTTGAGGAGCTCTGCTCAGAGCAATAATGTCAGGAAAATGATATATGTAACTGAGGGTAGACCTTATGATACAGTTTTAAAAGTTACTTCTAGTAAAGCATCTGCTCTGAAGAACTGTAATAGGTTTTACTGTCACTGAAGTTCTCTTTCTAGCCAAGCTAATGGAATTCTATGGCTGCTTTTAACAGGAGTCAAAATATTACCTTAGATATATTTTACAAAAATATCTTTTCCTTGGAGCTAAAAAATATTTTCCTTCATTTGGAAACTCTGGTACTCTACTACTTCGGTCTTGCTGGTGCATCTGTGTCAAGAAGAGTCTGAGAACAGGGGGAGCATTCACTGTGAAATGGGTAAAGCCGCTGCCCACTGTCAGCCCCCATATGGAGCAGCAGTGTTTGAGGTCCCCACTTCTGGAGGCTGTGCAAACTGGCAAGCTCAAGCCTCTGAGCTGAACTCCACGATAATTTGCCACCACAACAAATCTATTTATTCTGTGATAGTGGCTTGTTGTGTGTGAAATGAAGTTTTCTGCACTTCCACGTTCAGTTTGAAAATATTAGTCCAATAAATGTCCTCCTTTCTGGAGTTGTTGGTAGAATGATGAAGAATGTTTTGAGGAAGAAACAAAGAGTAGATTTTCATTCAGGTTTTAATGAACTCTTTCTAATGAAATGAGATTTCTTGTTGGCAAGGGAAGTGAGGAATCATTTGCATTCCTTCATGGACAGGGTGTCAGGGAACAGGAAAAAAAAGGCTCTGCAAAGGGAGTGAGCAGGGAGCCAAGAGCAGCAGCAAGGCAGGCAGGGGTGCAGGTGATGGACCCAAAAATGCTCATGAGGTACATCTGAATTCAGGTCAGGAAGTCAAAGAGAGATGTAGGTAGCTGCCTATACCTACAGCATAGATGTGCCTAGGGCTGGGGACAAGGGCAGCTCCTGAGCCACAGGATGGAGAGTGGTGGCCTCAGAGGAGGCTTCTTGCTGCTCTTTCTCACAGTTTCCCTCAGCTGACCTGAGGTTACACAACTGGCAGCCTGGAGCAGGCTTTGAGCACAAGCCACTGAGCTTCTGGGGCCAGGGTGGGTTGCACAGAAGGGAGGCTACATGTTCTTTAGGGTGGTCAGTCTGTTGGTGCCCTCCTGCAATGAGAAATGTAGGTCAGAACCTTCCCTTATTGGCTGTAGCCCCACTAGTGAAAAAATAGTTAAATTAGCTGGGCTGGTAATGTATATTCATCTGTCAATATGATTCTTACAGCTTGTTGCAGTTCTGATGCTTCTTCAAAGTGCAAAGACCCAGTGAAAATAGACACCTGTCAAATCACAGCAACTATTCAGCTGTATTTTGGGGTGTAATCAAAAATATTCTATGCTCTAGTTGTTTGAATTTTAAAATCCCAAAAGTTTTCTGTTGAGGGAGTTACTAAAAATGGAAAGTGGAGTTTGAGGTATAGGAATGCCAGTCTTGGGAAAAAAAATGTAGGTGAAGATGTACCTCTCCAATAGCATACAGGTTAGTAGAGTGAGATGGGTTAAATAGAATTTCACTGAGAAGTCCCACAATCATTAAACAGTGTCAGATCCCCAGTGTGCAACATTCCCTTTTGGAACCTCAATTTTCCTGCAGTAGAACACTGTCTTTAATATATCAAAATTGGAAGTACTTTTCAATCTTGACTAGGATTGGAAAAACATAGTTGACCTTTCTCAAATTAGCTTTTGGGGATTTTCTGCTGTGCCCAGGCTATTTTTTTTTAATATTAATCTGAGGACTGAACAAAGGGGGGAGAGCTAAATGCTTAGAGATAATAACTTTGTTCAGTCGCTATTTTTCTATGAGTGTTAAATATAATAACTCTATCTAAAGTTTCAAATGGATGGCGATAGAAATGACTCATAGGTGTTCTGCCAGAATTTTTCTATTCCGACATACAAATCTAAGTCAAATCAGATTTGCAGGAGACATCTGTGAGTAGTTAATTTTCAGCAACTTGCTTTTAATCAGTCTGAGTATTTCCTTGACCACTTGTCTGATTTCTGTAAGCACTGAAGGAAAATTTCTTGCAACAAGTGCAGCATATACCCTTTTAAAGGTCCAGTACCATTGAAAAGAAAATCTTTTTAAGATGTAGAAGTCTGCACATAAAAATAAGGCTGAATCCAAGACCTTTTAAAAATCATTGAGTTTAGCAAGGGATGTAGTGAGCCATAGTACCTTCTTTTATCAAAAGATAAAAGAATTCAGAAAGTAAGTAGTCCTAATGGAAAATAATACTCTCTGGGTTTGTTTTGTGGTGTAGGTATTGCTATTTATTTTTCAACTCTTTTAATTCTAGATTAAAAGAATGTGAGAAATATGTCAGAGCATTTTGCTTTATCTGTGTAATCATTGGACACATCAGTGCTAGTGACAAATATTTAAATCTGCTGAGAGTCCTAACTATATATTGTATAAATTTCTTATGATATCTTGGGTCCTGTGGGATAAAGATTCCAAAACTGGAATAAAGGAGTACAAAAGTAATTTGATATGTTTAGTTTTGATATAGACATAGGATGTCATTGATGATTTTTCCTCAGACTACAAATTTCCTCTGATATGTAATCAGATCACCAGGAAAACTCTGGGAACTTTGACTGTTATTGAGAAATGTTGTTTGCTTTTTCAGTTTTTTCCCTTCCAAGGAAAAGATGAGATTTCAATCACTTTTGACTGAGTGCCACGGTCATGTCTTACACTCCTGTTGGGTGGGGAGATGTGGGGGAAGGTGGTGTGATATATTTAGCATTTAGCTTATTGTTGAAGCACTCTAGAGAACTGTGACTATCTTGGATTGCACAGATATGAGGACACTTGAACAGCATGTACACAAAGTCTCTGTTTAAAAACAAGGCCAGCAAGATGACATGTGTCTAATCTGCTCTCCCTGTAGCTGGGCCTTGGAATTAGGATAGCAAAGCTTGCTCACCAGCTTGAGTTTAGTACTGTGTAAGAAAAGTGTACCCACTTTTTAGAGAGCACAAACTTACCTGAGGTAATACCAGCCTCCTGATATTATCAGGTACAATAAGAGTTGTATACAAGTTGTTGGAACCCAAGAAGTTCCGTTGAAATTAGACAAGTTTTTGAAATATCCAAAGACATGTGCCAGATTATAGCCCAAATTTAACTCTCTAACCAGTGGCATCTTTATCTCACTTTATGATGGCACAGGGCATAGCATGACATGATCTTGGTTCAGGCTCTGATTGTGGCTGTCACATAATTAAGGAAGGTCTATGCTGGAGTTATTCAGTCTGCTCCTAAATGTTCAGCATAGGCTCAATCAAATGAAATAGGTCTTCAACTGACATTTTCTTCCCATCATTCTACTTTAAAAAGAGAATAGGAAGTTAGAAAGGGCATAAACTTTATTACTAATGTTTCAAGCTCTCTCTAACAGTGCCTAATAAAATCTCATCAATGTAAGTAGTATTCAGTCTTCCCAAACCGAAATGTATAGTGAAAGGCAAAGAGAAGAACATACATAGTCCTTTCTCTATTTCTTCTGAAATAGAACCTTGTTAACTCTCTAGAGAAGCTGTAAAATGAAGTGATTGTATTATTTCATTAACCTTTGGTTGAAGCTAATTTTGCCTTAATCACAATATGTAAACTTTTCCTTGATTTAGATATCATTCTACTGGCATATGGAATATTGTTCATAGGCTTCTTACTGGGTCAGATTTTTCTTCTGTCAATGGTATTTGCAAAAGCAGAATCTTACTGCCAAGGAAAAGGGTGCTGTAGTATCTTTAATATGCAAACATATGTTCCTCTTAATACTGCCCTTGTTGCTAGTAGCTGCAAGCTGACACTGCTTCTCTTAGCATGCCTTGTCTGGGTCTCCAATAGCTACTTGAACAGCAAAGACTGTGCTGAGTTGCAGAGTTCAAGCTATGATGGAATTTTAGCTATATGATCTAGAAATCTTTGAGAAAATATTCAAAATGGGAAATCTTTCTGGAAGTAATAGGGAATATCTTGGACCAGTCTAGCAGTATGAAAGACTATAGAGCTGCATTTCTAGAAGCTCCTGCTGAGTCAGAGGTTTCAATGTGGTACTTTTTGAGCTCACTGTGGGAATGTTTCAGTTGATTAGTGAGTTTAGTGACTGGATTGCTCAACTAGTTTGCTTTCCTAGCATGTCAGCATTGCATACAGCTGTGTCTCATTTGCTCCACTCAAATAAATATTAGTTAGCTGCTAAGGGCAGCCAGAGTGAAGCCATCATTTCACAGATATCCTTGCTGGCAACTACATCAGTGTGGCTCCAGTGCCCATTGGCTCCAATCCCTTTCCCACACTGCTTTCTGAGTCGTGCATTGCCTCAAAAGCCTGAATTAAAGTGCAGTACAGCACAATAGACCAGACAAAAGCTTTCTGTTCTGCTTTTAAGGAACACCATTTTCCTCTTGGACCTGCACAGTTGAGGAGGAGGCAGGATACAGAGAGAAGTGAGAAAGTAAAGATGATATAGAGGGTGTCTGTCTGGTAATGGACAACAGCACTTCTCACTTCCTTTAACATCTGTTCTGTACGGATTAGACTAGGAATGCTTGCCACAGTCTAGTGAGACAAATCTATTGTCCATCATACTGATCCACAGCCAATATTGGGTTAATGATAGGCTTACAATTGCATTGGTTCAGACAGCCCCATCATTTTTCTCCACTCGTGCACCAGAGGGATGTTCTGGTTGTTATGGGTAGCACTGAACAGCTTTGCAAAGACCTGCAGTTGCTGAAGTTTATTCTCTATCTCCAGATATGCTGCAATAGGAGTGGGTGAAGGTTGTAATGTTCTGTAAGCATTACCTCTCTAAGTACAGGTATTGCCTTCATGTGCTCTGCTAGACTGACTGTTGTCTTGATGAGGACTTCAGTCAGCCTTTACTTTGCACTACTATTAAATAATTAATAGAATTAGTTAATAATTTCTCAAAGACTGCCTGTATTTTGTCTTTCTAGTCTGGATAATAGATGTCTTATCCCTTCTCAAGAAATGCATAACCCCCATAGTCACTCCACTTTGCTATCTCAATATTACCTGGGTTGGTTTTGGCCAGGATAATTTTTTCATAGGGGCTGTGGTGTGACTGTGTTTTGGATTTGTGCTGAAAATTGCTTTGATAATGCAGGGATGTTTCCTGTTATATTTGGGCAGCACTTTCCCAGGGCTAGGGCCTTTTCTGCTCCTCACCCCACACCAGTGAGAGCCTGGGGATGTACAATATATACTGGGAGTGCACACAGATGGGATAGCTGAGCCGGAGTGACCCAAGGGATATCCCAGACCATACGATGCCATGCTCAGCAACAAAAAAACACTAGGCAATAAGGAGGAAGGAGGACTTTCAGAGTGATGGTGTTCTGTGTTGCCCAAGTCACAGGGATGGAGCCTGGCTTTCCTGGGGATGCCAGAACAGCTGCCCGCCCATGGGAAGTGGTGGATGAATTCCTTGTGTTGCTTTGCTTGTGCACAAGGCTTTTGCTTTACCTGTTAAACTGACTTTATCTCAACCTACGAGTTTTCTCACTTTACCTTTGTGGTTCACTTTCCCCTCCTGCTGCAGGGAGTGAGCAGAGCTGCTGTGTGAGGCTGAGCTGCCTACAGGCATTGTCATTACCTCAGGCAGGGAGGATTTCCTCTATATGTGTATTTCAGAGGGTTTTTTTCAATATCAGCATTTCAACTACTCTTTGATAATCCTGCTGTGACATCAGAGAAAAACGTCCTGTCAACAGTTCAATTTAATTTTTTTTACACTTGGAATACTGATAATAATTCAACTCTCTCCTATATTAAACTATTTAAAAGATGTCTCTGTGGGCTCCATGCTGCCATCTGCAAACTGATGAATCTGAAATTTATAGCAGCATTGCCGGAAAGAGGCTGGCTGTTCCTTTACAATAAGCTGCATATCTTCTGTGTGCAGGTCCAAAAATCCTGCAATTTCTGCAGTATTTGTTCTTAAAGAACAATTACTGACATTGAGACCATGTCTGGGTGGGCTGCATCTTCTGAAGAGTAGCATGTCTGAAGGGCAGGGTCTGCTAGCCTGTGCTAGGACACGGCCTTTTTAAAGACATTGATTATTTGAGGGAAGAGCAGACAGGATGACAAATTGACCAAGTACTAATTAGCCATTAATGACTCCAGAGGGAGGACAGACAGCTTGAAAACAATTTGTAGGCTTAGTGTGGGAAATGGTTTCCCCTCAGATGCGCTCCAAAGGAGAGCTGTGGCCTTGGAGAGGAGGAGGTGGGCAGGCTGCTCGACTGGGCATGACACCATCTGAAGCAGAACTGCAGCTAATGAAATGTTTTCCCTGCATTTGACTCTATTCATTATGCCAGGTTAATGAATGCTAAGCTAAATTTAATCAACATTTTCATGAGTAGTAGTGAATTCTTAGAATTTACAGGAATCTGTTCTGTATTAATATCACTTGCTGTCCCAGTTCAAAGTACACATTAATATAAGTCAGGTTTGTGGTCCATAAAAGGGTTTAATTGCAGACTGAGTGAAGATGGCTGTATCTAGTCACACCACTTTTATTTGGAGAAATAATGAGGCTGCAGCATGTTCCTGATGTTTTGGATTTATGCCACCCTGGTGTGTGATTAGAGGCAGAGGATGTTATGCATGTTTTGCAACAGGGGGTCATAAGGGAGTCCAAGTACCAAATGTAATGATGTATTTTGCAGTGAAGCTCTACTACTAATATATTTATCTTCATCTTGTTTCTGTGGTTATTTTGTTTTAAAAAAATATTCATAAATTGAATCATAGTATTTCAGTTGCTAAATAAAATTAGAAGGACAGTTCTGATCGCACAATCACCAACAGCTTCTTCACAAGGCAGTACCAAGTTACCACTATCAGGTATGGTAACCTGCTGCAGTGCAGGAAAAATACAATCTTTAGTGTGTGTTCAGTTGTGCAGTGCAGTGGAATATTACGTATATTCAATATTTATTCCAATTTATTTCTTGTTTAAATGTTTGGTTTGGTTTTTTAATTCTAGTTCCTCTTAAAATTACCATATGAATGTTTGGTTTAGTTCCTCCCATCCTTGCATAGAGCCCAGAGCACTGTGCTCTGATCTTTAGTCTACTGTTGCCAGTTTGGCAATATGACCAGAAATTTTACTGGGTTGTGGCCCCCTTTGGCAACCTCGAGTGGTGCTGATACTCACAGAAGGATTTGCAATGGGACTACTTTAGTATGGCATTATTCAATAAACAAGGAAGATGAGATTTTTCCTTGTAATCTTGTTTCCTATGTAAAACTAAAAACAGAGCTGCTGGCACTCCAAATCTCATTTGTGAAGTGCACCATTGTAGTATTTAGAAGTTGTGCAAAATAGTTATGAAATGATAATTCTTTCCTCTTTTGCAACTTGGATTACCTGATTGGAGTGACTCTTCCATTAGGAGTCTGGTCTTGAAGGGCGAGGTCGATGTACAATGGGTATCATTGGAAGGAAGAACACAACAATTCCTGGAAAATAAGAAGAAAACTGGAACCATAATAATGCCCAGTGACAGATGTTCCAGAGCACCCCCAGACTTTTGAAATACATTTTACAGACAGAAACTTTTTGAAAACTCAGAATTTTATCAATATTATAAATTAAAAATGCCAAACAAAAAAAAGGCACAAAAAAACCCACAAAAAAACAAACCACAACAAAACTATATTTTGTGAATATATCCAGTGACAGAGATCAAGGAAAAATAAAGAAAACTTTTTCTTGTTCAAGAAGTGACAGAACAGCACAAGGTCTACCCAGCTGCTTTCATTAACAGCTTCTGAAATGTGCTGTCACAGAGGGAAATTGCTGTTGTATGTGCTCTTTTAGTGTTGAACATGAGTAAGCAGGAGCTCAGAAACTTAATTCTCAAAGAGGTAATTAAAATCTTTAATGTCTACGATGGATGGAAGAAAAGGGAGAAATGTGCAACAGCTTGTCATTAAATAAATCATAAACCTGGGGGGAAAAAGCAGGTTGTGTATGACCTGAAATTGTTTGGAGAATAGTGGGAGAGAGGGTCATATTCTTCTGAGGAGATAGAAGCTTCCCTGATGGCTGATAAGTGGTTTAGACTTTTTGCTCTGGAATCTAAATTAGATAGAAATATTCTGCTCTCAAGGTCTCCTGCCTTAGTTATTCCCTTGAGCACTGAAAGTACTATATATTCACCTACTGTACTGGAATGACCCAATATGTTGCCCAGCTTCTCCTAGTTACCTTTTGAAGGACAAAATCTTTTTTACCCCTTTCTTTTCAGTTAGGGAAGTTTCTTGTTTGGCTTAATCAAATAAGACTCCCAGAAAGTCTCTGTATTAACTGGTCTAAAAAATTTCTTCAAAGCCTGTGAGCAGAGTATGGAATTTAATTGTTTTACTTAAATTCAGCATGTCTTAATTTTATGTATGTATTAAATAGCCTTTATTTTACATATGATATATCTCAAGTGTTGTTTTAATGTGAAAACTAGCCTTTCTGGAGAAATTAACTTTCAGTCACCTGTACTCTTTAATTCTTAGTAGTACTCTGGTTCCCTCAGTCAGATTTTTCCTTATGCAGTTTTGTGTTTTGCCTGAGAGTCCTGTCAGTGAGACATTGAAGGACCGAGATCTCCATTTTGTGCTCTTTTCTTTGCTCCCCTCAAGGCTAATTTCTGATGTTCCCAGGCACAAGCACTGACTGATCCCTTAGTTACTTGCAGTGAAGTGGACAAAGCTCTTTTTGTTTACTAGAATTAACAAGGTGAGCTTAATTATAAAGCCTGAATCAGACAACTTAGAGGACGTGACTTTGAAATAAAGAAGCCTGGTTATGTTTGGAGATTTTTTAATTAATCTGACCTCTATAATTAGCATATAGACCTATAGTAATCTGAATTTAATCTCTTCAAATTCAATGTCAATCTCTTTCTTAACAAAATGCCATTTGAGGGCTCCCTTTCACTTTATTTTAATTTAAACTTCCTTATGAAGCTGATTTGTCAAAGTCCAGAATCATTCCCTTTTAAATTAAAAATAATATTTTATTCTCTTAACCAGAAATTAATGTGTTTGTGGTCTCCTTCCAATTGTTTGAGAAATGAAAAAACTGCAAAGTGCCTGCCTCTTTATGTTAGCATCCTAGATGGTATAATTTCTCTATGAAGAAAATGCCTGCAAACAACCTGTTGTTCCATGGAGGACATATACATGCTGGGTTTCACTTAAAGAAGAGCTGCTATGAATGTCAAAACAAAACAATTAGGGAAAGATTAAGTACATTTTTCAGGTAGCTAATATTTGTTAAAAAAGACTGCAAGATTTTTCCTCTTTTAGTTTATGTATTGTTGGGGACTGATTTTTTTTTTAGGGTCGTTTTTTCACATTAAGTTCTGCCATCTCACTTGCAGAAAGTGATAGATACATGGATAGATATACGATAGGTATATGGAGCAGAGATGGTGGAAGGAAAAAAGGACAGGCATATTATTAAGATAATACAATTATGTTGATTTTTTTTCCCTTTCTCTGCAGATTTCCTTTCTAAGATGGTCTTGTTACAAGCAGTCCTCTAGACAGCCTCTCTATAACTCTCATTTTCAGGACAGACAGGCTGTCCTGAGTATCACCTGCAGGCAGATGTGAGCTTAGACCAGCCCGTGTGACCTGCACTATCTCTTGTCCAGACACAAAAGGTCACATGAATGCTGTGCTGTGGCTGCTACAGCATCTCACTTGTTTATTAGCACAGGCACTGCTGCTGTACCAGGGCTGCTGGCACACACCACATTTTTACTCACTGCATGACCCTGGCTCTATCTGTATTTGCCCCAAAAGCCACAAAAAAGCCACTTTTTTTTTTTCATTCTGGCAATGATAACTTATGCAGCTCAAACTACTGATTATTCTAAAGCAAATAAACACTTAACGCTCCTTGCTTCAGTCTTATCTCTTTAAAATGTGCAAGTTCCCTGACTTTTTATTTATGACAGCAATTCAAAGACAGCCTGATTATTTGACTTAGACTGGACACAGAACTTTGCAGATTATAGGGATTCAAATATGTCCTGTTTGTCGATTCTTCTGATGGAGACACACCCCACCCTAGTGTGGTGTCCCATGGCAGTCAGTAGAAACTCTATTTCACAGCAGCAGGATTCTCCAGAGACACAGCCCTCCAATATCCTGCATCTAATTGCAGAATAGAGGCCTTGAGGATTTCTGTCCATCTAATGAATTTCCTTGTGACCTCATTTTCTAAAGCAGCAACAGTTTATTTCTCCTTACTTTTTTCCAATAGGCACTGAGCTGCCAGAAAGTTACTTGTAGGACTTTAAGTATTGAGTCATTCATCTATTCACAGAAATAATTAACAGATGTGGTTTTACAGCAATTGTTTTGCAATTGCACCAGATAGCAATTCAATCTAGATTTTAAATAATCTTCACTCATCAACAAAAAAAAGCCAACCAACCAAAAATAAAGTAGTCTTTCTTCTTAACATTGAAAGCTAATTTCTCTTTTGTGTTAGATGACTAAGTACCTACCACCAGAGATAAAATGGAGTATGAAAGAGCTAATAATACAGAATATATGGTTAAATACAAAAAGGACAAAAAACCCCTCAAACAAAAAAGTCACAAACAAGTAAAACCCCACACTGGTGGGATTGAAATTGAGACACTTGCTCGACGTGTTAGAGGCTTCTGCAGCACCTGCCTGGTGCAGAGGTGATTGAAGGAATTCATAAACTTCTGTAGTATTCCTTTTAGCTTTGCTTTGATAGGGAAAGGCAACACCAGGATGCACTGTAAGGCAGGCACATCAATGGACAATTCCATCCTTACCTTGTGACAGTATTCTAGGTATTGCTGGCAGCTTATATTTTCTTGATGAGCTAACCTTTCATTGGTGTCTTGTTGTAGGTTTAGGTTTTGGGGGATTTTTTTTTTGTTTATTTTGTTTTTTGTTTTTTTTTTTTAAGATAGTGGTGTTGGATTGATTTCAGAAAGCCATTTAAAAAACCTGTTTTCTGTAGCAAGTGCAGAGAATTGTTTATGCAGAATTTAACTCGCAGGTCTCACTAAATTTCAGCTAGAATGCACATGAAGACATGAAGTAGCTTTTACACTGACATTAGAAAAAAGTCCCACACTGGTTTATAAAAATATTTCCTCTTCAGTAATGAGTGCAAGAAAAACTTATTACTTGAGATTTTGAGATCAATTCTGTCTTTAATTGTCATTACTGCCAATGATGCCTTGAAACTCAACTCTAAGTTTATCGTATAACATTTGGTATCAGTTGTAAAATTGTCCAATGTTTGATTGAATGGCAAATGTTATTATCCTCCCAAAAGGTTTTAATTAAGATGTTTGGGGGCCAAACAGCTGTGCCTGGAAATGCTTGCTTCAGCTGAAATATCAAACTTTTGAACCCATACTTTCAAATATTTAATTCATATGCTATATCTTGTGCTTGTTATAGAAATCCAAATTTATGGAACTAGTAGAAATTGCAGACACAGTTCTGCTGGTACAAATTTGGGATCTGAATTTGGAAATGAGCACAGGCATCATCTCTTTGTATTTGTAGAACATCACATTTCTACACCTTGGCATGACCACATCTCTCCCAGAGAGGGCTGAGACTTTGGGGGCTAAAGCTGGAAAACCAGGAAGACTTGAAGTAGTGCAGGACCCTGCAAGTCTGACTAAAATTAAATACTGGTTTTCTAGGGACATTCTTTCTTGTATCTATAATATCCATGTGTAGGGCATCTAGTGATCTCTTATGCTAATCATTTTGGAATGTGAGGATTTTTTATGTTAAGGCTGTGCCAATCCCTTAGTCAGTTTTTATTTATGACTGAAGTTGACAGGCTTGTGGGTACCAAGCTCTAGGAACTTATTTGTTTGTGGAGGGGCTGAGAGGGAGATTGTTTTTGTGGTTTCTTTTGGTGTTTGGTTGGTTGCTGTTGGTGTAGTCAGAAAATTTTACTGCCTCCCTGAAAAATGCACTGTACATGTGCACACATCCATGTGTTCATGTTCTGGGGATGTTTTTGTTTAGAATTTAGGGGGGTGGGGTGGTGAAAATTCCCTAGTGTGTAATTCTTTCTGAATAAAAACATAACGGGCTGTATAAAAACTTCCAAAGCAAAACAATCTTCTTCTGCCTATAGTGTGAACTGCAGCAGGCTTGGGGGTCCTCGAAAGCCTGGCAACTGTTGGGTTAAATTACTTTAATTTCTTCTACTTTACTGATTGAATAGGTTTGAAAATTGGAAGTAACCTTGAACACTGAGCTGAGAAATTCAGTATTCTGAGCCCACCAAAGGAGCTAGAGGTGTCCAAGAGCAAGAGATTTAAGAGCCATTTGGCAGGTGTCTTGTTGCAAGGAATAGGTCCTGCTAGGGTGTGGCAGTGGGTGAAGACAGTGAAGCAGTCAATGGGACTCCTTTCCCTGTGCTTTTCATCCTCTCTGTGCCTATCTCACCTCTTGCTTTTTCTTTCCTGAAACAAATTCTTAAAATATATCTGAAGAGCTGTATATGCCACCTCTGTAAATTAAGAAAGTAATAGATGGACCATTTTAAAAGCCTCTTTCCTGGCAGACACATCTCGTCTGTCATAAGAACCTAATTCAGAGGCACAGTAGGTTCTAGCCATTAGCAGATGTTGTAAGCTGTGTTCCTTTCACTAACCTTGGAAAAAGTACCCTGCACATATTCGGAAAAAGGAGAACTGCACCTCTTGGGAAGAGGCTTGCCTTGCTATAGCACTCCTCCATTAAAATTATTTTCCAAAAAGGAGATGTGAGAGATCTTCATGTATAGGAAGGGCTAGAAAGCAAATGTTCACACTATGTTCACTTTCCAATATTCAAGAGCAGCTTCTCAAAGTAAAAGAAAAATGAAATCAGGACAGAACTCCAGTGTAAACAAAATATAATCTTTTTTGTGCCAGTGTCTTTCAATTGAATTTCAGGTTATACTTGCTTCCTTGCCTGCTGTGCTCCCCTGTAACTCACATAGCTCTGGCTGTTATCTTGAAGATAGAATAGAAATCCAATTCATGGGGTTATTCTCTCCTCATCTCTCTCTCCCATGTCTCCTGTAGTGCTGATGTGATCCCTAGATGATGGAGGAGAGGATTTCCCCTTCAGTTCCCTTGATTTCAGGAGGTAATAATGGGATTCACCACTCTCTACAAAAAACAGCTAAGTGGCAATATCCAGGAGTCTGAGGGTACCCTGTCAGTCAGGAGAAGTGTCAGTCTTGCTCTTGTGCCCTGTGTAGCTGAGGGCAGCAGTGATCAGGGAGGGAACTGTACCGTGGCAGAAGCACAGCTCTGTCTGACAGCCCCCTTCAAGTGTGGTCCTGTGCCAGTGCAAAGTGTCTTCACTTGCAACATAGGGCTCAGGGTGTTTAGTATGGAGAAAAGGAGGCTCAGGGGAAACCTTGTTCCTCTTCACAACAGAGATCGTGGCAAGGTGGGGATCAGTGTCTTCTCCCAGTGATAGGATAAGAAATAGTTGTACCAGGGGAGTGTCAGTGTAGATATTAGGAGAAATTTCTTCCCTGCGACAGTGGTTAAGCATTGGAATGGACTGCCCAGGGAAGTGGAGTCACCATCCCTGAAAGCCTTAAAAGAAACAAACAGAAGTGGCACTTTGCAACATATTAGTGGACATGGTGGTGTTTGGTTGAAGGTTGGACTGGAGAATCTTGGAGCAATTTTGCAACATTAATGATTCCGTGTTTATAGTTAACTGTAGTTGGAGCTGCCAGGTTGCCCTGCACCAAAGCGCTAATTTTAGGCCATGCAGTGGTGAGGTAAGAACAAAACACTGCACACTATAGCTTCCATAGCTCTGCTAAGCTGTTGGGAATTGCTAGGGGGCATGCTGTGCTCTTGGGAGTCCCAGAAGAGCCTCACTAATGTATTGGAATCCATTATATGCAAGCAGTATTTCCAAACACTTGCAGCAGAAGTCTCAGTGTGGCAATAACTGTGAATTATGACCCTCAGGGTAGAAAGCAAAATGTTCTGTTGTTATGGATGTCATCCCAACTGTTACACATCATGATCCAGCTCTTCTGCACCTGGATCGCCGCAATGCAGAAGAGAAGGAACTCTGTGTTGATCGATGCTCTCACTGAAACAGAGAAAGGGTCCTGGCCCTTGGTAACCCAGGCATGGCATTTGTGGAGCACCAGGCAAAGAACTGGGGGCATTCTGGTCTCCATTCTTTGTCTCTCTGCCCTGACTTAGCTAAAACTCTTATTCTAATTTTGCATATTTAATGGCCTGGGTTTGATCTTAGGACTTCACAATCCTAAGTGAAGAATTAGTAGAAAAGGATGTTTATGTGCTGCTTTGTTAGTGTTACAGTTACCACACAATATTCTCTCTTCTTCATTTCATCTACAGGAAACCTCACTAGGGCAGTGGCCCAATTTAAGTAATGAGACATTTTGAGGTGGTCTATACTTGAGAACATATGAAATTTAAAACTAGAACTTAAGACAGTTTCTAAGGATCTGGACATTTTTAAGAACTCTCAAATATAAAATATCTTAAGGGCTATTTTTTTATACAGGAATGGCCTTTGCTATCTAGGTAGTCTTCTGCCCCCAATAATAGGGGCAGAATAGACTGTTTCTTGTGAATTCCTCCTTTTTCTTAAAAAGATGGGTTATATACCTTTCTCCAGTCATAGGCAAGTCCCTGAGCACCATGCCCTATCAAAGTCTGTTTCCTCAGGACCTGCAGCTGCATCACATCTGTTTGCATGGGTTTGTATATTGTTCAGTCCTGCCAGTGGCATTCATCATTATAGAAACACCAGGTTTACAGTGAGATGGAAATGCAGTGATCCAAAACTTTGTTAGAGCTTCTGCTGATGAAAATTGAAATTTCTAATGTATTTATTTTTTCTTAAATCAGTTGTGCTGCACCAGCTGATGCCTTGGCAGATTGTTGAATATCCCATAAGACTAAAATAGAATATTGGGAATATATCTTTATTGATATCAAAGCCTAGTAAACAACCTTTGGATCCTCTGGAAAAGGTCAGGGTTGGTTTATTTAAATCTTTTAGTATTGTTACTTATAGAAATGTGTGAACGACTGCTCTTGTAAATGAATAAGATAAATAACAATTACTGTGTGGCTAACTAACAGACATGAGGACACTAGCTCTGCTGAATCCTTGATCAATGCTTTGTCCTAGGAAATACTTTCTTCTTGTTTTGAATGAAAGTCTGATGGGCCCAGAGAGATGGTAAAAACAGTCCAAATTTTTTCTTTAAATCATTACTTGCAGACCAGACCGTTAAATCAGTAACCACAAGGTTTTGCTCTCTAAAGACTGATTGATGGCCTGTGTGAAATAAGTTTGTTCCCTCAGTATAGTTCCTAGTGGAAGAGATTCATGTCATAAAACCCAGCACAACAGTGTATTGCCTCTGTGGAACTTTCAGCAAGAAACTGAGGACTGCTAGGGCTTGGAAATGAATTACCTTTCTGCAGCTAGAGGGTCTTCTGTCAAAACAAAAGGGTGAAAGGCATCAGTGACACCTTAGTGATCATCATGGTATTTAAACCAGGATAACCATTGAAGTATTTTTTTCTATTTCTTCTGTTCTTCAGAACCATGTTAGTGATGATAAATTCATCCACATTTCAATATCAAAGGGAAAAGATTGCATCAGATGAAAAGGAAGTTAATGAACAAATGCCTCTATTCATTGCATGTGTTATTTTTAGAGCCGAGTAGAGCGGGTTGTTGGGGGGTATTTGTTTCAGGGGACTTTTTTTTCCTCCTTTATTCCTATTATCATCAGTAGACAGAAAATTAGATAAAGACAAGAGGTATATTATCCCTGTAATGCTGCCCGATGTTCATGCTATACTCCAAAAGGCTGCAGCTCTCCACACAACATTCCAGCCCTACCATGACTGTTGCAGCTGGTTTAAGGCAGAAATGTCTATATTCAGGTCCATTGCTGTGCATTGACGACAGGACCATGTTGCATTGCTGTTGAAATGGAATGTGATTCATCAATGTGCCTTCAGATATTACAAATGTACTGCTGGATGAAGGTGAAATAGTCCTGACTACTCCCTCTCTGCTGCAAGCCCTAATGTACCATATGCTAAAGGATACTGCATTTCAAGTAAATAATGAGATACAGCATAATAAGGTCAAAGCAGTGATGATCAGACTGAACATATGTTGTGGCTGTTCATTCCTACTGGATGAAGACCTCCGACTATTGACGTTGTTGTTACCAAGGCAAAAATGTTGTGGGTTTGTTTTTTTTTTCCCAGGAGGTATTGCTGACATGCTGTAAAAAAAATCTTAGATGCAGATTCAGGAAAGTAGGTATCAAATGATCTGAAAATACCTTCAGTATTAAATAATAATTCTATCAATAAACTGGAAAAGAGGTGAAACAGCAGGTTAATGAAGCTCAATAACTTTTTGAGGGGAGTCATAAATATTTGTGGGAAACAATGCAGCTTAATGGGGAATGTGTAACATAAGAAAAAATCCAGGGGGGAAATAAAAAAAAGAGACAAGGAGAAGTATGTCAAGAATTTGGTAGAGAAAAAACATTTTCCTCCTTTTTAATAAACATAACCTCTCCACTGAAATAGAATAGAATAGAGCATTGCTTCTTTGACCACATCCCTTGTTGTCAGGGGTTAAATCCAGGAAGAAGCTTTGTGAGATCTAATAAGGGAAATGGAAACTGTTTGCCCAACAGCATAATGTCCACTGTATTAGGTTTTTGGACAGCTGACCACCATATTAGAATAATTTTGACTCAGCAAAACCCTGCAATTAAAAACTTTCCATGAATATTTCAAAGCAGTTGGGCTCCATCAGTGCTATGTGGTAGGGGACACAGTGTGGAGAGCACCCTTCTCCACAGAGCCGTTTCCTCAGGCCAGGCTCCCCTGCTTGCTGTGTGTGTGCAGTCAGGTGTCTTTTCACCAGATGTTTCTAATTTTATTCATGCTAGTGCACTAAACACAAAGCTTTCCTAGTAACCTCTTCAGTCAGAGAGTACAGATTACTGCAGAGGACTACATAAAAACAAAGATAAAAACTCATACAAATTCAATGTTGACTTATAGCTAAATTAATCTCATTTCTTATGGAAGTAAAAATTGCCCATCAGTTGTGATTCTTTAATTAAAATATTGAAGGACAGGGCAGTTACAGTGATTTGAGTTAAAAATAAACAGGAATTGCTTTTAAATTACTAGACTGTTTAGGAATTTGGCCAACAAAATGGTTGTGGGAAAATGCTTGACTAAACTAAGCAATGAAAAATGTTTTTACAAGTTTGTTAGATGTATAGAACATTAAGATATATGGAGCAGTAACATTCACTTTAAATGTATTTTATTTTCAGTAGAAGTCATGTGTATACATATCAGTTGGCAATAATTTTTATGTATTTATCTTTTTTCCTTCAAGTCAAAGTCAACATTTACATTCTGATTTTCTTTAGTTATCTGAAGTTTCTGCCTGTAAATACATTGCTTTTAGTCTTAGTTGTGGTGCGTAGTACAAAAGATAAATTTAACTGCAAATTTTTGCAGCCCAGCACATGGTCTGGAACTTGTTCTTCTCAACATGGGTCTGTGTGTATGAGCATTCCCCCAAAACATTTCACTGTTTGTAATCTCAGAGCCCTTCAGATAAGAAGTGGTTTTCAGATGGAGATGCTTTTTCCTGCTGTTCTTTGCTAAAATACAGCATTGTGAATTGTCATATTTGGTTGTGCCACATTATTTTTTATCAGGAAAGCAGGCTGTGCAGCACTAGAGTTGATGAAAGACAAACAGCCCTGCTATCCTTGAAATGCCATCAGTATCTCCATGCCTGGTGGGTAATTAGCAGTTTAGTACCTGTATGACAATGGTTCCCATCGAGATTTTTTTTTTTCTTTGAATTTCTGGCTGTGTTTCTGTCCTGTATCTCATAGCTTGGGATTTAAAAGATACTTCCCATTCTGTCTGCACATACTGTTTTAGGCATTGCTTTATTGAAGCATATTTTAGAAGAGTGCCTAAAGCAATTTAACGAAAAGCATGGACGTATATGCACAAGTGATTGTATTGGGAAATTAATATTCATTAGCTTGAGCCACAGCTGTTTCATTGTTGTCATCTCTTGCCAATTCCAAAATAAAACATCAAGAGGGAGAATATGTTTCTGTCCATTCTAAAGGCTCAGATGCTTAAATAGTGAATTAAAACATGAGCACTCGATGGCTTTCAGTCATCTTTGTACCACACTCAACATGTATTTGCTGGTTTTCCCACATTCATCCAGAGCTAGGGGGAATTCATGCACATTATTTTGTTAAAAATAAGGTGTTTCTAGGAAATACTTCTTTGTTCCCATAACGGGGGACAGGCAACTTCTGCCTTCTACTTAGGTCTGCCTAAACTTGTCATGTGATGAGTATCAAACACTTTTCATAATGTGTCCTAAAACATGGTGGTTTCATCCTTAAGTTCTGCCACGTGTTTAAGGTGCAGTGGATGGTTAAAACAGTGGAACATATTATGAAACAAGAACATAATTTGCATGTCCATTTTCATTTTAATGCATTAATTGATATAATTTCGTCAGGTTAACAAGGCAGCATAACACCTTTTTCTCTGCTTGCTGTAAATAGCAATGTTATAGGTAGTTTTCCTAACTTCTCTGAATCTACAGGTAGAGCAAGAGCTAAAGTGATGGTATCTTTCATTTTGAACTGTCTAATGGTTTTGTCTCCAAATATAAGTGGAAGTTTAGTGCTTACTCCTTTCTGGGAGAACTATTACCAAAGCCAGCAGATGCTGATGCTCTTTGTTGATGCACTTTGCATCCAATTAAGGCAGAGCAAGGAGGACTTGCTGATTCAGCTTCCATGGCTTATCTCAAGGCACCTATCAGAGATCATTGCCCTTGAGACAGCTCACACTCCCCTTTATACTGATCAATTGGCTCCATGAAGATAGACTGAACTTTGTAATTTTTTCAGATATGCTTGCCTTTCAAAAACTAAAAAAACACCAAACAAACAAAGAATTAATGGGCAAATCAAAGAAAATATCTAGGACTGAAGGCATTTATGTACAAAATAGAAAGAAAAGGGCTACAAATTCCATATTTAACTATTTCTAGGTATTTTAATGAAGAATAACAGTGAGTTCAACCTGTCACAGCTGAGACTGATGCACTTGAAGGTGTATCTTTCCAGTCACTTTTCCAGTGTTACCTTCACATGTGGATGTGATACCAGCTGTGGGAGCTGCTGACTGTGCTAATCCTATTCAGGGCAGCCCTCGGTGAGCTCCATTATATTCCTTTCCAAACATGCCTGAGCTTGCATGCATGAAACAGGAGGGCATCTGAAATAAGTTCTGATTTAACTTAATGTCTTAGCTATGAATTCTGCAGTTCAGCAGCTGCTCTAGAGAGAGCTGAGCTCCAATAGGGAGGTTGGTGGAGGGGAACTTCCAAGAAAGAGAGAATGCAAGAAGCACTCTAGGGCAGCAACTACTACAGGTATCCAAAGGTATCTCCATGAAACAGAGCAAAAATCTAAGCCATTGCCTTTTTTATACAAGTCAATCACATTTGAGACTTGATTCAGTGGTCTCAGGGGTTGAGGGGGTTTGTGTTTTTGTCTCCTCCCCCCTCACCCCTTCATTAATGGAGAGTAACTTTTGTAGCTTAACACCTTGTACATGACATTTCAAAGTAACAGCCTTGGATGATTCTTATTTATTATTTTTATGGTTAAAAATAAAACTTTGAAAGCAAAGGTCAACAATGTAGAAGAAAATCCTTCTAATATAGCATCAGCAGTAATTGGGGCCTTAAGTGACCTGAATTTAACTTCTATTGACATCAAAGAATTCTTCTGGAGAGCAAGGACAGTACATGGCCTTTTAAATGTTTGTTTCACATAAATTCACCTTGCTGCAAGTATTTATATACTGATATCCAGAGTAAACAAGTGCTATTGCTTTGAGGATTACAAAACTTTAGAAGGATGTATTTGGTAAAGTGTGTAGTGAAGAAATGATAATTTATCTACATTCAACTTCTAAGTCTTACTTCTCAACTTACTGTTTTCCAAATTCAGTCCACTTTACCTGGATTACTTTCCCTTTCTCCAACAGTATGCCATTTCCTCTAGCCAAATTAAAATGTTCTTACAGCCTAACCACTGATCCAAGCCAGTCTATTCAACAGTTTTGTTATTGTTCTTCAACACTTTGCTACCCTCAAAGTTATTAAATAGCATGAGAGACCTGAGTCACCTCCAGAACTCTAATATACACATCCTCAATCACTGTTGACTGCTTGTCAGCTAACTGTTATTCTGCTTTTAAGTTCTCTCTGTGTTAAGTCAATTTTATATGGAATAGACACTATACACCAACAGAAAACCAAATCGATTGTGTATTCAATATGTTGGAACAATAAGTACCTAGAATAAAATTTGCTGGTTTTACTTAGAGCCAGAGAATTTAACGCTTTTCTTGCTATGCATAAATTCAAGAGGTTAAACCAACCATGAATAAGTATCCAGGCTTGCTTTTTGGGAGCAAGACACCCACTCTTAAACCACATGGATGGTTCTATATAGTAGTTTGATTCTTCTGTGTGCAGTATTTTCAGTGTTCCAGGCCCATATGTATCAGTGCTCACTGGGTCACTCTGTTCCAGACTGGAACTCGAGAAGTTCTTGGCCCAGACGCAGCTCAGGTGTTTACCCCCTTTGGAGCCTCTACCAGACTGCTTCTGCTTTGGTTCTGCTTTGAGCTGAGTGTATTCATCACAGAGAGGAAATGGCCTCAAGTCGTGCCAGGGGAGATTTAGGTTGGAGATTAGGAAAAATGTCTTCAGTGAAAGAGTTATCAAGCTTTGGAACAGACTGCCCAGGGAAGTGGCTGAGTCACCATCCCTGCAGGTATTCAAAGGCATGTAGATGTGGCAGCTGCAGCTGTGGGTTGGTGGTGTCTTGGCAGTGCTGCATTATTTGTACTCATAAAGGGCCTTTTCCAACAGAAATGATTCAGTGTAAAGGAAACTGCCCAGTCTCGGAAAGTATTTGAATATGCAGAAGGAGAAATTCTTTTTTGGGGTATCAGCAGTGATTTCTGTGATAATTAACCTCAGCTTTGAGGTAGTGGGGTATTTCTCATTTAGCTGAGATCTTTTAATGCTTCCAAAACTTATTTTTATTGCTAGCCTTGCTTTTGAATGTAATTCATATAAACTTAATAAAATCTTCTCGAGGGACTGAAGCTGTTTCAGGGTTCACAGACAGGAAAATATTTACCGGAGTTCCTTGCTTCTGAATTTGCTATATGAATACCAACAAGAAGAAAACAGGATTTTGTTTTCTCCTTCAACTCTGACTACTGCCTAGATGTGGGTGATTTTGATACCAGGATCTTCCTTTTTTAACACATCCATATGTATGCAGGGGTGTATGAAAATAAAAAAAAAAAATCCAGACATTTACTGTGTTGTCCTGATCCATAGTCATGTCTCCTGGCACTTCCTGATTTAGTAGTTATGGAATAAACTATCTGCAGTGAACTGGCTTACTTGCTGAAGAATGTGACTTACTTGCTGAAGAATGTGTAGGAGGGGGGAGAAATTAGCATATATTGTCACTTTATACAGTGCTAAGCCTGAATTTCAAGTAGATGATAGTGGATTCATTCTTTTTTTTTTTTTAATTGTTATTCATTCCAGACAGCAATGTCATTGTTTGTAAATGATGTCACCCAACAAATCAAGCGGGTGCTCCATTCAGCAAAAGAGCAGGCAGGAGCCAAGAACATATTATTAGGAAGGGTTTAAATGCTTAAAATACAGTTATTGTCAGGAGAACATATAGACCTGATCTTCTGAGGATGGCACTGATGAGATGATTAGTCACGTTGTGCAGACCAGATATTTTTATAGCTAAATCACTGCCTGCTCAGAGGAGTTGATTTTTTTCTTTTTAATATGAGAAGCAGCAGCAGTAAAAGATGATGTTTAGAATCAGTGTTGTCTTTCCCACCTGAATTCATTTATCTGTCCTTCTTTATTTCTTTCCTCAGCAACTGTTTTACAGTTTAATTTGTCTTGTTTTGTTATTTGCACCCCAATGAGCCAGAGATGCAATGCAAACATGATTTATTGCTGAAGATAAACATGAGCTAAGAAAAGCTTTTAGGCCATTGTGAAAGGGAAAACTTAGAGACTTAGAGATAAAAAGGTTGAGGGACCATTGCCATTATTCATGTTAGGGTAGTAGCTCAAACTAGCAATATTTTTTATTTTTTTTAAGCAAGGTAAGAGGCAATGCCCTCTCTGAAGAACTTTTGCTCTGATTGAAACAAGAATGGGTGACAAAATGGGATTAACACATTTCATGGATAAGAAACTGAGAAGAAAGAGAAATCAGTGCTTGATTCAGTGTCTATATGAGGACGTGTTTGCTTTCGGAGTGATTAATTCCATTTCAATTCTCCAGTGTGTTCAGTGTGATTTTGTACCAGCTGAGGATCCAGCCCAAGGAGTTCTCTTTGTATCAGTTTGTCTAGTCCTTGAAGAACAGCATCCTCCTTCAGCCACTTTTTGCTATGCAAATGAGATACTGTAGATTTTAAACATAGAACTGGGGGTTTATCGGTCTGCCATATGTTTTCCATAGATAACTACATGGTCTAATTGGTTTGATTCAAACTACTGACATCAATATGCAAATCTAGTTGAATGGAATGTGTTTATACTGCAACTTCCTTCTGAACCATTGATTGAAATATGAGTCCTTAAAATAGATCTGTGGGGAATATTTAAGTAGTTTGCAGTTACTCACGTTCTCCCTTGTCTCTGCTGAGTCCTGTGAAGCCAGTGCAGCACTGGTCAACTGCTCTCCCCTGACCCAGCACAACACATTTTAGAAGATCTTAGTGCTTGCAAGACTTTTTAAATTGAGTTAGAGCAGAAGTGGCATATTTAGAAAGGCATATATATGCTTATGTGAGGTGAATGTCATACTGTGCTAGCTCTGCAGAGATGTTACTGGAGCATAGGCCTTTCTGACACTTTTCAAGGTATTAGTTTCTTTTTCTTTTCTCCTGATAGTGCATGGCTATGGCTTTGCAATGAATGTCTCTATGTGGTTCCCTCCCTGTACTCTTTGCCCTTGTCCTTGCTTTCAGTGTCCTTCCACAGCCTGTTCAGACTAGATACCAGGTGGGCCATGCCATCATGTCAATTATTTCCATTGGAAGGACTGCCAGTACAATCTTTTGCTGTTCATTTTTCATTACCACAAAACATCCTATTTCTGTGCAAGAGACAAAAATGTTTATGCTTGCATCTCTGGATTGCTACAAAAATATGCAGGCTCAGTATGTAATCATAACTGACTGCAAAATTTCCAGTCTTACTGGAAGGTGCCTGAATTAAACAAAATTGTTTTGTGGGGAAGCAAAAATATGCACATGCTAAGCAAAATTTGAAATACATTAACTCAATTTTTAGAAGTTTCATTGGTAGGTCTGTGTGATTTGAAAACACAACAGCTGCACACTGATTTCTGACTGTTCTTTTTTCAAGTAATGGTAATTATAAACAAGGAAGTGCCTTGTATACAATAAAATATAGATTTTATTTATTATCTTTAGTATTTCACATCCTATAACCATGTTATATTCTGATAGCTATTCAGTATCATTTTATTAAATAGACTGCTATTAGTATGAATCATGCTTTGATTTCTTAACTTGGTTCTTTTCATTACATGAAGAAGCCCATGCTTCCAAGAGCCCCATTATTGCAAAAATAAGCATCTTTCATATCTCCACCAATTTACAGATTGACAATACACAAAGTAGTGGCTATACTTGTAGCTATTTCAAGCCCCTTAAAAGCTGCTGGTATTTTTAAGTACCAGTTTTAGAGTAAGCTATTGGCTGAGCTTTGAAGAAAAGCAAAGGGACTGGCACAGTGAAAAAACTTGTAAAACATAATTCCTAAGGGCCAGGTCCTCAAGTGATAAATTAAACCAGTCAAGTGGATGGCCAGCAAATAAGGATTGTAGAACCCTGCCTAAATAGCCTTTATAAAGGTGTCTTTAGTTTGGAGCCTGCTCAAGCACTCCTTTGCATAGTTGCTAGAGACAGGGGGACAGATCCTCAAATGTGCAAAATAGTGTGATACAGAGTTATTTCTTTTACTGCAGGTTCACAGTGCTGGTTATGTTTTGTTAATCATGAAAACAGAAGGAAAAGTGCCTCATGGAAGTCACTGAGGGGGCAGGATTTTATTCCTGTCTCTTTCATCCTTTCCTCATGTTCTCCTCATGATTACTCCTTCACTTCCTGTAAATACTCGGATGGAAAAAGAAAATTAAATTGAAAATTCCATGCACCTATGCCAGAAGTAATGTTTAGAAATGGTAGAAAGGAACAATGAATGATAAATACCTTATTAGAACCCGCTGTGCTTCAGACAAGGCAAACCTACTTACTACTTTTATTACAAAGTTTGGAACTATTTGCCTTTGGAGCTGCTTCTCTATGGGTGGATCTATTGGTGCACAGAATCAATTAGGGACAACTTCTAAGATTATTGTTCCGAGAGAGCTCTGTGAAATCTGAAGAGAAATGAAGATGACTCTACAGGAAATAGCATAACAGAATATTGAATTTTAGAGAAGTTGTGTAGGCCTAGTTCAAAATTCTTTTTTGATTTAAAGATTTTATAATAGGATTAACATACACAATTCTCCTCAGGACTTTTCCTTAATGACAATGTGCAGCTGTGGTTCAAGATGTTTACAGAAGTAAGCACCATTTCCAGGGAAATAAATAGGTAACAAAATTATTCACACAGGGGGGAAAAAATTAAATATACACATATACAGGAAGTTGCATTGATACCAAATTTCTAATGGATTTTTGGCCCCCTAGAATAAAAATGAGTGGGAGTTAATCTTGTGAACTTGTGTTCACCTCCTTGAATTTGTTCTTTTGAGTCACTGTATTGGAGTCAAATGTCTTCAGCAGCAGCTTTCTATGACGACAACATCCTAGGTTTAAGAGATGAGAACCCTATAAACCACTTATACACTTGAGTGGAAAAGAGTAATAGTATAAGACTTCGGGTAAAAGAGTGATTTCATCACCCAAAAGAGCTGTTTGCTCATTTTTAAACATTGAAATTGAGGGAGGATTAAACTATCAATGCACTAGTGGGTAAAGGGACAAAAATCTTCAGGAATTTTACTAGTTCTTTGAAGGAATGTACATAGAGATTTATGACTGTGTTTTCAACTTCCTAATTTCAGGACACTAAACTGCTGATTACCATCCTACTTCTGCAATTAGATCTATTTACACTGGCAAAATGGCTAATGTGCAGCCTTGTTGGAGGATCTCAATGTGGATATAAGATAAAAAACAAACATCCATAGGAAAAATTGCCATCCTTGTGTTATTTAATCAACTCTCGATGTCTTTCAGTGATGCATCTTCCTGTTCCAGGGAAAAGGCACAGTTCTGTAGAATACTGAGCAATCTTTTTTGAGGTTAGTTTTGCTTTTATGAAGCTTGGAATCTTACCCTCAGCATTAATTTTGCATTAATTAGTAACCTTACTGAGGAAATTTGCTTCAGCTCATGCAATTAGAAACTCTTTTAAATTGAAAAGCATAGCATATTTGCAGATGGATTATAAATCTGAGTTTTGAGATTCAGGATTAACATTTTAAGGTTGTATGCAAAGTAATCCTTCAGATAACATCCAAAATTGCTACATAACTAGCATATCAAAGCTAATATGTTTCTTCATTACTGTATATCACTTCATAAATTTCTGTGCATTAGCAATATGGTAAATTCAATCCTGAAGAGAAAAACTGGTTTGTTTTAATTTACACTTGTAAAAATATGTGTATATACCTACATATGCAATCCCTTCCTTCTTTGCCTCTTTGTCAGTATCTGTGTTTGTACTTCTACATGTAAAGACCAGTGGGATGAGTTGGGGCACAAGGGCTTCAGGCTGTCCCTGCAAAACTCTATTTACAAATCTAGAATTTCAGGCTGAGTTGCTATGTTTTAGCTAATTTCAACATGTCCTTATAAATATTTGTATTAAACTCTGACGGTGTTTTTTTCTGGACAGAAATAGTTGCATATATTCTAGAACTTAGCTGAAAGTGTCCACACTTCATTAGTGCTCTGTCCCTGATTTCTCTTTCCCATTTCAGACTTTTTATGCACAACAGCAGACCATAAACTCTGCTTTTCCTCCCTAACCTGTCTTTGATGAAATGTCTTGCCAGGAGACAGAACTGGACAGTTGTGATGTAAGACATGAAGGAATGGGAGCACTTTATAAAGAATTGCTGGTTAAGTTAGTATCTCTTAGTACTTCAGGGAAATGCTCTCAGTGAGCAAATAAGCAGTAAAATACAGCTTTTCTCCTGATTTATTATTTTACACCTTTCAAAATTATTCCAAAAATCGGCTGGCTATTGTCTAGTGTGTCCTAAGGAGGTAAAAGTTATTCATAGGTTGTTAACTTGAGCCAGAGAGGAGCATGTCTAGATCAGAGTTGGTTTCATTTTGTTCTTCCTAAGGTGCTGGACTCAATACCCTCTGGTAAAAGGTTTGGTCTTTTTGATCCAGGAATTCTTACTAGTTCAAGGAGAATACTTGAGACCAGTGGTGACAAGAGGCCCAGAGAAAGGAAACAGAGCTGGAGGAGGGTCTGCAGCACAAGCCTGATGAGGAGAGACTGAGAGAGCTGGGGGTGTTTATCCTGGAGAAAAGGAGGCTCAGGGGGACCTTCTCTCTCTATAGCTCCCTGAAAGTAGGGTGTAGCCAGGTGGGGGTCAGTCTCCTCTCAGGTAATGGGCAATAGGACCAGAGGAAATGGCCTCACGTTGGGCCAGGGGAGGTTTAGGTTGGAAGTAGGAAAAATTTCTTCACTGAAAGGATTGCTAAGCATTGAAACAGCCTGCCCAGGGAAGAGCTGGAGCCACTGGCCCTGGAGATATTTAAAAGCTGTGCACATGTGGCACTTGGGGACATGGTTCAGTGGTAAAAACAAAAAAGCAAAAACAAAACAAACAAAAAAACCCCACAAAAACAAAAAGAAAACCAAACCAAACAAACAAAAAAAAGCATGAGGGACTGAAAATGGAAATTGAAATAATGTTGGGTTTGGTAGGGAGAGACTACTCTGGGAGGACTCTGCAGATTTCTGGAGTGGATTTTGAAGGCCTGCTTTAGGAAAACACTTGCTGTCAGTTTTGCTTCTGAGTGCAGATGTCTCTCATGTCCTGCACTTTGAATTACATGATCGAGAATGAGCGTCCGGGTGAAATCTGCTTATTCATCTACCCCAGCATTTCTGAACACAACATTTATTAAAAAAGGCAAAGCAAAATGTACAAATTAGGGCCTTGAGGAACAGTGTAAATAGAGATACAAAGAGACTTTTGAAGACACTCAAATTCCTGGCATGACTCTGATAAGAAGCAAACCATTAGGGAACAGAATTGTAATTGAATGAGTTTTTGTAGCACGGCCAAGGAAAACACTGCATAACCATCCTTACAGATTCCTCAACAAAGCCCAGTTCAATGAGTTAATAAAGTTCTAATACTAAAAAGAAAGTAAATTAAGGAATAGATTTTGCCTACCTTGTACAGACGGACACATAGCAATTGTGTAATGATATTAACTGGGCACAAAGATGAGAGATTTTGTTATGAGTTCTTGGTATGCATTGAGCAGGCTGACCACTGAAAGAAGCACTGAATCAGTAAATTAAGTCCCACATGGGAAACCAAATAACCAAAACAAAACACACACACACAAAAAAGGAAACAAAACAATGTAAAAAAAAAAAAAAGAAAAAAAAACCCCAGATTTTATGATAATGGTTAATTTTCAATGAACTGCACAACCTTTCATATTAACACATGACATTATGCAAATCAGCTTCCTCTTTGAGCAACTAATGTAATCTGCTCTGCCGGGAAAGGCTGAAAAGGCTCCCAAGGCAATGGTAAACATTACTGGAATTATATTATGAATGATCCAGGACTTACAATTGTGTCTTCTGTGCTCCTGTGAAGTGTTATCTCTGAGTATGCTTCAAGCCAGAGCTGCATTAAAGATGCAACAGGGAGATGCAGCAGACTTCAATGAATTCTGTGGGGAAAGGGAACAGGGAGCAGAGATGTCATATACAGTAATTTAATTGGTTGCCTCTGAAGTTATCAGATGGGAGATACTTCTTCACAGAACACTTAACTTTCATATGGAAAGCATTGCCATGGGAAGTCTTAGAAGCCAAAATTATAATTTCAAAGGAAGGAATTAGACAGATGAGGGGAGGATAGACCATTCAGAAACTACAAAATAAGGTGGCCAAGGTATAACTTGCAGTTGCAGATGTCCCTAAAACATAACTTTGTCAGCTGAGATGTCATGTGAAATTAAGGACCACTTTGCTCATGCATCTTTGATTTTTCCTCTAACAGCCATTTTGTTAGACACAAAACTAAACTCTTAAGAGTATCTATTTCCATATTATTCCTTTACTACTAATAGAATCATAGACTTGTTTAGGCTACAAAAGCCCTTTGATTCCATAAACTCCAGTCATTAACCCAGCACTGCCACATCCACCTCCAAACCACATCCTCAAGCACCACCTTTGTAATGCTGAGAAAACCAAATCATATTGTGATGCTACAATAAATATCATTCAAAAAATATAGTTAGACTAAGGAAAATATTTGAATATTTGTATTGGATACAAAAGTGAAGCAGCACTTTAGTAGTTTATTACACTAGGAATCAAAATACAAATCTTTTTTTTTTGTGTTATTCCAATACTTAAGACTTTTTCCAAATGTTGACATATGTATTTAAGATGTAAGTTTACAAGGCTGACACGACTTGTTATGTGCCTTTGCATTGCAATGAAATTCACTATACTGTGTTTCAGAGATAAGTAATTCTGTATGAGCTACAGTTGCTATTATGAATTTAATCACCTTTTTCATTGCTTTGACTCAGATCCTCAGAGATGCAGGGATTTCCTGTCTCCCCAGCTGTTTTTAAGACTAGTTATTGCTTGCAAAGCTATTTAAAGACAATAAGTGCTGTTTCCATGGTAGTATATATGGTCAATTAATGTTTGTGTTGGAGTTATTTTGCAATTTTTGAACTGGAGATAAGGCATCAAAACATATCATTGATCAGTAATTCAATGAGCTATGGCTTTTCATTTTGGGAACCTAACCTGACTTTCTGAATTTTTGCTATATCAGTATAAAAGCTCCTAAATTTCTTCATGATTTTAATGGATAATAACTATGTAAATTTTACCTCTGACCGACAAGAAAATTGCAATTAACTTGAAAAGGAAGTATTAACTGGGTCAAGGCAGAGGTTAACATTTTTCTTTAGGGCCTCTGAACCTTTGTCTAGTGATACAAGAAGTCAGAGAATACACTGACTGCAAGTACAGATTCTAATCATCCTAGGAGGAGCTAACTGAGATTCTGCCTCCTTCTGTCAGTGGACATTGGGATTTACTTTTATAAAGAACAAATCCAAAGTTTGAAACCATGGAGTGAAAAGGTGCAGGAGGAAAAGGAAGAATAAGAAAAGGAAGGTTTTTTCCCTGATACTACACACGTGCAAACAGTGAAAGCATGGTTTAGTTGCAATAAAGACAAATAGGGATGTTTTACTTTTAAAACTTAGATGTAATACTGAAACTGTAACTACACTGGTAATATGAAAAGACCATTAATTGGCATGTACTTTTCCAAAATAATTTAAACTACAAAGAAGCTGGTCTGTCACCTGCCAGTCACAGTGTGAATCTAGTTTATAATGACAGACCATTTTCATCCCCACTCACGATGTCATTTTTTTAATTGCTGTCTTTGTTCAGTCTCAGCATTTGGCAGTCAGATCTTTAAGAAAAATGGTCCAACTGTTTTGCTGCTTGCTCTGAGAAATAATTTGCTCTCAGCATATGGAGTTTTTCACAAACAATATGCTTTCAGTTTTCTGTGCTTTAGATTTCTCCACAGAAAATTGATAAACCTAGTGCAAGATGGACTAAAAATGCTGCTGTTCTTATAAGCAGAGCCTGTAAAAACTTCTGCTGCACAGGAGCTTGCTAAGGAGATTGATTTAATGTACATCCTGCTTTAAATGAACTTACTGTAGCGAAGCAGCAAAGAAATAAGAACTGTAGTGAAAGGAAATACTGGATAATGAAGAGATGCCATTAGCAAAGCTGGATTTCATATCTGTGCCTCATAATACATTGTTTCATTACCTCTTAATCATTTCTTCATCCCTGGATGGAATGTGCACTAAATGAGGAGAATATCCACGCATTGCCAAAGGAATTCATTGAATCAAAGAATGGTTTGGGTTGGAAAGGAATCAAAGATCACCTAGTTCCAACTCCTGTACCGTGGGCAGAGCCCTTCCACAAGACCAGGTTGCTCAAAGCCCTATCCAACCTAGCCTGGAGCACTTCTAGGGATGGGGCATCCACAGCTTCTCTGGGCAGCCTCTGCCAGTGCCTCATCAACCTCAGAGTAAAGAATTTCTTCCTCATATCTAATCTAAAACTACTGGGTTTGTGTGTAGTTCTGGATTTTTTTGTTTGGTTGATTTTTTGTTTGTTTGGTTGGTTTTTTTCCCAGGTTAATACCATTACTCCTTATTCTGTCACTATGTGATCTTGTAAAAGGTCCCTCTCCAGCTCTCTTGTAGCCCCTTTAGGTAGAGGAAGGTGCTCTCAGGTCTCCCCAGAACCTTCTTTTCTCCAGGCTGAGCAGCCTCAACTCTCTCAGCCTGTCTCCATAGCAGAGGTGCTCCAGCCCTCTGAGCATCTTTGGGGCTTCTCTGGGCTCTCTCCTACAGGTCCATGTCTTTCTTTATTTGACATAGTCACATGACATTTCATTTTCATTTCTAACAAGCTAGAAAAAGAATAGCCTGGAAAACAGATGCAGTTCTTGTAACACCCTGCAAGAGAAATGTTCTCTCATAAGCAATGTCTGACATTTTGAGGCACAGTATGACATTTTTCATACGAGTATATGGGTAAAGGGCCATGATTTGCTGCCCTTCTGCTGCTTTTTCATTCAACCTTATTAATTTCAAAGGGGTCATTTCTTGACTATGTTTCAACCAAAAAAATGGCTATCAGTGAAGTCTGAGAATGATGATAAAATGGAGATACAGGCAAATGTATTATTTTAAGAAGGTACATTTCTTGTCAGCTCCACGGTCCGTCAATATCTTCTTGTTCCTCGAGAGATTCAGTGACAGAAGCTCATTCAGAAACAAACTGAATTTCACCTGAAATTCCCCTACTTTTAAAGTAAAATAGATAAAAATAATAACTGGAATTCACATTAAAACCTCATATTTCTGTGTTTAAATCAGTCCATGTATGGCAGGGAGACTAATTTCACATGTTTTTCTGTTCAGAGATCTTTTTCTGGCACTTTTGATTCCAGTCTATATGAAAGACAATGTCTGATGAGAGATGTTATGTGAAGGTGAAAATATGAGACTTCTATGACTAAAGTAAGGAGTGTTTATACTGAATTAATCAGATATGGAACTGAATTTAACATGAATGACTGGAGGAAAAATCATTGTGGTGCAAGGCTAAGTGGGAACCAGTTATGGCAGAAGTGAAAACAGGTTTTCTAATAGCAGGGTGTGACAGGATGACTGGCAGTGCTACCAAGTGCCTTGCAGCCTTCAGGGCACCACTGGGTGGACAGTCTTTTCCATCAACAGCTGTAAAGAACATAATCAATTGGAAAGAAGGGAAGTATTTTTGTGTTGGAACTGAATCACTGTATGAAATGGCTGTAGGGAACAAAATGTGTAATGGCATGTCTGTGTTACAGAAGAGCATCTAGTAAAGCAAGAGTATAACAACCCTCACCCAAAAGCTTTTAAAGCACAAAACCAATCAAGTTAAAAGAAAAATATTTCAGCCTTAGTACCCTGGGCCTGCTCTCACTCTTGTTCCAGACAAGATTTACAACTTCTTTCAGCTTCCTTGCTTAGTCATTCTCATGAAATATATTGTAAGCCTTGTCTGCCCCAGCATAAGTCAGAAGAAACTCTTTAAGTCAGCAGGGCTGCTCACATGGTAGGCTTAGGTGAAAGAAAAGTTGACTATCACTGGGATTTTCTTATTGAAACTTGTTGTTGCTCTTCTTCCATCTTTGACTGAGCAGTAATATTTGCTCATTGGTTCTGACGGTGATTTAAAAGGAGGGCAGTGGTAACACTGGTCTCTCTTTAGCTTCAGACTTTTCACACTGAGAAACAATGGTGGGCAGACATCAATCGAGCTTAGGAAGGAAGAGTTCTGCAAAGTCACATACACTGGTGAGTAGCCATTCTTGTCATGCTTCAGAAGAGGCGAAATCCAGTTGGAGTGGAAGACAGAAGGGTAAGTGAGCCACCTAAATGAGCATAGAAAATATCCAGACCTCTTAGGCTCAGTGTCTGTTGTAATAGTTCAGAGGTCTGACCAAGGGCAGAGTGAGACTCCTACTGTACTGCGTAAAATGTACCTTTATTTTATTCTCAGATGCACTGTATTCTGAATTTATTTGAATTTCCTTGCAGAATTGCTCTCAGACACAAAGCACAAGCAGTGCAAGGAACACAGACATTGAGCCTTTCTTCAGCCTACAGCCTGAGGTTTTCAGGCATAGAGCATGAAGGGAGGGGATGTGTGGGGTATTTAATTATGGAAGGAACTCTCAGCAGCCAGAGAACTATACAATGGAGGAGACTCCATCTTCAGCGTTAAGTTCTGTTTTTGTATTTTAGATCAGCCATGCCTGATCTAAAATACACATTATTTGAGTTTGTAGTGCCGCATTTTTACATATCAAAAGGCCTACTTTGAGGAACTATTACAGTTCTTGTCAGGAACTCAAGATGGTCTGACTGGACTTAACCTCACAGATAGTTTGATCTAATTTTTTCTGAATTCAACTTTATCACGTGCTTCATTTCTTTACCTTTGCTGATCAAAGCAGTAAATTTGGTCTGTGAGTTTAATGTTGCTGATTGCTGTGTTGTAAAATGGGTTTCTGTTCCTATGTTACAAGGAGAATGCCTTTATTACAGAAGCTGTTAGAAGAGCTATAGGAAAACAGTAAGCCACTTTAATATGAATAGGCAAAATGATATATTTTCCTTTTGAAAGAGAACTTTCATAGAAGCCATTGAGGTCATTACCTCACCAGTGGTATTTACAATTAAATATAAAACATTCATTTATGTTTTATAGTCTGGAGACTACTAAAATGATAGTGAAATAAAGCTATGCTACCAGAGCTGCTCAGTGTTTCTGGGATAGGATTTCAAAGTTGCATGTCATCCTCTGTCAATCTGTCAGCATTAATAGTGACATTTTCCAAATATGCATGTATATATTATAATCTACAAAACTACATCATAAAACCAGGTAATTTTATACTCTGATCTAGTCTTCAAAATCTGTAAGTAGCTTGATACATAGACCTGGTACTTCATCAAGTTCCACAATACCTTTTAGTGTGAAAAGTTTTATGGAACATTGACAAATGCCTTAGTTAGATATTGTACTGTGGTATCTCTTAAAATATAATGCTATTATATACCATTTATATGTTTTGTAACACATATTGCCAGTGTTCCTCCTGGACTCACAAAATTATCTCTGCCTTCTAAATCTGTCAATAACAGAACTGTAAATGGTAAATCATATTTGGTAATATAATTAGTAAGTTTTTAAGGGTTTGACATTTTCTGTCTTCTGCTATTTAAATTGATTTTTATATAAAGCAATTAAGGACATCCTTTTTCCATTAAGGAAATTATATTTAACTTCTTTTTTGATAATGTATGTTATATATAGAAGAGAGAAGGTACTTCAGCTTCACTTTTTCCCCCACAAGGTCATTTTCATTGCAGGTGGTGGTGGTGTAACTTTTCAGAATAAATATATTAACAGGTGGTGATCTTAGCACAAAATCAATCAAGACTACAAATACAAATTATTTCCTTTGACATAATTACTGTCACAAATCAGAAATTATTTTACTTCATTAAACAGCTTCATGCTTTTGACAGATTAATAAGCAGTATGGAAAGCGTCACCTGAAAACCATAACACAAGCACTCTGCTTTCTTCTCTGAGATTGTTATTTACTTGCTGGGGTTTTCTGTGATACTTCATTAAGATGGTGGCAGACACAAATAAATATATACAGATATGATGAACAGCTTTTGAAAGTGTGTGCATCAGCTCTTTCATCAGACACTGAGCTGTTTGGAGCAGAGCAGTTTGAGAGTAGTGAAGAGACACTGGGCAAAGAGAAGATGGAAATCAGCCTGCTTGTGATGATTTGGTTTCCTGCAAAAATGCTTGAGGAACTCCTTCCCTATTTCCTCTTCACTTATCTTTTTTACAACCCAGCTGTTTTGTGTGTTTGTCTGTGAACATCACTGCAAGGCACAGCACTAACATTGATTCCATAATGATTACAATTAATTGCAAAAGTTACTGGTAGTGTAGCCTCCAAGTAGGTTTTGCACAAAAGTGCAGCTTAGAAATATAAGTGAGAACATAAGTTTTTGAGATTTCTGCTCTGTGGTTTGCTTCAGGAGAGCAACGGTAAGGAAGTTACACTAAAGGCTATTGCCAACAAGTGATATTCAACATTTATATATGCCTTTACAAGTTCGGAAGATTTTGTGAGTACTAACTGATAATTAGTAGTTAACTTCAATGATGTTACAAAAATTTAGATATGAAATATAAATATAGACAACACATTACTGTTTTCCACAAATATATCAGGGGTAAATAGTTCTTTCTCAACAGGTTCTTGTGGAGTAGTAAGTAAAGATATATATATATAGATAGACAGAAAGATAGACAGACATGCACACATTTTATTAACTTACAACTTTTGAAGATCCAAGGTCAACATGAACACTTCATCTGAAGGAATGTCTTTATGTTACACTAGTGAGCACCCAGGTGCATTAGGAACTGTGTTAAGGCAGGGTAGGGGGGGAGGTTTTTTCCTTAGAGGTTTTTTTTAATTTCTTTTCTCTGTAATTTTCTGTTTTGTTTTGTTTTGTTATCTCAGAATTCACAGAATAGCAATTTCTATCACACTGAGGTAATTTTGGGGACATGCTCTCAATGAAATGGTGTCTTCTTTATAGTAAAACTAATCTGCAAGGGATCTCATCAGAGTTTCTTCTTGATGTTGCAATACCATAATCCATTCTGATACTGGGGGAAAGTTTCATGTCCTTGGAAATAACTTACAAAACTCATGACATGTCATATCCTGCCACACCAACTATTATGATTAATACATGTAGTTTTAGATGAATTTCCATAATACCTGTTGTGTGTTGTAGCTCTTCTTAAAGACAGGATTATGCTGGTAGTATGCAAAAAAATAAATTGTTTTAGTGGTGTTCAGTTCATCAAACTTCTATACTAGGTATGAAAATGTCCACTCCATTAAGGTACATTGCATAACTTTCCTGAGGAAAAAAATATTAAGAGCATAATTTAAAATGCTCTGTGACTGCCATAAAATCCCAAATGGCTTATTCAGCATTCTTCTTTAAGTGGTTTTGTGGGTTGATAGTGCACTTAGTTATTTTAAAATATCTGTGGACAAGAGCATCCTCTTTGAAGACAGTCAGAAGATAATATTGGATTATCTTCTCGATAATAGTGCCAGTGCCTCAATTATGTTGGTAGATGTTTTTCTTTATTCCTCTTAATTGATCTATTTTTTCATCTTTCCACTCTACCACAGAGACAGATGGAGGGCTGTTTTCTTTTTATATGATTATACCACATTTGAGTCTCAGTTTTTTGGGGAGGGCTGGTATACCATTAACAATTTATAGTTTTAGCAATATTAGTAAGAGTGTGTCTACATCTATGCTTCTGGTATTTTCTTCGAAGGAAAGGGAATGTTTTATGTAGGTTCCAGACTTCATCTCTTCTAATAGTAGGGAGGTAGCCTCAGCTAGAAGTTAGACATTAACTTGCTACCACTGTTAGTGTTTTTAATAACAGAAATCAATTTAATGTATGGAATTCTTTTCACCTTTAAAGAAAAAAAAAAGTTTAGATGTTGCTCATTTATATTTTACTTTAACATTAGATGTTGAACTTCAAAGCATTTCATAGAAGCGTATGTTTGAGTTCAGTGAAGTCAGTGAAGAGAAACTGGGATTTTCAGTATATCATGTCTGTGAATGCACACATGGATAATTAATTATGAAAATGTCTTTGTGAATTAGACAAGTCATTCTGATTCAGCATTGCAAATGCTATTTATCGGAGGCTTGTGTTTCTATTTTCAAAACTTTTCACCTTGGGTAGTCAAGATGACAAGAAAAAATGAAAGTTCACATGGGGAAAGAAGGAGATGAGCTTAAAATTGTAGAAAGAAAACACATTTCTCTTTAGTCAAACAATGTCCAATCAGTGTTGAACTCTGGAACTGGAAGCTGTTGAGGACAAAAAAAATAGATACAAAAATGTAAATAGGAGTATTCAGAGTAAAGCTACAACTAAGGAAAATACAGAAATATTGTTAAACCTCCTGCTTCAGCCTTTAGAGACCTTTGAAAATGGATAAATGCAGGAAGAGAATTGTTTAATATCTGGTTTCTTCCTTTCTTTTCTCTAGAGTTGGGTGCAGATGGACATGATGAAGCAGGGAGGCTGTGCCTTGGTGTGGTATGACAGCATTTGTGTTCCTAACCAAATTCTTAGGCAAATAAATAGGTGGCCTGGTTTCAGAGGAATTAAGTAACAGCAAAGACTGAGGACTAAGCATAGACAAGGATGTGATGTCCTTACTCAGCTTGTGTCTGCCCTGAAACCTCTAACTAGGACTTTCTGGCGTTTTACATCCTTGTAGGCTGGCAAATGATCAAGTGCTTTGCAGAATTAGTCTGAAAACACCTCAGCAGAGTTGTTGTTGGACATGTAAAATTAGGCAGATAATTTAGTCAGGTAGGTTTTTTACTGCTGCAGTAGTAAATAGCAGAGTTAAAACCTGTCTTCCTTCTATTATACATACTAAATCACTAGATTACATCCTTGCCTTGTGCAAAGGCCATCACTGTGTTTTCTCTGCACAGTGTTTGATAACTGCAATAACGACCAAACATAAAGTAGCAGCAAAACATATTGGTAAGAAATAAAAACAAGGGTTTGCATCTTGAAAAATGAAAAAAAAAAAAAAACCAAAAACCAAAAACGAAAAACAAAAACAAACAAAAAAACCCACCACACCTATTTTACCTATTTTGACTTAATGTCTCATCATTCTTCATGGAGTTTATTTTGTATTTTGAACTAGCAGGGCTCCTGTTCTGACTATACAGATGAAGAATGATAGTTATAGATGAGTTTAATTTCACTGAGAGAGCTGCTGACTTCCTGCATTTTATTAGCATGTGGAACACTGGGGCAAATGTGCTTTTTAATTCACTTCAGCAGGGGGAACTTGAAACATGTCATATAGTTTGGGGATTCTCTCTGATACTGTTGCCACTTTACCCAAGAAGTTACTAGAGATTTTTCTAGATTTGTGTGTAAACAGTACTGAGAAATGGAATTCACCTTCACTCCAATGGGGTTTCAAAATACGTAAAGCAAACACCTTCACAGTTGTGTCATTTGGCCTTAATATTTGCAGCTCTCCCAAAAATTTTCCCTCTTTTTTTCCTTATTCTCAAAAGAGAGGGGCTGCTGTTAATTAAAATTAGTTTTTTGTCTCCAAAATAACCAGATGAAGTCTCATTTCCTTGGATCATTCAGCAGATGGAGATGAATGTCATTGTTTTCCCATTTAATGTCCCTTTAAAATTTTAATAATTCATTGATCTTATATAGAAGTTTGGTTTAATGCCATAAGCGTCCAATATAATAAGGTAAAATAAGCAATTTGCAACTCTTGGACTATCCAAACAAATAATTTGAAGTCTGTGCAAGATATAGAATAAAGATTTTCACCCTATTGCAAAATCAAAGTACTAATTAGGATTGCCTAACTGGAAATGGTTTTTTTTAGCTGTGTAAAGTTGCAGTGTTTTCTATTAATCTTAGTTCAGTGTAAGGAAAATATGAAATCAATTAACTTAAGATTCTGTTTACAAGATTCTGAACAAGACAAGTGAAGGAATGTATCCACTGCATGGTGATTAGCTGAAATACTTATATTTCAGTAGGCAAGAGATTCAGACAGGACATTTAGTAAAGGAGTAAAATGCTTCTTTGTTTTCCTTGTCTAATTTACAAGACTCTCCTTTTCAATAGAACTGGAGTTCTGTGCTGTGTTCTCAATGAACGTGAAGGGCCTCAGGTATTCTGGGTAAAGAAGAAAACAAAACAAAAAAAGCCCCCAATTCCCTTCCCAAGGTCAGGTTCAACCTCTTATTCCGGAGACTAGAGATAAGTGTAAGTCCTTTGTTTTCTGAGCTCTCATTTTAAATATGATATAAATCAACTACTTAGTGACCCAGCTGGCCTGCAACTAATCACAGTGTTCATTAGTATATATTAGAAAATTAAAAGGTTCATTAGGCCCTGCTGGTGTCAACTGCTATAAGGACAGAGAGGGCTTTTTTCTTATTAAATTGAAGGATGAAATTAACTTTCTGTAGTCCATAAAGTTATCCTGTAACATTTATATGAAATGTCCTAGCTGACTGACATGAGCTCAAGGTCTGGATGCTGTTGGGAACTGCAGAGCCTGCAGAACCTGTGGCTATGGGGAATTCCTGACTGCAGCTGAAGTCTGCATAGATATCAGTGCTTGTTGTAAATTCCTCTGCTGGGCAGAGTGCTGAGAACCACCGGGGTTTTATCCTAAGTTTTAACTGTATTGAACTAATTAAGCCAACATTTCTCTTCAATTTCTGACAAACATGTAGAAGTGATCCCAGTTAAGACACGGGAATCCTCCTTTTGACAAGGACTAGGCTAAAGCTCTTCATTTGCAAAACATTTAATGATTTTTTTTACATTTTTTTCCTTTGCTCCCCTCACACAGTTTCAAAAGAAATACAGTGGACACTGATAAGGTAGCCTAGTATACCACTGATAAGAGAAGGAAGGAGATAGCAGATTCCAAGATGTATTATCAGAAATCCAGGAAGTTATTAACATATTGAGCAAAGATAAGCAGATAAATAACTTGTGGCAACTTCAGACTGTTGGAATGAGCTTCAAATATTGATTTGGATGAAAGAGTCATTAATCCCTGCAAAACACATCTTAAATTGTCTCCTCCTTTAAGTACAGGAAGTAAAATCCCAGCCTTGTGATCAATACCATTCCTCCTGTTGACTTTTCTGGACCAGAATGTCATACCAAATTTTCATGAAATGTACAGGAGAAGTCAAAAAATCCAAGCTTGCACGAGAGGTTTATAGCAAATAAAGTTTTTGCTTCTTAGCACCCAGGTCTGGTTTATTATGGTAGTCTAAAATTAAATTAGGATGTGTTTTCAGAATGTGTTACATGGTATCAAAGTTTTTAAGTAAGAAATTAATAGTTATAATTAACCTCCACATACTCTTAGCTATGTTTATTCATATAATGCTAAATGTTTGATGCTGTGATTTAATATTTCTCCCACAAAAGGGAAGATCCTGCAGTAATTAGTACCTTGCCTCATTTGTCAAGATCTGACTCATTTGCATAAGATACCTCTCACCTGAAATGTAATTTGAGAAATTCAAATATACTTCTTCCTTTTATAAAAATAAAGCTGTGGAAATTGGAGAGACATGGGTCTGACAGATGGACAGCTTGGTGGATAAGGAATTGGCTGGATGGTCACATTGTCGCTGCCAGTGGCTTGATGCCCATGTGGAGACTGGTGCAGAGTGATGTTCCCCGGGGCCTGTTGTTGATGTGGTGTGGGTTAACATCTCGGTCGGTGACACGGACAGTGGTAGCAAGGGTTCCCTTGGCATGGTTGCCGATGACACTGAGCTGGGTGCTGCAGCTGACACACTGGAGGGAAGGGATGGCATCTGAAGGGACCTGGACAGGCTTGAGAGGTGGCTCTGTGCAAACCTCATAAAGGTCAACAAGGCCCAGTACAGACGAGTGAGGACCATCCAAAGCACAGCCACAGGCTGGATGGAGAGGGAATTGAGAGTTACTCTGAGGAGCAGCACCTAGAGGTGTTACTGCATGAGAGGCTCATCTTGACCTGGCAATGTGCACTGGCAGCCCAGAAAGCCAATCGTGTCCTGGCTGCATCAACAGCAGTGTGACCAGTAGGGTATAATTCTTAAATAACAGCAACAGTTCTGTGTCTTGCGTAAAATGTATAATTCATACATTCATGAAGGAAACGAACCTTTAAATTCTGTCCCTAATTATATTAAAGTATTCCCAATTGTTTTCTGTGTGCAGGAGCAGCAGTTATCTAGCAACAGAAAGCCTCAAATTAATTTGAGGATTTATTTACACATGTATTTGTGTATACACATGCACACATGAATCTTTGTTGCTTAGCCAGGGCAACCTGATTTTAGTTTATTTTTCTTTGTGGTTCTGTTCTATTCTTGTGAATAGTTAGATGCAATTTCAGATTTTGTCAAAGATATTATTGAAATTTTCCCTAATGTCTCTTTTTCTCTCTCTTACTGGAAGAACAATGACAGACAGACAGTGGTGTCTTAGGTTATTCACAGCTCTCCTTTCTGCTTGTGGCTTATTAATTTGCCTCACATAGAATATAGAGAAATGTAGCTGTCAGTGAGCAGGAATAGGGAAACGGTAGTCAATTAAATCTTTGGAAAGCTTCCTAGTCCAGCTAACATTTAAGGTTAAAATGTAAAGTCAGGGTTAAAATCCTTAGGATTATTAAGGCTTCTTCACAGATACTGGTATCCAAGGTAGACATATATGTGTTAGAAAAATTAAAGGTTTCCATAGTGAAGTTTTAACCCATGACAACTAGATGGCTAGTCCCCTTAACTCCATACTGATTTGGATTAAAAAGTATGCAAAGCATTTTATAGGAAAAGTTAACCCTAATTTTCCAAGCAGTTACTTATGATCATAGTCTCATGGAATTCAAATATGACCATTTTTGTCAGATTGGAGTCATGGGCAGGGAGAGTAGGCTTTGTATCAGCAAACCTTAGATAACCTGTCTATCCGAAGGCATTAAATCTCCCTAATTTTTTTTTATAAAAAGGACTTCAGTGGTGAGATAGAGAGTGCATTACATACTTTCAGTTTATTAAAAATACAAATTCACAAATCTGGAGACTCAATACAGTTCAAATAATAGTGAATTCATATGATATCCACATTCTTGGCTGTCATGCAAAGATCTGAAATGTGATATGACTTTTTACTGCCAGATTTCTCAAAGTTGTCTGCTGGGATTTCAGGAGTCAAGAGCAGTTGCTAGCCTGACTTCCTTGAGTTTTATGCTGATTTATGCTCTGATTCCCAGGGTGACAGTGCACTCAGGGCTGCAGCCTCCTCCAAGCAACAGGTGGTCTTTGATTTGGTCTAATACAGAGGAATTTGGGTTTGATTAGAACAGCTTTAGTGGATTGTCTGTACATGGGGACATGCCATACTTACAGGAATAGAGTGTCATGCTGGTGTGTGAGACTCAGTTTGTAAATCTCTAATTGCATCCTAGACATAGCAAGTTAACTCCCTCTGAAGAGAACAGTTCACAGGGAAGTGAACTCCATGGATCAGCTCTGCTAGACCAGTTTCTCAATGTGAGTGTTTTCCCCTTCTCACTCTGGGTATGTGCACACACATTTGTAGAAAGGCTTGGGGTTGGAGCCAGGGCTATAATTACCATTCTGTTCAGTGCTGTACTGCTTGTTTTCCTGATGCACAGCAGTGGACATGGGCCTGGTGATGTAATAAATGGGTACAAAAGGTTAAATCTTGTAGAGAATATGGGGAGAAGTCTTAGATAGAAGGAGGGTGCAGCCCCTTTGCCAAAAATCTGATTCATGCAAGAAAAGTGGGGAGGAGGGATGGAGTAGAGAAAGGCTGCTGTTATTCTTTAACAAAAGACACTAGAAGCACAATCAGTAGATTCTGTCTCGACTGGAATTACATTGTTTTGAGCATATAATTGTTGGAAAAAAATTGCCTGGAAGCAGTTAATGCTTGATTTTGCTTTCCCAAAGCATCTGTAGCTAGTTGCATTTCAAGCTAGCAATCTTAAATGTTTAAAAAAACAGACAAATTCAGTCTATGATTATAAAATAGAACAATTAAAAAGGAGTCTGCATAAATGAGAATTTGCCTTTTCCCATCAATTAAACTTTGGTGCAATTTTTTTGATAAAACCGATGTTTCAACAGGTTGTATTATGCAGCTTCCCCTGGGATTTTTAGCAAGTTAAGTGATATTTGATTTGGCTCATGGTTAAACTCTAGAACCTTTTACAGTCTTTACTGACTGATTTAGTTTCTTCTGTGCCAAGGGTGGAAAAGCATGAGATTCTTAGCATCTCAGGCATATTGTTTATTCACAGAATGTGAATTTAAGACAAGTTTCAGGTTCTGAAATGTTTCTTTGTCTTACTGGACTTCTCACATGAAAACACAATATATTAAAGAGAAGATCAATATATTTACCCCTGATTACACAGGTACAAATTATGATGTTAACTCAGAAAGGAGAGTCAGGCTGCCCCCCCAGTAAAGAAGCAAGAGCAGTACTGCACTGAGAGGCACAAAAGAAAGCTGCTGCTCCACAGTATTGCTCAGCAAACATCATCTTATAAAAAAAGAGAAACTGAGGAGTGAAATTCAGCAATAAAAAAATAAATCTAGCAAATAGCATGGAGGTCAGACATAAATATAACCATCAGGGAAAGCAGAAGGAAAGTGGGGGAGAAACAAGAGAAAACTTTAGCAGAAGTGCAGCTGCAAATGGCAGTGACTAAGGACCATGAAAGAGGAGGTGGGATAACTGGGTCCCTCAGTGGTAGGTGACACAGCAATTGCATGAGTGGGTACAGACAGCTCTATAGGATGCAGCGTCTCATTGTCAGTCAGGAGGAACTGCTATTACATTCAAAGGGAGAAGAACAACAGAAAGAGGCAGTTTAGGAAAGAGAGTGGGAAGATTAAAACGGAGATTTCAGTCCGAGTCACTGTGGTGCTGACTATGTTAGCTAGCTAACACAGCTCTTTCTGTTTGCATCTGGGTTTTACATTTGGCAGGAAGAAAATTATTTTTACTAAAAATATAAAGGGCAATATTTTCAAAAGTGCCTATACACTTTTTCATAAGCTGCTTGGACTTCTTTTCATAGAATCATAGCATGGTTTGGGTTGGAAAAGACCTTAAAGATGATCTAGTTCTAAATCCTCTGCATGGGAATGAACATCTTCCACTAAACCAGGTTGCTCAAAGCCCCCTCCAACTTGACCTTGAACACTTCCAGGGCTGGGGCATCCACAGTTTCCCTGGCCAACCCATGCCAGGCTCTCACCAACCTCACAGTAAGGAATTTCTTCCTCATATCTGATTTAAACCTACTCTCTTTCAGTTTAAAGGCATTACCCTTTGTGCTATCACTCCATGCCATTCTAGCATGTCCTTCATCAACTCTCTTGTAGCCCTTTTAGATACTGGAAGGCTGCTCTAAGGTGCCCTTCTCTTTTCCAGGCCAGACAATCCCAACTCTTTCAGCTTGTCCTGATGGAGGAGATGCTCCAGTCTTCTGAGCACTTTTGTGATTCTCCTCTGGGCTCTCTTGAGGAGCTCCATGTCTTTCTTATATTGGAACCCCAGGTGGGGTCTCATAGCAGCAGAGCAAAGTTTGATGCAGCCCAGAATATGCCAAAAAATAGGTATTTTGTAGAGTGGTCACAGAGGTGTTTTTTTATTGTGGGAAAGAGAGAGAGAGGAAAAAGAGGAGAATCACCCCAAAGGATGAGACTTCCACTCCTGCTTTCATTCAGCAGAGAGGGAACCTAGGCTGTTCCCACAGAGCAGATACTTTAATAGTGGCAAATTTAGGTGAGAAACTTTTCATGAAAATTATCTTCTGGATACTTTGTCAAGGTAGAAAAGGGATGCAGAATTACTGTATATATCAGTAAAGATAACATAACAAAATGTATTTGATACTTGTTTAATCTGACTGAAGAGAGATGTTTTGAGGCAGTTAGTAGTCAAAATATCCCAGTCAAGTAGACTCCCAGTAAAATACTGCATTTTTCTTAATTTCTGGTATACAATCAGTGTCTTCTCAGAGACTTGTTTTTCCTTCAGAAATGGAATTTATGTCAGAAAAACATAATGATAGAAGTCTCCCACCTCATGGTACTTAGATGCCTATATGATCTGCCAACTCTTTCTAGAACAGCTTTATAACTACTTTAAAATTTATGACTTCTGTTCTTCCTTTGGAAACACAATATATTGAATGCTTCTCCTATTCTGGTAAGAACGGCATGGCCAAAATAAGTGTATTATCCATCCTATTACCAGTCAAAGATTTAATTAACCTCATGTTTATTTTCACCTTTTAGTCTTCTGTCGGTTGTTCTGTGACAATAATTCATTTTGGTTGGCTTAACACAAGTTAAATTTGCACAAAGTGAATTTGGCTGAACCTCAGCTGTATATGCCAGGTGACATAATGTAATGTATTTGCCTTTATTGCGTGGTGGATTCCATGGAGTCTGTCTGTTGTGCTTTCAGGCATCCTTCATACTGAACAATATGGTGTTGAGTGAATTGTGGGCATTATAGAAAGCAGATCTTCAGAAAAGAGATACATCAGAAACTGGAGGTGGATATAGTGATTGCCTGAGCATAATGGTAGATAAATTGTGTCAGAAGAGAATAATATGCTTTAGAACCCAAAAGGACATCTTTTTTTTTAGGAAGCTGTTAAGTGTTCTGATTATTTTTGACACTAATTGCTGTCCAGATGTCTAAATTTTATGAGTCAGTTGTCTTGGAGTGCACCTATTACACTGAGTATCCAAACCAGGTAGTGACAGGAAGGAATGCCCACGCAGAGCTGTGAACCACAAAGCTCTGGCTGTTTGCAGAGTGATGATTTGCTTTGCTTGCCATTGCTTATTTTGATGTGTTTGGGGTGTGAGATTGGGACAAGACAAGAGAGCTAAAAATGTCATGATGATTACAGGTGAGCTGATAATCTGAGGGATTAGAATTCAGAGACTTCTTAGCAAATCTCTGTTCTTTTCTTCTGTGGTCACTCATACTCTGTGTGGGTGTCTGTGGGAACAGCCAGGAGCTGTGCACCCAGACTCTGGCACGCTGGGGCAGAATCATTCTGCTGAAGTTCCTCATCCTCAGAGGACAATAGTATGCAAAGAGCAAATTATAGCTCTGTGAGGACAGAAATCCTTTCTAATTTTCCCCCTTCTGGTAAACGTTTGTATTTTCATTCTATACATTTCCTCAAAGCAATATATGGAGATATATATTTTTCAAAAATTTGTTTTATTTTCAAAACCGTTTAGTTAAAAATGAAGTGTCTTTGTTCTAACTCTACATACATAATGTGTGTGTGTTCCTTCAAGCATGCTGTGTTTCATGAACACTTCAGCTTCTCTATTTTTCAAAACTGAAGATCACACATGGAAGATCTTTCCTGCTTATGCAATAAAAAAAAAAAAAATTGCTGTATTATGTATTATTGAAGGGCATTATGAAGAGGCATTTAATTTTTATTTATATCTCAAATACCATTATAAGCCACTCAAAGTTGTTGTCAGTTCTGAGTTTTTTCTGAAGAATTCAAAAATAATTTTCAGTGTTTCTTGGTCCACTGAACTGCCACCTAGGTTTTTAAGTATAAGGGAATAAACCTAGAAATAATCTCTTTCACAACAGACAATCTTTTTGGTGTTCAGGAACTCTATCTTCCCTTTCTTTCTCCTTGCTAGCCCAGCCAATATTCACATTAGCTGAGATATATTTGCTTTGTAATTGAATTTCAGTTTAATGTATTACTGGAAATTACTTTTGAAAAAAAAAAAATCATAAAGGAAAGAGGCCTCAGTACCACTTTCCCAAACTGAAAAATAACTTCCCCTGCATGTACACCACCCAGATTTATTAGGGCTGTCTTCCCAGCAGAAAACACAGGTTGCAGGCTAAAAAAAGAATAATAACTGATAGCTAACTCTTGAGCTAAAGAAAAGATTCAGCTTTCACTGTCTTTTGAGTTTGTGTTTTTTTCTGCTTGTGGCAAAACAGTTGAAAATGAGAAACTGTAAGGAATGTGCTCTCTTCACATACAGGTGCACCACAGCTGATGCGAGCAGGGCATGTGGCAGGAATAAGTGATATCTGGAACATAACCATGTCCAACAGTCCCTGCTCCTTCTATTCTGGGTACTGATGATGCAGAGCCTTATTGTTTCTAAACGCTGTCACCTTCTAGCTGGCTCTGAAATACAGCCTTATTTTCATCCTGGAGTCATTTCAGTGTCATTTGTGAAATAGGATTTAAAATCTGCAGGCATGGTATTGATAGCAATGCCATTTAGGCACTCTCTTGGTTTTGCTTCTCATTTAATGACGAAAACCAAAATACAAACAAAAAAAAATGACAAATAAAAATATAATATAGATCTATACCAGCAAGTTGTGAAAGGAATGATGAGGAGATAATGATGAATAATGTTCATATATTTGTAACAGTACAATTAATCCTAGATAATTGCCTAATAAATTTTGCCTGATATTCCTATCTGCAAAGCTTATGGAGTCAGGAACTCCAGGAGTGCTATTTAGATATATATGCTACGTTGTCACCTCTGCTTGTAGCATCACAACCAAAATGACTGGCCTGCAGGGATCTTAAAAACACCATGAATCTTATATTCTGTATTATTGCAGCACTTCTGGATTTCTTAAGTTGATGACCAATCTCCAAATAATATCAGTCAGGCCAAGATTTTATTTTTCAAAAAGTTTATATTATGGTATTGCTCTATAGGTACTGTGCTATGTAAAGGAAATCAGATATGTGGCATTTTATACTTTCAGCTTGTTAACAAGATAGAAACAGTAATTGGCTTAGAAAAGTAAAATCCAAGTTAAAAGCTCAAGGTCAACTTCAGGTCTGGTCACTTAAAAAGGTTAAATGTAATTTCAATTACTGTGTCTGATTTGGTTTCTCCTGCCACTTTGCATCTTCATCAATCTGTTTCTCCAAAAAGTTGCTCCTGTTTTTTAGAGTTGTTACAGAGAACTGCAGAAGCTGGGAGAGTTAATCCACTGCCATGGGCAACCACTGAAACTGCCTCAACAACACTAGACAGGACGAGAATAGACTGAAGTGTGATTTTATTTCTTTTTTTCTCCATAGTATTTCTTTAAATAAAATCTCTTTCCAAGTAGAGCATCTTACAGGAGAAGAATATGATTAAAACTCTCTTCTTCTTCTATGTGTTGCTAAGAACTCAGAAGCTTTATAGTTATCTGGTAGCTGAAAAATCAATGGGTCATTGGATGTAACTGGCCTCTACTGGATAGAAAACATATGTGATTTGCTCTGTACCACTGTACTTTTAGCAAAGAAGAGAACACATTACTTTCTAAAAAAATTATTTTCTTAGAACAAGTTTTGAGAGGAAAATAGCCAAGTAATACAAACCAAGAAAATGGAGAGCGGAGAGAAGGGAAAAAAACTTCAACTATGCTACTAATGCTTGAAACTGGGGAGAACATTTGAAGGATATTTTTAGTTGTTTTGCTAAAGTAAAGTTCCTCCTTTCTGGCTTCAGAAGAGGATTTTTCAACAGTAAAGTCATCCTCCCCCTAGGAACAAACACCTGTTCCAGGAGCTGCATCTATGTTTTTATTCTTTTTTCTTTTCCTGGTGCCTTGTATTACCAGCAACAATTTTTGTATTTCCCTTTGCCTGTTTCCTAAAGATAATTATAAAAGATGGAAATAATTTTTCAATCCTGACTTATTGCTATGAAATAGGTTATCCTCCTTGCCTGAAATAATTGGCTTTTTCAGGAAAACACCGTTAATGTGGCATAACAGTGTCTCCTACAGCCCATGCTCAGGGCCATTAAATTGAATTCTTGTTAACAGTGAAAATTCTAACCTCTCTTACATATGACCTAGTGAAACTGCTCTAAGTCCTCAAAATAATTTTTTTACAAAAATTAAGAAATAGAGTAAAAGCTTCAGTTTATGACTTCACAATGGTTCTGTGTAAATATTTGTGCTTTAAGAGAGGTACCTGCAGTATGGGTAAAGCTGGGGTGAAAACCACCCTTACTTTGGAGTTTTCAGTGTTACACCGAGTGGTACACTGAAATCTGGGTGTGCTGGGAAGACACTGTTAGTGAAAGAACTTACATTTCTACTGTTACAAATGAAGCATGGGTTTGGGAGGTTAAAAATGGATCCGTTCCGAATTACATTGAGATACCTATGCAATTTATGTTGGGATTTCTCCTGAATTCTTCCTTTAAAGAATTCTTAATTGTCATTTCCAACTGAAGCACCTGAAGTTCTCACCTTAGGCTGTGTGTGGAGAGGAGGCAGCTGCAGGGGCTGGTTTGTACCAGGCAGGATGTGGAATGCCATCTGGAGCATCACTCTGTCCCAAAAAGCTGCAGAAGGAGCAGGGAGTGATGAGGCCTCTAATTTAGGCAGGTCAGCAAGATGCCCAAAGCTGGAGGAAGTGCAAGTAGACAGAAGTCCTGTAATGGATTTTAGCATTAATACATTTGTGAGAACAATTCAGAAAAAAGGCTTGATCTCTTCTTTATGATTAATGTTCTTTATGATTAATGGTACTTTCCCCAGCCCAGTAATATGCAAATGGCTGTTTGTTACTGCCTGCAAAACAGGGATGTGTGCAGGGTTTAAATTCTCACAACCACTGCAACTAAGCAAACATTGCTGTCCTATTTTATGTGTGGGGAAATTGAAGTACAGAAAAAAATTAACCAACTTGCCCACAAGGTACCCTATGGCTCAACATATCAAACACTAATGTAGGATTTCATTGAGTATAATTTTGCTCTGGGATTTCTGTTTGTTCGTTTGCTTTGTTTGGCAGAGGTTTGAAGTTTTCATTCTCTATTCCTCAGTTTTGCTAAAAGCAGTGTTTATGTTACCTTTGATTCAGAATGCTTGAGGGTGGCTTTAAAATTCCGGTTGAATTGGAATAGGAAAATCTTCTGTATATTGGATCAGTTCATTTCAAAGCCAGAAAAGCTGCTTTACTCAGTGAATGAGTGCTTATAGCACCTCTTCCATCATCCCCAGCAGCCTGTCTGATTTAACTCATTCAGTGTCCTGAGTTATTGGGGCAGCCAAGAGAAAGATGCATTTCACTTGAAGTGTCACTGCTTCACTGCCTTTGACTTGTTGGCCACAAGCCTTGAACTATCTTACTCTTCTTAATCTAATCTATAGTTTTAATTGAACTTGCAAAATTTAGTGGTGCAGTTGACACAGCTTTCATTCAGTTATTAAACCATACCTATATTATGACTACATAATCAAAATGGATAGTGAACTAATTTTGCCAATTATGAACCTTATATATTTTTACAGATCACCATTTTCATTGGCACAGTACGACTGAACCACTTCCTTTCTGAGCCAAAATTATGATTTAAATTGTTCATAATAACATGTTCTAGGGGAGTTTCTAAGAGAAACTTTTTAGTTAGTGGGTTTATTCAGTCGAGTATGCATATATACTCCTATTTGGGGTACACATATCTGAATAGTTGCATTTTTTTCTCATTAAAGTAATTTTCTTCTTAATTTCTGTGGAATGAAGGTTTACAGCCTTGAGCCATTATTATTTGACAGTTCTTAATTCTTTAATATTTTGTAACTTTGCAAAGTTGCAATAAAATATTGTAAACTCTCTCATTTATTCTGCATAATTTATTCTGCGTTGAAACAGTGTAACATTGACTTGTACTAGTTCTGTCCAGTAATGAATGGCTCTTTTTTTCTGAAACTCTCATTATTGATTTAACTCTGCTTCCATCAAAGTCAATGAAGAATTTATAGGTATTTTAAAAAAAACAAGCCCCTGCCAAAGTTTCATAGTATTTGAATTAACAATGACAGAACAAAAACATAGTTAAATAAAAAGAGCCAAAATAATGAAAAATAATGAATCTGAAATGAGAAACTAGCAATTTTGATACAAATATAGTCAGAGAACCTCAATCTATTTACTCTTTCTCATTTATATTACTTATCTATGTATAGAAAAAAAAATAAGACCGTTCTTTACCTGCCCTCTGGGTAAAACAGTGACCTATATAAGGTATTCTCTCCCCTTCTTTTCAGACTACCTAATTGGATAGTTGGATAATAATCTCTCTTTACATAGAGAGACTGAATATGTTGCATCTGTGAGAGTGAATAGGTACAAAGGGAAGTATCCTATGGATATTGCAGCTGTTTACAAGAATAAGGAATACATAGATTTTTCTCACAGAATTGCCAGCGGGTTTTCTTAATATTATCTTATTGCCTTGTAATTTTAATTCATTCTTTCTTCTGTTTTTATAAAAGTCTACTTGACTGAGGACTTCCTCTTCTTTTCCTAAAAAAAAAAAAGTAATGGAGCAATCAATGATATGCTTAGAGAGGGCAAATTAAAACAATTAAAGTGAAAGAGAAATACATCTGCAAAGAGAAAAAAACAATAAAAATACTCCCAGAGAACACAGTAAACTGAAGTTCTGAAACTATTTTCATGTTGATTCGTCTTTTTAGGCCAAGTCATGGTCCTTTAACAAGACATTTTTAGTTCACTGTCACAGACCAGGACTGGGACCCATGGCAGTAATGAGGAACATGGGCAAATGGGAATTACTTAAAGCCTGCGGTGTTTACTACTTTATTCTGTGTTTATTTTATTTATATTTTCATCCCTGCAAATAATAAATCTGGAAAGGACAATACTGTTTAGGAAAAACCATTTCTGTAGAAGGGAATATTACAGTTTTGTAGATGCCACTAGAAAGTTTGGAGATGAAAATGTGACCTGCATTTTCTAATTTTAGACACGTAAGTTTGCTGTTAGGTAATGGTTCTAAGATGGATCATCATCTAAATGTTCTCAAAAGCACTTTCAGCTGTCTGCATGTCTTCCTCTGTCTGCTGCACACCTAAAAGTTGCTGCACATTTGAAAACCCAGAGCAGGTCCTGTCATATCAGAAATACTCAGTCAAAGGAGACATTTGGCAAAGAATACATTGATAGAAAAATATTAATAGAGAAGGCAGTGGTTAAAGACCAGTAATTTTTCAGTTCATCTTAGAATTACAGAAACAATTGAAAGCAAAATACCATTCCTGTATTTTATGCAATACAAAATTATGCCCTGAAGGATGCTTAAAATTAGTTTTCCTAACCAATTATTAAATGTCACCTCATAGGGCTGCTTTCATGGATGCACATGCCCTTGTTGTTTAACAGAACACATAATTAAAAAATATTTTTCAATATTCAGAATTAATTTTCCTTTTTATGGTTTTAAATCAGAAGTAACTAGAACTTTTTGGACTTTGACTTAGCATTTAATTTATTCTCCTTTGTTTCAGTCTGCATAGATCAAGAAAGCTTGCACAGAGGCACAGAATGATTTGTAGAAGCTGAGAATTCTCAGCTTTTCCTCTTGTGAAGATGGAACCAAATGTTGTCACTGAAATTTTCATTTCCATGCCTGGAATGTTATGTTTGTTTCATTATTATGTCTAAGGAAATAAACAGAATAACCAGACAGAAAATGGCAGCAGAAGTGTGAGAGCTGACTGGTCCTCCTCTGCCTGAGAATCTCACGTGGAGGTATTTTTGAGGAAACATGGACACTTAATTTTTCTTAGATGTAGTGATAGTTTGTTTTCTTAAAGGCTTTATCTTCTTTTTTAACTGCAGTAAAATCTGATTCTAAACCCATGTCTGATTAATATTAAGACAATTTTATCTAGTATTTGTATTCATCACCTCTTTAAGTAAGACACATTGATTTATTGTGCTCTTCAATGAAATAGTACGTTTAGATAGTCACATGGATTGCCCTGCCCTCCACTATACTTCGTTCATGTTCATGCAGAAACTAAAATTTTGCTGAAATATGGAAGGTATCAAAAGTCATACTAAACTCTCATTATCTTGGTAGAGTAACAGTCCAGATTTCAATTGCCTCATGAGGCATTGTCCGTTTAAGTAACTCACACCTGTCTTAGGAATGTGGTTTGATCTATATAGGACTAATGCTCTTCAAATCCAGCTTATCTGAGGTGTTCATGCAATGTTCTCTGATCACTCAAATAAAGAGCCATGGTTCATCATCTTTGACTGCTCACCTGCTCCAGAAAGGCTTCATGATGTAAACAGTTTCAAGAAACATAGCAAAGCTTAAAAAAGATCAAGGTGGGTTTTTTAATATACTGCTAAGATTTCATGCCTACTGTTGCAGAAAGAGCATTGTTTTCTTTATTTTCCCACAGGGAATATTAATATATCATTAGAAGTTCACACTAGTTCTTTTCTCTGGCAGCTCTGTATGTCTGATTTCCAAAACAAGCTGAGTACATTAGGGTTTTTTTTGTTGGTTGGTTGTTTTTACCTGTCACTCTAAATACCGCGTGGCCTTCTCATGAATAGAAACTCTTGATGTTTTACAACTCAGAAAATTGCCAAAAGTTCCATTTTTTCACTTCGATCCCTTTACTCCGAGGGAGAGGATCTTGCCCAGAAGGGACACAGCAGAGGCTGGTGCCCTCATGGCAGTATCACCTGAGCTGAGCAGTGGGTGCCCCAACAGGTGGGTGCTGGAGGGCACAGAAGGGTGCTGTGGAATTCCCTGGCACTGAACTGGAAGGCCCAGCAGCCCAAGGCAAGGGGTGGCAGGGAGGGGTGAGGGGCTGAACAGAGACAAAACCACCGAGGCGGGAGGAGGAAGGAGAGGCAGCAGGGACCTGGGGAAACATGGAACAGTAGGAGTTGTCAAAAAGGTCTCTGAGCATGGAGGCAAAAGCAGAGGTCTGGAACTGAGAAATGGAGGCACAAATGTGAGGAAGACAAAGAGGGAGTTGGCTCAGGAGAGCAAGGGTCCCAGGGCTGAGAGGCTGGGGAAGGCAGCAGACCAAGAAGGGGGAGGATGCCAGGAAAGAAACCCAGGCAATAGAAAGTGTGGAAAACAAAAACCTCGATGCTGTATGTGTGATGTAAGTACACCTCAGAAAGATAGATTGATCAAAGTCTAATGGTTTTTAATTTTTGAAAGCTGAAATGCGAATACAATAGTTTCTATCAAATGTTTTAATTTCTTTTTGTATTGTTTGAAAAAACCTGGTGAAACCATCTCCTCACCTGTTCCTCTGACTTAGTACTGTTTTGAGGTGAACGAGTATTTTAATCAACTCATTTCTCTTTTAAATCATTAAATATATTCACGCTTGATAATATGCATCAATTCTTTCTGTGGGGGGAGATTATTACTAGAAATAATGTGGTGCATTAGAATTGCATTAGAATGTAGATTTAGGCCATATTTAATTTCCTCCTGAGCTCCGTGTTGTGCAAGAAGTGTACAAAACAGATGTAGTCAAAGGTAAAAATTGACAGAATCAGCTTGTGCCTGCAGGGGTCAGCAAAGAAGCTGCACAAGATCTGCCCTCTCAATCTGCTCCGATTTCATTTGCTCTGCGGAGCGCAGTGTGCTCGGATAGAACCAGTCTGAATTAATCAGTCAGCTCAGCATTAATAATTCAGTGCAAATTATAATAAGCTGATCTGCAAATGTACTTTTGAAAGTCAATGTTAGAGCTCTCTTTCACTTTCAAGCTGCAAAAATCTAAATCTTAGCTGAAAAAGATTGGAAATCCCTGAAACCTATGGTGTTATACAGAGTCAAACTCCAAGTGTGCTCGTGCCTGTTTGAGTGAGTCAGAGGGTGGTGGAGAGAGGATGTAGAAGAGGAGCTTTTTCCAGAAAAGGATGTCTAGCAGTGTTGGGTTACCAGAGCTTCAGGAGGGATACTCTGCTTGCATGAGGATTTAAAGACAGACTTCTAGCTCTGGGAGATAAGTAACATTAGTCATAATGGAAAATTAATATTTTTTTCCTCAAAGGTAAAAATCTGAGAATCTTTGTTTCATTTCAAACACATTCTCCCTACTAAATAGGTTTTCCTTTAGCTTCAGTTTCTGCCAAAGAAAAGTCTATGCCAGTAAAAATTCTCTGTCAGGAAATAATTTTTTTCTGATCAACCTTTGCTTTTGTGTATGTGAGTAAACAATAAGGAAGGGGAACTGAAACCTGGCCAAAGAGGGGCACAGTTTTGTGGTTCCCACTGGGCAGCAAAGGCACTGAGATCAGCCAACTCAGCTAATGGCCAGCTGAAATTGAACATTTCCTTTCAGGGCAAAATAGAATAAAACATTTCAGAATTTTCACATGCATCTTTTATGATTTCTTTTTTAATACATAGAATGGATACAGCAATAAAAATTATTTCATATTTTATTAAAAAACATGTCAAATTCCAGGCTGATGTGACAGATGCATTTTGGTCTCCTCTCTATCAAATGTGAAACAATAACTCAGAAGGTAATTTCCAATATTCTCAAATACAGGTGACATTTTGGAGAAAATTGAACATGTTCTGGACATTAAAAAGAAAAAAATAAAAAGAGATAATATCAGTACTGAGGAATCAGAAAATTGCACTGAGGACCATTATTCTTCTCTTTCTTGAAGTGCAGTAGGAACCACAGCTGATGCTCTGGTCCCCCCCTGTGAAGGGAAAAGGCCATTGTTCTTTATCCAGTAGAGAATATACCCACTTATGCAGCTTCCTTTGGTATTTTCCTCTTTTTTTTTTGATAGCTTGGAGTTGGTGAGTGATTCCAGTTCCTTTCAGCATCACCATTGCCTAGTAAATTGTTCACTATCCACTACTTTTACAGTTTATTCTTCCTGCCCAGGTGTTAAACTTTACAGCTGTCTTTACTGACTGGCATCTTATTTTTTTTGTCTGGAGTATTTTCTCAGTTTGTCAAAATCATTTTAAATTGTAGACCTGTCCTCCAACATGCTTGAGACGCTTCTGTGCTTAGAGTCACTTGTGATTTTAATAATTGTATTTTCTATGCCATCATACAGTTTGGTAATGCTTTTTATAATTAAGGTGTATGTCAGTAATTTATTATAGTCATTAAAAAAAAATGCAAAAAATAGGGGAAACATTATTTTTTTGGCAACAACACATTCAGATAGTCAGCAACACCCATTTTAAACTGAGAAATAATCTTTCTTTCAGGTCTCCAAATCCCCCTAAGACTTTCAGTTGCAATGTAGCCTGGAGCAATGGAGAATAGAGAGCTCCGAGGTTAATTTGCTGTGTTGAGCACCATGTGCTGCATATATAAAGACCCAGTCTTGGTTTTCCCACAGGAATATTCAATAATGAACTCAATTTGTGACACTAATAGCAAATAAACTCTCAAAAAGAAAATGAAATTTGATTGCCTTCAATTCCAGGAATACAGAAAGGTTTGTTTACCTGAGTCATACAGTTTCTGGTCCCTAAGAATGAATCTAATAATTTAAAGCCTTTGGACCTGGACTCCAATGTACTAATTTTACCAGAGGCTCTGTGCCTAGTGTGACTTATATTCAGCATGGTTAGCCAACAGGACTCAGAGGGACTTAATGGATCCAAACCCAATATACAATCAGTGCCAGAGGGCATTTCTTCCCCTCTGAGGAGAGACTCACTGACTAAAGAGACAGGATAGCTGCTATAAAAGAGTGTGTGGTCACAGCAAGCTGAAATAAATCTCACCCCACCATGTCTCTTCGCACAGTCACCTGTCATAATGTATTTCTATAGCCATGGGTACTTAGATGATTTTCAAGGCTCAGTTCTTTTTGTAATAATGGAGAAGTGGATTGAGAGCATAGCAAATAAATTAAATTAATTATGTAGGAGGCAGTGAAATATGACTAAATGCATTGGGATCTTGTTGTTCCTGATGATGCATCTGAATCATTCCCATCTTCTGAGCTATTCAGTTTCCTGGTGGACACACTCCGGTGAGAGTTCAGTTCTAAACTACCTACAAGGAAGTATATGCTTGAGTAAATCTAATTTAGAAAACATTAGCCATTATTATGGAAGCTTGTTTATATTTAGATTGTTGTTATCATTTACTCAACTTGTAATGTCTTTGGACCAGGAGTGGATTTGTTTTATGGGGATTCTTTGTAAATATTGTAATCAGAGTTGCTAGCCTTTGTTTTTGTACTACATGTACACAACAGATATGAAAGGAAAATGTCAGGTGGTAAAACAGTAAAAGAAGGTTTCACATCTACAAAATATGTCTCTAAAAACAAAAACAAACCCCAAAACAAACAAAACAAAATCAAACAAAAAGTACAGCTGAAAAAGATGCATGCATTTTTAGAATTTATCGCTAAATGTCACGCATTAAAATTTAAATATCTCACAAAGGTAAAAGAAAATTCTGTGCAGTAATTGCCTCTAATTTCATCATTTTCTGTGACACCTGAAGGGTTTTACACTATGTGTTTGGCTTGTGAGAGCAGTAATGTCTCAAAGTCAGCAGGTAGCTGTTCTTCCTGCATAACTGCACTGAGGAGGAGAGAAAACACATAATCCCAGTGTAACCTCCAGAAGTCCACGTGAAGAATAATGTTTCCAGGCTCCTTTCCACAAGGACACCTGTGTTTTCAGAGCTACCTAGAGCCAGGCAGTGAGCTGATTTAAGTAGAGGTCACTGCTCACTTCACACCCGAAACACCTGGTCTTAGTCCTGTCACCCTTGGACTTAACTGTGTCATCATCCTAGTCCTGCAGTGAAACTTTGCATGTGAGCTGGACCCTTAGTAATGTGCAGGTTTGGGGCTTCACACTACTAGATCTCTTTGATTGCAGATCTTTTCCTGTGAGAGACTCTTCCATTTCTCTTGGCTCCTCCTTCGTGCTTTTGGCATTGACCTGGTACAGGCTCCTTGGATGTTTTTCAGTCCCACAGACTGCATACTTCCTTGGGTGCTAACGATTTGTCCCTTATGGGCCACTCAGTAATTGAAATAACACAGATGTCAGGAAGAAAGAAAAAAAGATGAGAAATAAGAGAAAAAAGTGTACTGTTCTTCACATTAATTAGCTCAAGAAAAATAAGAAGATGGATAAAGCACTATAAACAGACTTGCATACAATTTTTAGAATGTGTTTCCTCATCATTGAAATGTAATTTGGACAGAATATTCCTGTCCTGGGTGTGACTATTGTGGATTAGGGACATGCACCCATCCATGTAGCCATGTTTGCTCCTTCTGAAACCACTGTTGTCTTCTAGGGTCATTTCCCTGAGATTGTAGGAATCTTTCACTCTTCCTCTGCTTAAAAAACTGGCTTCTGCAGATTTTCTTTCTTAACTCTCCACCTGCTTTATTTTTTTTTTCTTTTGTGTGTGATTTCAGATATTGACATCTTCAAATTTCATCCCTCTTGTCATACTAATGTGTTTTCAGTCAGAAGGGCACTTAAGGGTTTGGGGTTTTTTTAATCCTCTGCAGTTCCTACATTGGCAAATAACCAGCTTGACCCTGTTGGCAGTGTGCTTTACATGTGCACATTGATGTACTCAAAACCCAGCCAATAATTCTTGAACTTTTGCCTATACATTTTCTGCAGTCGCTGCAAAGACCCAGGAAGCAGATGAAGACACTGTGAACCTCTGACAGACTGGCAAGAAATAATTCAATAATCTGCTTCTGCAAAACTGCTTTCAGGTAGGTTTTTCTTGAAAGAATTTTCTCAGCTGATTGAGGTTCCTTTTTGGTTGCCAAAGCATCGTAGGCAGGTTCAGGCCCCATAAAGCTTCTGAACATTTCTCTGGTTACTGAAAGCAGTCATAATTGCTTACAATGTGCCAAACTATTATATTCTTTAATATTTAAATGGACGCTATTTTAAGCAGTAACTGAACAACAAAGTCATTTAAATTCTGTTATGTTATTTCTCACCCATCTGTGTGCTTGCTCTAAATCCAGAGAAATTTATGGATCTCTCTCAAATCATTTTTCTGTAGGGCTTTCAATTTCTTGTTCAATTTTTGAACCTATAATGTTTCTGCTAGCTACACACATTCATAGTCCTTTCTCTGCTGGTATCCCTCTGACTCTGAAGTGCAATTATGTTATATTTCCTGTTTGCCGGTATAGAAAGTCTATATTGACCCGAGCGTGATAGAAACCTGTCGTTGGTACAGTATGCAATAAATCCTGGAGTGGGAATCTGTCTGCTTTAATCTTCACTGCAATCAATTAAGCTTTGAGGTGAGAACTGCTAAGATTTAACTCCGCTGGCTGTTTGCAGAAGTCTACAAGCTGTCTGTTCTGAGGGATTGGTTGTGATATAAGGATGCACTAGCAGAAGAGTAAATCTATACACAAGATCTAAATTTGGGCACAAGCTATAAGATGATGGTTGAAATATGTGGATGGGTAATGTATTACCTGCTTTTGCATCAGAAGTCAATAATTTATAAGGGTTAAGAATACAAATGATTTGTAGTTTATACAGAAAACTTGTATACGTGTATTCCACATAGCTTATTTTGGGTGCTTCTTTAGGAATTATTTCTAATATAAATTTTTAATATAAAAAAATTACTCATGCATAAGTCAGACTGCTGATTTGAAGGTTTGCTTCCAAATGCCATGTAGTAACACAGGTCCTACTACTACTACCACTTGTGTCACTTGGGGTTTTTTTGTTTTGGTTTGGGGTTTGTTTTTTTGTGTGGTTTTTTTTTTTTTTTTGTTTGGTTTGGGTTTTTTTGCTAAACCTCAGAAAATCAACTGTATGATCTCTCACGGTCTGGCACTTCTTCAGAAATAACAGTCCGCCTGCAGATACTGTTTAGCTCTCAAGATACTTAATCTCAGAGCCTCAGGAAAACATGAAGCACTTCCTCAGAATGGAAAATGTGATGATATCATTGATTTAGCCATCCAGGAAAAGCACCCATGAGCCAGATTGCACCATGGAGTTACAAGAGCCCCAGAGCCTACAGAAAGCCTTCCCAAGGGCTTTAGGAAATGCTGCTGGAGGAGGCATTGGCCAAAGTGACTCCCATGGCAAAGTTCATCAGTGGCAAGACTCAAATCCCCCCAGTGCCAGCTGTGTCTCTTGCTGGGGGCTGTGACAGAACCTGTGTCCACAGCCCCAGTGACAGCCACCTTCCCCACACACTTTGCAGCTCCTCTTCAGTCCCTCCCTCCCTTTCCCAGAGCTATCCCTGGTGATGTGGGGCTGTGCTATTTTCCACCACACAGGCCACACTGTGCACTCACTGAGCTGACCTGTGTGGGTGGAAATCTTTCTTCCTGATGAACTGGTCCCTCGAAAGTTTCCTGTATCTCTGACAGAACCAGAATAATAAGACTTCTTTTCTTGTTTCTCTGCACCATTTGTGGGTTTTTTTCCCCCCTTGACTCAAGCCAAAATGGAGCAGAGGATGCCACTGCTGTGGGGAATAAACTTCTCTTCCCCTGTGAAATATGGAAACAGTAAAACACTCCAGGTGTTCATTTTTCCACCCCCATACAAGTCAGGCATTGTCAAGCTTGAGCAATAGACAGTCACACCCGTTTGTTAGAACAAGGTGATATTACTTTTTTTTTTTCCCCCTTACTGAGTGGCTTTTACCAGAGAGCAAAGACCCATTTAAACTGAAAAGCTGTTGTAGCAGTATATTAGTTTCGTCAACAGCTCCACAGTGGGCAACAGTGAAATGAGAGCAGAGCCCATCCTTCTCCCAGGCAGCCAGGACCATGGGGCTGGGGCACTTACCTGCCATGGGGAGGGCACTCCAGCTTTGCCTCATGTAGAAGAAAGGCTGGAACTGAAGCCTTCCAGCACACTGGATGAGTGACCTTAGTGCCAGACTCCTCAGAGCATTCCTTGGTACAGGACTCTTTCAAAATCCTTACATGGTCCTGGTTCTAGCCTCAACATGTTTACAAGAAGCAAGTATAGTTTCTTTTGCTGCAGGCTTTAGCACTGTGTCTCTCCAGGAAGATATTCAAAAGAATAATGCTCTAAAATCTGCTTTTTTCCTTTTGTGCCTTTTTTTCGGTTGTTTCCCAAAACATCACAAAAGAAGCAGTTTGAAGCTTTTTATAGAGTCTGCCTCATTCTACTGATTTGAAGACACAATGAATCATACCACTAGTTAACATTACACATTAGCCATCATTTCTGGTACTCAAGGGTGTGTCTCTGTACCCCATTTTCCATCAGCCACTGATAGTTGGCTGATCTTATTTCAATGCATGATTATGAAAACACAAAAGTAGCACATTTCTTAGCTGGATAGACATGTTGCTATTTATGGATTTTTAGTCATGTATATTTATGAGTTTCTAAAATTGTATGTCCAATTTCAGAACTTCTTTAATGTCCAAATCTCATGAATTATAAAGTAAATGTTTTAACATACATGATTATTAACTGTACAGGAGAAACATTATAACTAATATTATGACTAATTTCCTCTGGGAACAGAAAAATTGCCTGCGTATTTATTTCTTGTGGAAAACTCTGACTTCATGGTTTCATGATTTTCAGGCAGAATATTTATAACCTTGAAAAATAAGGTAAAGCATATTTGACACTTTTAAAACCCATTTACTTGCAATTTGAGAGCTTGTTCTTCATTAACAGAAAAGTGAATTTTTCGTCAGCAAACAAGGCAACTGAGCTGTCACTTAAAAAGGATAAAAATCTCCTTACTACTATTTGCATGTCTATTTTTTCAATTACAGACTGATTTGTGTGCCTCATTTTCATGCATCTTCACTCAGACACATCTTGAACTCAAGATTTCAACAGTGTCATTTAATTAGGATAAATAAATAAATATTTTCCAACACCCCATTGTTCTCTCTATTTAAATTTTCTGGACTTATTTATCATGCGCTTAAAAATATATGTGATATATATGCATTTTAAATGTTGTATATAAAATAAGGCATTCTATTATGTGCTGACAACACATGTTGGAGACAATAGGATGTAAAATGGATGGAAACTGTCAAGGTCTGAAGACAATAGGGTACAATCAGGGTGAGAACTTTTTCACAGAGCATTAAAGTGGCAAGAGCCTCGGATGAGTGGCAGGTGTAGAATCTTTACTTTTTTTTTTCCCCTAAAAATATTAGATAGTTAAAAAAAAAAAAAAAAAAGAAAATACCTTAAATGTCACCACTGCCTGTTTTGCTGAAGGGAGGTTAAAAGCAGTATTTTAAGCAAGGTGTTCTCCAATACTTGTGGTAAATGTAATGACACAGAAACAGCTCCCTGTGAGCCTCCAGCCCCACCTGTAGAGTATCAACTAAAATATCCTGAAGAACATTAATAATTTTAATATTCTTAAGCTTTTGAGGTAAGGTCAGAGTTCTGCTAAATACAAATTTGGACAAACTACTAAAATTAATTCTTGCTCCAATTTCAATAGGAAATATCTACCTTTTTCTCTGCTTAAATGGGCATGTTAAGGCATTTTTGTACATGTTATAATATATACAAAGGCAATTTGATTTAAAGACTTCCAGGTAAAAGCAATGTGCAAAGCACTTCCTTGTTGAAACTTTGACTGGTTGTGGTATGGAAGGGAATAGAGGTTAATACCATTTAACCTTTACCATTTACCATGTAACTCTTCTGTCCTCCTTTCTGATGTTTCTCTGTATAGATTGCAAATCTCTAAGTTGTTTTTTTTGTGTGTTTTTTTTTTTTTTTTAATTCTCTTTTCTTCTATAAGTAAAATTTCTCTTTTAATGTCAGCTGGAAGGAAATAACTTGTTATTAAGGCATTCATGATTGGATCTGACATGGGGAAAAAAGTGCACGCAAATGTCTTTAATTAGGCATATCCTTGATTTTGTGTGACTGATTCACTGCAGGTTTATGATATAATTGGGTTGATATCAATCTTGTTTTGGGAACAGTTATGGTGTGGAAAAATCTCCCAAATCTAGTGCAGAAGTCAAAATGCACAGAATTGCTTTCCCTGCTATTGCCTGTCAAGGGCACTTGTTAAATACTGTAAATATCAGGGAAATTTCTGAGCTTGGGAAGTGTAAAGGACTTGATCACCCTCTACAGCTACCTGAAAGGAGGTTGTAGCCAGGTGGGAGTTGGTCTCTTCTCTCAAGTAACAACTGACAGGACCAAACAAAATGATCCCAAGTTGTACCATGGGAGGTTTATATTGGATATTTGGGAAAATTTCTTCCCTGCAAGTGTGGTCAGGTATTGGAACAGGCTGCCCAGGGCAGTGGTGGGAACATCATCCCTGGAAGAGTTCAAAAGCTGTGTGGATGTGGCACTTGAAGATATGGTTTAGTGGTGACCCCCGTGGTGCTGAGTTCATGATTGGACTCTGTGATCTTAGAGAACTTTAATGATTCTGTGTGAGTAAAATGGGCTTTGGGGACCACTGCAGGCAGAGTGTGAACTCACAGCCTGCTCAGAGCTGGCTGTAAGTGCTCTATCTGAATATAGGGCTGAGGGTCTGACAGCATGATTTTAGTCACCATCAGATTTGTGCAGGAAGAAGAGTTAAATTCAGGTACTGCATTTAAATTGCATTTAAATGATGAAAATGATATTTCCAGAAACATTTTATTAAAAAATACTGGAAACAAACTGCTGGTACATCTTTCAGTAGACAGATGGCTTGGCAGAAGACACAAAACCAGCTGTGGTAGATGCTGAAATATTTTGGGAGGCAGCAGAGGTGATTACTTTCTCTGAATTGCAAGGAAAGGTCAGAGCTGCACACCCTGAGTGGAGAATCTGTCGGTCTAGGGGCTGGGTGAGGAGTTTAAACTACATCACTGCAGCTCTTGTTTTGTCCCATATGTAAGAGAAAGGCACTTGGGGTGAGAGCCCAGTTGAGTGGCCTGAAAAATCAAACTTCTCTACTGGAAGAGTGTGATATCAGGGGAATAACACTGTTCCTGTTCTGATTCTTCTGGCCAAGTTCAAATCTGGGATGTCTGACTCCTTTGTAAATCTCTTTATGTGACCTTTTGCTTTTTCGTCTTCAGGGGCTTAAATCTGAAAACTGTATTGCAGGATTATTTTAGGTACCACCTGAGTAGAATTTTGGAAGACTGGTGGCAAAGCCACGTTTTGAAACAAACCTTTCACATGGGTCATAGCCTGCAAACAGAGGGTGTCCTGGTTGCCACACTTAGAGAAGCTTGCTGGTCCCATGAACGTACCTGGTGATCTTTGGTATCTCTGCTCCAGAACTCTCCAGATGCTGCCCCAGGGAACATGAGCTATTGTTGCTGCATTCACTGGGCCCTGTGTGAGGAACAGGTATGGTCACTCTTCAAGGCAGAGCAGAAAGCACTCTGGATTTCACAAGTGATACATTACGTCCAATTATTTTTCCCAAATTATTTTCTCCAATTTTTGTCCTACCTCTGGCATCTACAACAAATCTCTTCAGAGTAAGAAACTTCTTTGCCTGATCTGGCAATGCCTAAAAGAAAACATAAAATCTTTCCTGCTTTTTTCTTCCAGTGGACATAAGTTATAATTTGCAAAACAGTCACATGGCATACTGCTGTGTCAATCAAGCTTTTTAAAATGAGATTTGATTTAAACACTGCTTGCTTAAACCATGTGTCTACACATGCCTACACATTTATGCTTTCAATGAAATTAATAGTTGTCAAAAGGACAAAACATGCATCATCTGTTCCTTACACTGACTTGGGCAATAATGAATACTGTTACAAAAGAACGCTCTAGCAGATATGACAGACTTGGAATCTTGGGTTTGTTTTGTTTGGTTTGTTTGGTTTTTTTTAAATCACATCAGGAACATCGGTATGAATTAAAACTTGTTATTGTGTGTGGAGAGAATCAAATGTCTTGCAGAATTAAAATCACCTATTTTCATTTATCTTGGTTTCTATAATTCTGGCAGAAGAGATGGATGTGGGAAGGAATTTTCCTGTCATGAAATGAAGTTTTATATGAAAACAAAAATATATTTCAAATCACCAGAAAGATTCAACCATGAAAGAAGATTTTAAATATGTGGCCAAAGAAATGTTTAATTTATAATACAATTTCACCACAATCTACTGTGGAAAATAATTTTTCCCAGAGTGGTGAGGACTAACCTGCTCCCACCATCCAGCCTTTGCTGACCCTTTTGCCTGATGCAGTCTCAAGAAGTCAGCTGGAGCTTTTCCATTGCCCTCTGTGATGTTCTCATTGCTGTTTGCAATTGCTAGCAGGCTTCTGTCTGTACTTTCTGCTGAAGAATCCTATGCTGACTTATGGGTCACTAAGCAGACTGTGTTGCAGATTATATATTTTCTCGCAGCTTTGGGTTCAGCTTCAAAGATGCCATCTTTTTCCTGTTCTAATTTTCTTAACTCCTCAGAGCTTTAATTCAGTTGCTACAGGTGTTTCCCTCTTTTCGTCTTATCAGATCAGTTTCAAACATAAATGCTGCTGCCATATTTGACACTATCTCAATTTTTTTCTTTAAATCTTTGGAGAGTTAAGAGCCAGTACAAAGATAAATTATTTGGGGCACCTGGGCTTGAATTTCATTGGACAGATATAAAACTCAGTTCCATTTGGGGGGAAAAAAAATTATATTTACAGTTAACCAGGATCCTTGTTCATATATCTGAAAACAGAAAAGAGCAAAGTTAAGCCACTCGTATCTCATAATCTGTCTCTCATCACTGTGTGCCATGATTTATTATCAGAGTGGTAATTCACTTTAACTGAGAGTGCCTATGCCTGAATATCTAAAGCTCAGTACAAAAGTAGAACAATGACAAAATTTTTATCCCAAAGCAATAGTCTAATACCCTGCACTAAATCAAGAAAGTAAGTTCAGTGATGCCTCTTTTCTCTTTTTCTTCCAATGACTTCTGAACTAAACATTACACAAACTGTAGATGGTGTCTGAGTCTGATTACCAAATGACTCCATACATTCATGGGGTACATTTTTGAGTCCCTTATAGTAGCCATGGCCTCTGCTTGATTTAATCCACGGGAGCAGGTGAAGTTCATATCTGCATCTAAAGGTTGCACTTGTAAACATGTTGACTGCACTGCCATGGTGGAGTGAGTTCCCGCTGAATGGTTGCCAAGTGAAATCCTGTCAAATTCTCACTGCAGAGAGTGTGTTTTAGAAAGATGACTCTTTTTAACCTCTCCAGCAGTCTCCAGATTACTACAGTGTGCCATTTGAAATTACTATGAGATGTCATTGGGCTCAGGCAGTTCAGTCAGAGGGACATTTGTGATCAGGAGATACCATCTTCAGGCTTTACCTACATCTACAGCTTAGTGGGACCAGTGTTCTTCAGTTAAACATAAAACCACACAAACAATACCCCAACACTGACTTCTCCAAACAATTAGAGATGAATCTCTTCTGACAGAGTGATGTCCTTCTTTTACCTCACCTGAATATTCAGCACTAATCTTCTTATTGCTTATACCTTCCTTAAAACTGTTGGAATATGTGAATATTGAATTAGGAACACATGAATATTATGTTAAAGATTAACTTTGGATACCTTGTCTGTGAAGATGTGTCACAAATATGAGCTGATGACAAGATTAATTAACATCACTGCAAAATGTGAAAGATGCAAAAAATAGGTCAGGAAAGAAAGTAAAATTAAAAATATAAATAAAGCGAAAAAATCCTGTTCACAAACTAACCTTAGCTGAACCACTGGATCCATTAATCTTGAGGAGGTGAAAATTGTTGGTATCAGCTCACAGCTCAGCTGGATTCAGCAGGATTCTTGTGCTGCCTGGACATTCACAATGCAACCTCTATGCCTTGAGCACATAGCATAAACATTTTTCTCCTCACTTTTCTCCTCAAAGGCAGACATAGATGGCCTTTATTCCACTGCACTTCAAATTCCGTTCAGAGTTTGGCTGTGGTTGCTTTTGGCTTGGCCTGTCAGAAATAGGATTTCTTTGGTCAGGCCATTCAGTTGTACTCTAAGTTTTCTCTCTATCCTGATCACGACCGAAAAGACATCACATAGTGCCTGGATGTCTTCCAGGTACTTTGGAAATCCTTTCTAATCCCTCCTACAAGGCAGAAAGGACATATTGAAAGGAAATACAATTAAATGTGTTAAATATATTTATTTGGAAGAAAACCCACACCAATTTAAGCTGGCAAACTTAATATAATTGAAAAATTTGAAAGATGTAAGCAAAGGGTCAGGAAATTGAAAGAAGAAAAAATATTTATATAAAATAATGGAATATTGTCAGAAAATTACATAGTATTTCACAAACAACAAGGGAAGAGTGGTAAGAATATTTAGTCAATTTTTTAGGAAAACATGCAAATCCTTCTTTATTCTGTCTACTGCAATTTCTTTAGGGGCAGTTTTGTTTGGGAACGTTTTGGGTCACTATACATTTTGCTCCCAGGCAGGAAGGTTCTGGTGGTGAGCAAAGGAATCACAGACCTGTATATTAGTTCTGCCTTTTTCACTGGCTCCCAGCACAACTGTAGTCAGAATTCTTTTTCAGATCAACACCCATGTGTCTCAGCTTTTCTCTATGTATGTTACCTAAATGGGATTTTCCTTAATACTTGTAAAGATCCCTGCTGTAAAATGTTATTATATATTTAGCACTCTGGAAAGAAACAGCATCTCTGCTTGATTGTGTGTTGATTTGCATATCCATTAAGTCCTTTGATTCATTCAGTTGTTTACTGATTTTTCAGCGTTTTTGAAATACCCAGCTAAGTATAAAGTCATAGAATCATCTAGCTGGGGAAGACCTTTGAGACCATCTAATCCAATCATTAACCTATGTGCTATCACATGTCATATGTACCACAGTATCACCTGCAAATGAAGATGATTGTTCTTAATAATCCTTAGAACTGTTTTCTTTCTTTTTCTTTCCACCTCTCCCTCCACTCTGACATTCATTGCTGTTTCTTTTTAAATTGCAGCTGTTCCATCTTTTCTTAAATATCTGGCTTCAGGCTGGTACAAGTTTTATTTGTCATCCATTTCTGGATATTAATCATTCCTTAAAAATTATTTCCATTCTTAATGCTGGGTGCAGACATGATGTTAATGACTCTTGTAACTTTTTTGTGACTCAGGAACATTTGCAGTCATTAACTGTTCCTAGAGAGAATGTTTGAAAAGAAGTGAAAACCTTATAGTGAATTAAATACATAAAAAGTTTCAAAAATATTGAAAACATAATTTACCATTAAGTATGGTGACTTTTGAGTTATTCTTCTTTACGACCTTTTTTTTTTTTTTTCCGAGACATTATACCCTTTAAGCTATGTGGTAAAAAATTGTCTGCTATTGAAAATATCCCCATGGCAAGCATTTGTTTCAGCCCATATGTGGAATTGTCTCGTGTTTCAATCAAGCTGGTGAGGGGACTACAAATCACTGTATGCAGAGAGCAGCGCAGAAGGGACTCGGGAAGGACACACCTGCCTTGCACTGAGAACTTGCCTCTGATTTATTCACAGATAGAGGAGAAATCCTTCAAACATGTCTAAGTCCTAGAGAGACCTTGTCAGTGCCGTAATCTATCAGTGTCCTCAGATCAGCGATGAACACCATCCTGTGCACAACTCCTATATTTACATGCAAGAAGCCACCAAAGAGATGACAGATATAAGTTTATTACAGTAGGTCATTTGCCTTGGGTGATGAATTGAGTTCCCTTTTTCTTCCAATTCTCATCTTTTGTCCTTTCTAAACTTCAATGAACCAAACTGTCAGTGGTTTTCCAGAACATATTTCTCACATTTCCGTTTAAGTCTTTTTCCTTCTTCTCTTCCTGTTTTTATTATTATTAATAATTATTAAAATTTTATTATTCTTAATAAGAAGAATGATAATAGTAATAATATTTTTATTTGTTTTCAGTGACTAACATCACTGAATGCTGTGAACTTGCATTTCTACTGTGTTGTTTCTTATAATAATAGCATTGGCCAGGATTGGGCAGGCATGGCAACACACAGGAGAGATGCTGATATTCCCTGGGCACTCAGGGACAAGCAGACGAATAACTTTGAGTGTGGTAAAGTAAGAGTTTCTTTTCTGCTGAACCTTAAATCACTGAAAAAATGCCTGTGAGAAAGATATTTATATATCTGCTACTGAAAATATAACTCTCTCTTTAAAGCAGAATGAGCTTATCTGCTCTGTGACAGTGGTTAGATTGGTCTAATTTTCTCAGCCTTTTTATTTTTAATGCACTTGTTTTTGCAATTTGTTTAGGTATGTTGTGGAGTCAGTTCAGTATTCAGCAACTAATGTAAATTCGCAATGTGACAATGATTTAGGGCAATTTGAGCAGTTTCAATGTCTTTGGATACAGTATTTCCTATTTTACTTTAGAGTGACTGGGCTGAGAGATTCTCTGGAGTGCCTTGAAGTTGTTTATTGTTTGCTTGTTTTCAGAAAGACTTGAACAACACCAGAGAAACAAGGAAAGAAATGAACTCACCTTAGTTCAGATGTCTGAGTATCTGGAACTGAATCCTGTGTGTTTGAGGTGCTTCATTTTATTTTTAATAGTACACTCAAGGAAAGGATAACACATATTTTTAGATGCTCTTGGAGCTTCCAAATTCACAGGAGGGTATATTTTCCCTCTCAGTGCTTCTACATATATACTCTGATTAATGCAGCTCTGAGTTACACATCAGCATCAAGGGGAGAATTTTACGGCAGCTGCTGAGGCGCAGCGAGGCTGAGTGGGTGTGAGGGGAGAATAAACAGCAGCTTTCCAGTGGGAGTTCAAAAAGGCTGATGAGGAATGTGTCTAGAGAAAGACATCTCATCTGTTCTGCTCTATTCAGAATCATAGACCAGGCACCTAAAATAATACACATCATCAGAAGACTGATGAAGGACCATTGCTGCCCTTATCTGCTCTAAGGCAGATATGCATTGATTTCTGTTTGGAGGCAGAAGAATTCTCCAGACTTAAAAAGGAAAGCAGTATGCACTGTGAAAAAGTGAGTAAAGTAACTGCAGCAGGCACTGAAGTTGAATAGAAACAAGAGAAACTACTTTGGTCAGAGAGGTGGGGATTTGAGACTAGGTGGGAAAATGGGAATTGAAAATATAATGCAGCAATGTTCGGAAATGTATGTTTTTAACTGTCAGGAAGAATGTCTTCCATACTTTTTTCCATCTGCATTTGTCCCCACTATTTTGAACTTTCTTAAACCATGAAATGGCTGTGCAAACTTTTCAGAAGGGACTACAATAACTTCTTTCTTCAATAAATTTCTTTATTCTTTTAATCAGCCCTAATACACAGCAACTGCTACTCTGGGCAAGTGCATCATAGTGGGAAGAGTGAGAAACAGCAGGGGGATAAAAGGAAAAGGAAAGCAAACTGTTTAAAAGACAAGAAAGAGAGTAAACGATATATTCAGAAACTTTCAAAGAATCATAGAACAGTTTGGGTTGGAAAAGACCTTTAAAGGTCTTCTGGTCCAACCCCCCTGCAATGAGCAGGGGCATATTCCACTAGATCAGGTTGCTCAGAGCCCACCCAGCCTGACCTTCAATGTGTCTCTAACCCTGGCACGTTTTCCCATGGATTGTCACAGTCAAGCCTGATATTATCCCTCTCCCCTGTCATGTCTTAGTTTAAAGCTCTATCAAAGAGCCCCACTAGTTCATAAACAAAGCCCCTTTTGCCAAAGGAGAATCCCATATTACTGGCAAGCACACATAGAAAAGTTTTATGTTATTAATTATGGATGAGTGCTCAGTTTTCATAGAAACATGGAATTTCCTCATTCATAAAGTCTGATCCTCTGTGACTGGGAGAAACTTGGCTGTGTGTTCCTCAAGCTTCGCTGTGTACTGAATAAGTCACAAATGCTGGCACAGTGGCCAGGAGGCAGGATTGGCAAGGAAGGAGACAGGCTTGAATTCAGAAGGCTGCCCATCCTTCAGGTGGTAGCTGTGGGTGCACTGGAGGAATATAGAGACACAGCTATCCCTTGGAAGGAGCTTTGGGAAACCCTGCAAGAAATAATACAGTTGCAATTCCAGACATAAATTTTAATCTGAGTAGTTAGCAGTACATGCAGACTCTTCTTAAAACACACAACTGGTATATAGAGCTTCTAACACTGTTAGCAGCAAACCTGAGGTGATATTTTGATAGGAAGACAGAAAATAAAGTGATTGTTCCTTTTGGCATTAAAGAGTATTTTACACATATCTCAATATGTTTAAAGAAAAGAGGGCAAAATAAACATCCTCATTTTCAGATGGAAAAGCCAAAGCACAAAAGAGTGAAATAGCTTGCCCTAGTTTGTGCAGAACTCTGAATGATCCCTAGTGATCATTAAGAAGAATGCAGCCTATTCTTGGCTAATGAGGACAAAATATAAGGTGTTCTCGATGTGGCTGAGGAAAGATCAGACATACTTGGTGAAAATGGAAAGCTTACTAGATATTATACCATGTTCCTGAATCAGTGGTGTTATGGAACAAAGCCAAGTAAAGAAATCCTTGATATTAGTTAAATTACAAGTGTGCATTGCTTTCAGTAATTAATTATTGGGAGGTATTTGGAAAACAAAAGAGTGCAGTCAGTTTTTAATCATCGTAATCTAACAGTTCAAGTTTAAGGTTATGCACCAGTCTAGACTGATTTATCATAAGTTTGTTTAATTAATGTGGAGCTTTTTTTTTTTTAAGTATTTCAGTGTTCTCATATCTCGACTTGGTGGAATTAGTAGAGGATTCTATTAAGCCATGACTTTACTAATGTAATTTGATGGCTCAACATCTCAGTGTGCCTAGTTTTCACTATTTGTTCTGCTTCAAAATTTGACATGATCAGTCAGATCTGCGAATTCTAATTATGCAGTGAAGAAATAGACTTCAAGATTTCAAGTCCCCACAGAAAAAGCCAGTGGGTATGTAATTAAGAAAGAGAAAAAAGGTCGACCTACTTTTCCTTTTAGTCTAAACTTCTGATTGCTCCATCTTTATTTCTTTCTATTGATCTATTTATCTGCCTATCCAGTCTGTCACTAATAATCTTGACCTTATTTTGTGTTGATTGATCATTTAAACTAATTTCTAGCCTGAATTATGGTAATTTAATAATGTGAGCCAATTAGAAGTTAAATAGAATCAATAAACCATTCTGTGACACAGGGAAACATCGAAGTACTGCTGTCTCATTAGCTATTTCAGCATTTTATATTAATATTTTTAGAGTTTCTGAAACTACAAAAAATGATTCATCACATGTTGTTACTGTTTAGCAATCAACTTTTTCCAGAAAATAAAAACCAGGAACGGCTGTTATTTGTTCAACCTCAACCTCAGCAGGCACTCTTCATCTAATCAACATCTCGTATGGGGAAAGACGTTTGCCTTCTCACTCCTAATTTCATCATATCTCTATGATTGTTCTCCAGCTGTTTTGCCTTTCATGTTTATTTCAAGTAGTAAAAAAAAAAAAAAAAAGCCTGATATCTTCTTAACCAACCATCCCATAACTCAGATCAGTGTAATCCATGGAGAAACCACCATTTTGCTGAGAGGTAGAAATATTTTCCCCATTAAAAAATGTGGAAAATCAGTATTTCTGATGCTGGAAATATCAGAGGGAGAATTGGTTGGAAGAGAGTAAAAAGAGGGATTTACGACTGCTGCACATAAATACAGGCTTCCTGCACCTGAGATATGGTTAGCATCAAGATTTCATCTCACAGGTACATACAAGTATTGGATTCCCAAGGAAACCAAAGGGAGCTGCATGGCCTGCAGTTATGTACTTTTACCAATCTCTGGTTCCTCCAGTGGAACCAAAAGCAACTTAAATACCCAGAAAACAGTTTTGCATCCTGAAAGAGGCAAGACTGTGACATATGTTTACAGACATTTTTAAGACTATTCTCCTAAGCCTGGCAGGTATTAGGGGAAAGGGGTGCTGCCAGGTGATTACAGAGGGTTCCATCCCTCTTCTTTACTGAACACCTTTGTGGAAAACCTATTTTCTTATTGATCAGATGTGCATCTAAATGAGCAAATAAATACACAATAATATATGAAACCCTAGCAGAATATGAGTTCTCTTACATTTTCTTCCAGTTTTACCTCCCTTTCAGTCTTAGAATAAAAGTTTCTTTGCTGTAATCACTGCTTGTGTTAGATGAACTCTTAACTATGGTTTCCCACAGGCTTGACTACAATTTGTTGCTTCTGCCTCTGGGTGGAGATAGACAATTTTGCTGGCCCATATGTAACTGTTAATAGGGTACATCAGCACTGTTGTAATCTTGTTTGCTTTCCTGTAAGCCCTGTCAGATGTTGCTCTTTTGTTTTGGAGTTTATATTGATTCATTTCATTGCCTTCCTGGTAAATCAGCCAGAGGAACAAAACACACATTATTATGGTTTTAGATAAAAAAGCTTCTGTGAAGGTTCTAGATATTGTCCATGTGCCATTGAGCAGCCAAAATAATCCTTCCTCTAAAATCTTTGTAATTCTTTGTAATCGTCTTCCTAAATTCTACTTTTCCAGCTGGGTGGACAGTTTAGTGGTACTGGCCTGCCCCTTACCCAGTTCTGATTTAGGGCTGTTGGCTTTATTCTGCACACATCCCTTCTCTGTGCCAGAACAGATTAGCCCTCCTGGCTGCTATGTAAATCCAGATGTTTGCCACATGAATAATTCTTAGACAGTCTGAAAGCCCATGACACAGAAGGGGATGGATAGAGCATGCCAAATAACAGCCCTACTGGAATCCTGCTTGCCAATGACTGCATTTGCAGGGAAGAAGGTAATGTGCAGCAGCCAGGCCCACAGACATTTGCTCAGCAATGCTCACATCAGGGTCTGCAGGACACAGCCACCTCCTGACTTCAATTCTCTTACACTGGATCTTTTTTGAGTTTTAGCTGTCTGAACTGTGAATGTGATGAACAGAAGTGAGAGGTGCAGCAGTAGTACAGCAGTCTGAGCCAAAGGAATACATGCTTTTCCTCCTCCTTCAAAAACCCCCAGACCATGAATCCCTTCAACAAGCAGCTGGGGCAAAATTTTAACAGCTACCTGCAGTCAAAAAGGCAAAGACAGCACTGGACTGCATGAGGGGATGAGAGAGAAGAACAGATGGATATTATATGATGATACAGTACCAGATGACATGTCCTCATTTTAGATTATGGCACACAGTATCTTTTAAAATCTGTTGTAAAAACAAAAGCGCAAGTTGCATCAAGAGGCAATAAACAGTTCATTGATATTGTTAGTGGAAGAGTGGGAAGAATGTCCATGAAAGTAGAACAGGATGACAAGGAGAGCGTGGTTTGGTAATAAAAAGCTGTGTGAGAATGCCATTAAGACTAACAGCACAATCCTGTCTTTCTTCTTCTCTAGTTCAGTGACAAGAGAGCTTTTTAAATAAAACAGGAACATTTTTCTGCCTCCCTTCTACCCCATCTGTGAAGTTTATAGCCTAATTCTCTTATGCGTGTTGCCTTTCCTGTGCCAGAGCCCCACGTGCAGCTGGACTTCCTATGGCGAAATGAAGAGCTTCTGGCCTTGGGTTCCTGGATACAGCTCGTTCTAGAGGACATCAGACAGCATCCAGCAGGGCTGGACACTCTTTTCTAAAGCTTCTGGACTGATAGTTGGACAATATTGACCCATTGTGAAAATTGGTTTACGTGGGATCCTAAGGTATTTTCACACAAACTCTGGAGGGAAAAAAAAGTAAATTAAGAGCAACCATCCAGATTGAAAATAAACTCACTGAAGAGAAACAGTGATATTAAGGAGATTTGGTATTGAAGAGACAAATTTTCATGACCAAAACTTCCAAATTAACTACATCTCTAATTTTTCCTAGGCACACTTTTGCCTTCTAATCTCTTTTTAACCACGGCATGGTCTGTATTCACCCTTTGAGAGAAGAGCCCTGCTAAGCTGTAGTTTTCTGAGACTCTTCTACAGTCAGGTGAGTTTATATATGCACACATAAAAATTTTGTTTCACATTCCTTGTAATATTCTTTACTATTCAACCATCCTGGAAAGTATCCCAGATTCAGATTCTAAGAAAGAAAAGAGATTAGAGAGCAAAAGAGTGGAATAGAAATTACAATTGTGGAGGGAATACAAATTCTAAAAGTGGAAAAAGGGAAAAGTCCAGCAAAAGAGTAACAGTAAGTAGATGGTATTTCCCCTTGTATTGGTAGGAGAAAAGAGAAAGAGGAATCTTTACCTATGTTGCAAAGATACACCTCTTTTTCCTGGTTTCTTTGGGGTTTTTTTTGTTTATTTGAGCTTTTTGGCAGCAAATATTTGGGGTTGCATTTGTCTGGGGTTTATTTTTCCTTTTAATGTGGAGCAAAAAACCTCAATAAATAAAAACAATACATAACTTCATTTAGAGGCAAGTTGGTTGGTTGGTTCGTTGGTTTGTTTTATTCACAACCTATTCCACAAATTGAAACTCAATGCAGCTTAAAATGAGCCCTCCATTTGCAGATCTATAATCTATATATTTTTACTCTTTTTGCCTTGCTCTAAAAGCGAGCTCAATGGAATAGATTTCCTTTAAGAGCAAATGAGGGTGGTCCATTTCCCTTCCCACCAATTCAGTTATAATTTTAATTTTCTTTTCCTGTAGACTTCTTTGTGCATTATTTCTGAACCTTGTGAGTAGATTTGCAAAAAATGAAATAAAGTATCTGGAGACTCAGTTAATGGAGCCCATTCATTAATGATAAAAGGCATTGGCTGTAAGTATCTTAATCAGTGGGGTTTACTCATAATATTCAAGATTTCCTCCAAACATTCCTTCTTTTTTTTTTTTTTTCCCCAGAATTTATGTTTATATTAAAAAGTGCTTTGATGTAATTTCACTGTTTTACTGTTCCATTATTCTCCTTTTTTCCTTTATTTTGAATTTTAGTTTTCTCTACCTTATGCTTAAAAGAAAACCGTAGTTATTTAACTGGCAGCTCTTCAGAGCTTAGAGACTAAATTGCCTTGGAAACTAGAAGTTTATGTAAGGCTAATGGATTTCAGTTATTTGACAACTCAGCAATCTAATGATATAGTGACGGATATGGTTCTGATTACATCTAAATTTATGATTGGTTAAAATTTCATTTTGAAAGACTAGATTAATAATCAAATATCAAATTACCTGTAGATTTAAGTATTTTGATTTGTTCATCATGCCATAGATACAGATATAATAAAATAAAAGGAACCCATTTAAAAATTAAAAGAAAATTACATATTGAAATCCAATCCTGAATTTTGCATTGGACATGTTTAAACTGGGTTATAAAATATTACATATTTAATCTCTCAGCGAAAAAGCTCCTGGTGATTACACCCCAGTTGTTCAAAGTCAGTATTCAGAGAGGATATAAAAGCACTTGGAGTACCCCTGTCAACTAAAAGGATGATCTGACTCCTGCACACAGCATGGGCACGATCTTTGGTATGGGGTGTGCAGAGAAACTCAGCTCTCCATCCCTGGAGTCTGTGCTTGGGGGGATCTGCAGGACCGACCCAGCCCGGCCCTGCAGGGCTGCAGGATGCTCAGGGCTCTCAGTGCGGCATCTGAGAAATCCATTTTCTCGCCTGCAAAGTCAAAGCCCTCCTCTTGGCAAAGTGCTCTGAGGAGGATCAGATTGGGCTGGTTTCATGCTGCAAGGTGCAACTCCTTCATGGCAAACAGAGAAAGGAGCAGTAAGACTAAGTTAGCAAACCTAGCGGGGAATTCTGGGGGAGAGGGAGGGAAGAGCAAAAATGGTTTGTTCTAATGTACAAGGAAACAGAAAGGCAGTTCCCAGACCAGTTTGGGAATTTTTGTATTATCAAATACAAAGTTTTGTTTGATCTTATTTGATTTGCCCTAGCCATGAGTTTCTTTGAAAGGAATACCTGTGACTGGAGGTACAGCTTGTGCCCAGGTCTGATGGTGGCTTTGCATTTTAAAATTCTCCACCAACCTGTCACAATTTTAGAATTTATGGGTCCTACCAGGGTTCACTTCCTCCAAGATTGAACCGTTACCAGAAATATTTGTGCAGTGATAATCCTTCTAGATTTATGCTTTCAGCATAAAATCAGTTCTTCACCTGGTCTGATGATTATACCAGGATTAAAACAGGTTTCAGATAAAATAATAATGTAATGTGAAAACTGCAGTTTCTGATTTGGATATGCCTTCCTTGTTGCTGTTTATTTCTTGCAGTTCTCTCTTTCCCCCACTCCAAATTTAAGCCTATGTGGTATTTTATTTTTTTTCTATGTTTCAATATGGTACTATTAATATTTTAACTTTGGATTAAAAGATGAGTAGTTTGCACAATAGAAAAAGTCTTGGAAAGTATCCCTTTGATTCACACAGGATACACACTGCTGGACTTGTTTCCATATCAACTCTATTTAGTTTTTCTCATAAATATTCCCAGAAGTCCCTCCTTCCTAGCTTTAAAACCTGTCCCCAGGACTCATCAGCCTTACCATCTCACTAAGGCTATTTATGTTTCTAATCATAAAGAGCACTGTCATGGTAATGCCAGTTTCTATACATTAAGAGGTACTCATTTCTAGAACTGGATACCAGAATATGTGGAATTTACATTCTTTCATAAATCAGAGACCTCAGGGTGTTTTGCTCAAAAATTTCCCAAAATGTTAACTTTTAGCAGAATTGAACATTGATAATTTTTTTAAAAGGAATTGAGATTTAGAAAATCTTGAGTAGGGACTTTCAAGTTTAGTTCACAAACAGTTGCTTAACCATGAGAAATCAGGTTAGGAATGCCATATAACAAAATCAATCCTCAATGCACTGTCTAAATAAAATGCAACATCCCAAACAAGAACTTTCTCTTTGAGTCTTTTGCAGGCTGTGTGTGACCTTAGGGAGTGTCTGAGAAGCCCTGACTCAAAGCACATGGAAATAAAGGTAAATTATATTATTCAGGTTTGCTATACTGCCTATCATTTTCAATGAAGTTGAAGATGTGGCAATAGCATAGACAAGATAAAAAAAAAGTTCTTAACAAATTCTCTTGTCAATACACTTTTCTTGGTTAAAATTCAGAATGGCAAATGATGTGGAAGAACACAGCTCAGATGCACTGTCAGATAAACCTGGCCTGGGCTGTCTGTGTGCCAGCTGGAATGGAAATTAGACATTTTTTTTTATCACTGTCTGCAAAGGAAACCTGTTTTTCCATTACTCTTACTTGGGTTATTTCCTGCACTTATCACTTGGAGGCTACATACAGAGCAGTAATGAAGAAATACACCAGCTATCAAGGTAGAATGCCAAAAATAGAAGTCTGAACTCAGATCAGCCCTCTGTCTGTCCTGTTACCAGACAGCATATTACTCTCTGGGAACTGGGGAACAAATCTGAATAGCAGCAAGGAAAAAATAAACTGGGTGCACTCTGCATCCCCTTGTTCACAATTCATACCAAAGACTAGGTAGCTGATGAATCCTTTGAGGTCAAGGCTGAGAAGGCATGATATGCAGTGCCAGCACAGCCAGATGAACCTTGATTTCCATGTGGAAAAAAAATAAAATAAAATAAAGCCTATTACAGTATTATTACAACCCAGTAAGCTTTCTCACTTCCACTCAGGTCAGGCCGACTGTAAGGAGAGAACTGCCTGTATGTTGTCACATTCCTGTTGTAGAAACCACAACCATTCAGAGGAAGATTATATTAAAGAACAAACAGTATCATTAGGTAAAATTAAAGGGCTATTAAAAGCCAGGAAAGCAAGCTAGACTTACTTTTTGTACTGGTCTCAGTCAGTTGATGTTTGATCATGTTTGTTGCCGAAAACTGCGTCATCTACCGCACTTCAGCAGAGAGCCTTCCTTGGGTGAATGTACTGCATGTAAATGTCTCTGGGCTTTTGGGTTTAAATCAGCCATTAGCTCTGCCTTTTATTTTATCCGATTAACATTTATACACTCAGGAAGGGAATACTTTCTTAGCCTAGCAATAGGGGTTTGTATTGTCCTTTTTAAATCCTCAAGTGAAGACAATAACCCCCTAATGAGAGTTGAGGGATTTTTTTTATTTGACGCATTCTGTGGGAAGAGATTTCAGTGGGAAAAAGTGATTTGGTGAAGGGTGATTGTTGTTTCTGTCTTGAAATTTTGCTGGAAGTCCAGGAAGGCAAATAGCTGTAAAAGGCTGCCACATTCCTCAAGCAGCAGTTTGTATTGTGGGTTAAGGGAGAGGACTGCCACCCCACACAAATGAAGATCACAATGCTATTTTAACTATACATTTGCGCAAGCCATGTCCTTTAGCTTAAACTGTGTGCTGCAATGAGTCAGCTAGCACACAATAAGGTTCAAAAGAACTTAAAGCATCAGAGAGTGTGGCAGGACCTCATTCAGTGTGATGAACTAGCATGCTACATTCAGCGTGAAATATGGATTATCTTGGGAACACAGCTGGATACTTTGTGGACCAGGGTCTTGAACCACAGCCTGGGAGATTAAACTAGCCTAATTAATAACGATCCTCTTCTTGTAGAAATAGTCACTTGAATTACTTTATGTCCTCCCAGGTGTCTATCTGGGTCCAGTTATACACCCTCGTGAATTTTAGAAGGGAGGAGAACATGCCAGCCTGCCACTGAATCTCTTTTTAAACTCTCAACAGATCAAGCATTCTGGGCAGTTGCTATGAAACACAGGCAAGTCCCACTGTGTCTCAGTGCCACGTTTGGCAGATAGGGTTAAAACCATCTTTTTCACAGGAACAGAGATGTTGTGAGGAACATATTGCAGATCAGACAAAGAAAGAAAAATTATCAGATGCACAAAAATTTAAAAAGCTCCAAAGCCCTATACTCTGTCTCTGATAAAGACGCATAAGATTAGAGTTTTCATAAACTTCTTAATTCTCTTAGGAAGAATACTGAAAGGTTTTCCTCTGGAGTTGCTTATATGGTGGCATCTATAACAAAACAGAAATAAAGCTTCAGTTCTCCCTGAAGTTCTTGTAGGTTAAAGCTATAGCTCTAGCTCCTCATATCTGATGAATAGAGAATGCAGCAGTATTCTCAAATTTCTCAGGTTTTATAGAGACAATGATTCAGCCCTAGAGCCACTGGTAGTTGAGTGATAATTGAAGATAAATCTGAGATTCTGTGGAACAATGAAGAAGCAAATACTCTTGAGCATATTTTGATTTTTTTTTTCCCCAGCATATTTTGTTCTCAACGAATACGGATTTAGATGTTTGTGTCAGAGATCGCAATCTGTATACTGTTTATTTTAGGGAGCAGTCTTATAACAGTCTCTCCCTTGTAAATACTCGAAAGTGGTAGATCAGAATATGCCTGACTTTTATCAGTGTTTCTATATACCTACATCTTGCAAAGTGAGCCCTCTAGTTTTACTACAGGTCATATAACTTTTCTTTTGTGTTTTTCACCCTCATAAAATGGTGACATCTCTAGCAGCGCAGCTTGTGCTTCACAGCCCCGACAGATGCAGCCTCAGCCCCAGTGAAAGGTGGGGAGCCTTGGTGGTTACACGAATGTGAAAATGAATGTGTGTTGTATGAGCATGGCTTGTGTGATGACAGGCCTTATCTCACCCCTGCCCACTCCCAATTTTGTCTTCTGGGGTAGTCTGAACAGCTAATTATCCTGAGGCAAGCCCATATAAGTATTAATGTCCCTAACAATTAGAATACTTGTATTTACAAAAGTGAAAGTAATTAGGCAAACCCTCTAAAGGTTTTTGCTCAAATTTCCTAATTATTTCTTCTGATGTCTTTTTTTATAAGGTCTCCTTGCATCCTTTTGTGAATATTACACTTTTAAATATCTACCTGTGGCCTTCCTACATGATGGGGTATTGGGTGAACTGCTGCTATGGATGTGCAATACAAGAATGTGGTACATATGCTAATAAGCAATATGCTGTACCATAGATTCCTCATTAATAACTATTAAATACCCAAGCTTGAGTAAATCCATTTTTCTATTTGTCCTGTTGCATGCCACAGTCTCCAGGCAGACTTTGTGCAATGCCCATTGGCAGCATAAGTCTGCCACTTGCAGAATAAAAGAGCTTGAAGTTTCCACAGTTGCAAATCAGTTTTCTTTATCAAAGCTGTAATTTTTAAAAGGGAATATATTCCTTTTTGCCTAATCCTGCTGCTTTCTGTGTAATGGATAGAGGCAATTGAAATATCCTGGGTTTCTCCTTGGATTTTCAGCTGAGAAGGAAATAAACACCCGAGCACTGTTATGTGACAATGGTTCTCTGGGGAAAAAATGTTACACACACTTTTTTTTCCCCTGTTCTGGGAAAAAATCCTCAAGTAATTTGTCCAGGTCATTTTATACAGTCAGCATAGCTCCTGACACATGTGTTCCTTTTCCCCTAGGCAGGGGCCACAATCACTCATTACTGCTGCAGGACTCCTCCTCAGTGATTTAGTCAAGTTGCTGTCTGCTCCCTGATTAATTCACACGGCTTCCTCACAAACTCTTCCTTAATAAAGTGACAGAGTTCTGGCTCGGCAGGTTCCCCCTCTGCAGCAGAATAATCCCGTGGCCTTCAGCAGCATGCAGGCTGCTGGAAAAGCCTCTGGTTCTGGACAAGCTGCTTGAAAAGTGACTTGGCTGCATGACAAAGCCATGCTGGCTGCACCTCCGTGCCATCTTCTAAGGAGATTGCCATGGCAGTGCAGATAGCCTATTTACAACCCTTCCTCTTTGCTTCTGTCTCACTGGGCAGCAAAAATACTTTTTCAAAGGCAAACACAAAGGCTGTCAAACAGAAAGGGAAAATAAACCACTGAGGTCTGAGAGTACATCCCGAGTCATGGACCAGTGGCCAAGTGCAAATCAACACGGGTTTAAGAGTTACTTATACACAAATGCCACCTCACTTGTCCTGGTCTGTATGCTCTGCACCTTGGACCCATCAGCCCAGGAGTCCTGACGCCCCTATAACACTTCATGTAGAGCCACTGGCCCAGGCTGCTCTTTGCCCTTCCCTGCATTCTTCTCCATTATGTGTTTTCAGCTTTGCCAGGTGGTATCTAAGCACATATCTTTGAATTTTCAGTTCTTTATCAGCAGCCTTCTCCCTCACGGCCAATTTCTATTTTGTGGTAATATGCAGAAAGTGGATATATAGGTAAAAGAGCTAATTAGGAACTTTGAATTGAATCTCTGAAGACCCAAGTTCTGTGGTTAGATTAAAAAAAAACCACAAAAACAAAAACAAAAACAAAAACAAAAACAAAGACAAAAACAAAACAACAAACAAACCACTTTGTCTCCTGAATATAAATCTGACAATATGTAAACTTTCATAACATCTTAGATCTGAGCACAGAAAGAATCTGTTTCCTTTAAATGCAACAGAGTTATTTTTACCTATTGTAAAAAGGGGATTGGACAAGATGACCTTCAGAGGTAATTTCCAGCCTCAATCACACTGTAATATTTATACACCTGAGAACAAAAAGTCACTTTTTAAAGGGATCTTTTGTCTTGATACTGTAATAATGCTACCAAATTCATCTCTTCTGTTTCATGCATGTTGAAATTATGTCTGAGAGAAGATAAATTAGAAAGTTTCCATGTTCTACAAAACAAACTAAGCTGTAACTGTGAAGTTGGGAATGCTGTAACGCCAACAGAGTGCAGTGAGCGGGTCTTACACCTATTAATTATTTAATTTGGAGGGATTCTTTTGGCAGGTACTAACAGCCACGGACATGCTGTGGTGAAAACTCTCACTATTTTTTCTTACTCTTCTTTTACAGAAAATGTGCAAAAGGGAGTGGTTTGTTCTTTGGAAAAGGCCATTCCAGCAGGTAAATATTTCCTCCCACAGTTAAAGTCTGTCTCAGAGAATCTTTTCAATAGCTGTGAACAGCAGTTAGGAACTCAAGACTTCTTTCCTTTCTGTTAAATTAATTATTTCTAAAATGTAGTCATGGCCAGGCATGGGCAGGGATCAGGCCTCCAGTATGCTGAAAACATATAAGATAAAAACATTGTCTGAAATAACTGCTAGTTATGCAAAGCATATGAAATAGAATTAGCAATAACTTGAATGCTACAGCACAGTGCTTATAGTTAAAGAACAACATTGTATTATTTATGGACTTTTCAGTTCAGAGTTTGATCCAAACAACCCTTTGGAAGTGTTCCCTCCAAAAATATTTTTCTCAAAAACAAATTGAAGTTTTCATTTATTCTTTTTGAGAGGGTTTTTATCTCAGTTTGTAATTAAAATATTTTCATATTCTAATTGAAATGGTTCTAAAATTGAAGGTTGAAACACTCTATTTATAACAGGCTAACATCAAGTGATTGCAATTATCCAATGGCACCCTCCCCATGGCTATCATTGCTTTAACCATAACTGTCAACAAATATTTTGTAGGCAGCATGGGGCAGGATATTTAACACTGTTCTAAACTGTGCATTCTCTTCCATGTATTTATTGCAGGAAAGCCATCAGATGATAGTCACTAATATGAGCCAGGCAAAAGATTTGGGTTTTCTTCCTTCATACATTTACTCCCTTGTGTCACTTTCCACATTTTAACAACATCTCTGATGATAAATAAGAAAACAACATCTCTGCAATGTCAGAATAAAAATGGAAGTAAATATAAAACAATAGAGGCTTTTGTGAAAATTTAATTTGTGTGATTTATTCTTTAATTATAACAAAAGTAGATTACAGAGCATGGGGGTGGCATTGGGACTGCTTTCTCTGCAGGCTTCTGCTATCTGGAGCCTACAGAGTCAGTTTTGAGATACAGTGGCAAGGAAAAAAAATACAACTCACTATAAAAGATTGTTCATATATTCTCTTTATAGCTATCCTTGGAATTTTTCTGAGCTCTGATTCTGAAAATATTTTTGTTTGGATTTATGTCTATACCGAGCTTTTCTGCTCCGCATTGCTGACCTGATTTCCGTGGCTTGGGTACCTCTGAAAAACCTGAGGTATGCATCTTGCTGTGATACAAGCTGTGTTTGTCTAGCTGGATCTTCATCTCCAAAGGCTTTGGATGAGCAGCTGGCATACCTTGGTAGTGTAACAAGCTCTGCAGAACATTCATATTTCATTTCTATTACATATGGACTTTTATTTTATAAGGCAAATATTAGAGGTGCTAGTGGCTGCAGCAGAGGTACTTTCATGTTTCTTATATGAAAAGTGGAGATCTAGATGGGTAAATATTGTATTTTCAGGTAGTTCTATTCTACAGTCAGCTGGAAAACATTGTTTCTAGTCCATATGAATTGCTATGGCAAATCATTACAATAAAATTGGAGTTTCACCTTAAAATGCCTATCACTAATGAAATCTATCATACCTGGTTTGCTCACTCTCTTTTTAATTTCTTTTTTTTTTTTTAGAGGTGCCAGTGATTGAGCAGATTTAATTTATCTGCTATAATGCATTTATTTTAGAGAAAGCCACATTAATGAAATGCACATAGCAATTCAAGCAAAGAGATTTGTGAGGAACTGAATTTCAGGGAGAATTTCACACTGCAGAATTTAATTTCTGCTCCCATGCGACTTCTTTTGTCATGGCTGCATTTTCCTTGTTGTAATGCCATGTCATTCTGTAAAGGGGCTGAAAAGAGTCCGAGATCTGTGAAGGCAATGGAGCAATGGAGCCCACAAAGACCAGGACCGAGACCTTGAACTCCGCTGAAGATCTCTGGGAAGTCAGCATTAACACTCAGTTTTTCCTCCTGTACTTTCAGGTGAGAGTGTCATTCTTCAGTGTCTATGGATTTGTTGAGTTGCAGAATCTGACCTTTATGTGCATGAAGCCACACAGAGATTCTATTCTTATATCAAAACTTCACTTAGCTTCCCCACTGGCTTACAAAGTATGACATTGAGCATCTGTCCTGGTTTCAGCTGGAATAGAGTTAATTTTCCTCCTAGTTCCTTCTGCAGCACTGTGGGTTTGATTTAAGTGGAGGATAATGTTGATAACACACCAATGTTTCCGGTTGTTGCCGAGCAGCATTTGCACCAACTCAAGGACTTTGCAGCTTCTCATGCTGCCCTGCTCGTGAGGGACACAGAGCTGCAAAGTGACACAGCCAGGGCAGCTGCCCCAGGTGGCCAAAGGGTCATTCCAGACTGTGTGACACCATTCTCACATCTAAACTCGGGGGGAAGCTGGCCAGGGGTCACTGTGGGGGAACAGGCTGGGTATCAATGCATTGCTGGTGAGCAATTGCACTGGGCAGCACTTCTTTTTCTTGGATTTTATTTCTCTCCCTTGTTGTTAGTTCCAACTATTATTTTTTAATATGTATTATTCATTATTAATATATTGTGTTTCAATTATTAAACTGTTTTCATATCTTTTCTTACTTTTGCCCTTCTGATTATGTGTAGCATCCCAACGGGACGAGAAGGTGTGAATGGCTGTGTGAGGCTGAGCTGCTGACTGGGTTTAACTAGGATTGTTCCATGATAGTGCACTGAAATGGCTGAGTGACTAGAGGGTGATGCAAGATGTTTTCTGTGTCATTTCTGGTCTCAGGTTCTGGTATTATTCCACTTTCTAGCAGTACAGATGCTGTAAATGGGAAACTTTCAATTAATGTTTGCACTAATGCAGCAAAAGCTATTTTATTTTCTTTACAGCAGTATTTCTTGAACTGCTGTGAACAGTCAGAGCTCAGGTCTCTTCTCATAACTCTCCTTTCCTCTCCCTCTTTCCCACTCTGAAAACTCCTGCATCTGCACCTTTTATTCCTGGCAGCAACTCTGCTCATCTGGGGCAGAGGGATGAGAACTGAATGAAATCACTGAGGCCAGTGTTGGAGGACAGAGCTGTGCCCAGCAAATCTGAGCTAGTGTGATTTTTGTGGCTCATTTATGACCACTGGAGAGCTGTAAGCCACGCTTTGAGAAACACTGTCTAGGAACTCGTCTCTGGTCATTTATTCTAGAAACTAAGGTAAGCTCTACTTGGCTAATTCCAGTATAAATAGGCTCAGACTTTTTGAGATTGGGCTCGATTCTGAAAAATCTTTATTCAACACATTTTTCAGCTAAAATGTCACTAAAATGTTAGCCTGAAATGTCACCTGTTCTGTCATTACCAACACTGTTTTGTATCAGGTTGGGTTGACTTTCATATCTCTGTAAAAATGCAGATGTCATTCTCATTTGTCTCCAAGGCAAGAGAAAAAAAAGATAGAAGCAAGACAAAGACAAAAACATTTGCCCTGCACAGAACAGTGTGAAGAGACAACTAGAAAATGCACATTTTAAAAATTAATGTTTATATTTGGTTGGAAAAGGCTGACCTTTATTGAATGGGCATGTATTTTTCCTAATCTGCAAGAAAGGGGAACAATGACTACTGAGAGAAAGATCTAATGTATCGGAGAATTTACATTTAATTTGCATATAGTGTTTTTTTCTACTTATTGTTTATTTTTATCACTTCTTTTTGCAACCTTCAGTTCAGTTAATTTCTAACCTGTGACTAGAACTGTTGTCGTTGTGATATGACACTGACACAGTAAAATACTTTGCTGGGAGAGAAGGCAAAAGCGTTTTTCCTCATTTATCCAATGCTACCCAGGCACAATTAGTCTACTCCCCAAATCTGTGGAGCAAAGATGTTTGTGGAGTAGCTTTCCCTGCCCGAGTGAAGATCAAAAGGCAGGTAAACAGACAGCAGCAATACTCCTTTGGTAGCAATACTCCTCAGGTGTAGCCAATTGAATCAACAGATCTCCAGACTTCAGGTAATGGCTTAGAAGGAAAGACATCCTCCCTCAAGCTACCCACATGTGAAAGTATAAATAAAGAAAGTTCCCAGGGATTGCATAATTTACAGGGTATCAGAACTGCTGTGCACCCAGGAGCAAGGAAGTGAATTTCAATGATAAGATTAAATATAAAGATATTAAAATAAAGAACAGTCATGACCAGCTCTTCAAAGTATTTATTGTGCAAGAAGTCCACAGGCCCATATGGGCTTTAAATCTCAAGAGACTTATTAATGAATATTTTCCTTCAATATTTTTGCCTAATTGGTTGCATAGTTTTCAGTGCACCATTATGCTGCGTTGCATTCGTGTTCTGAGACTCTCTACTAGAAAAGTAAGAGAAAACATCTTCACATGATCAAACATACCATGAGCAATCACTCTAAGACAGCAGCTCAGTCACATTTAGTATCCCCAAAATATTACAAAGGTGCAGTCTAAATTTGATTGCTATTGAAATAAAGGGAGGGAAATGTTCTTCCTCCATTATTTTTGAGGCAGCTGAAACAGTTTTGAGCCCTGTTCTTCTTTCAGGTGACCCTGAAACCAGGGAGCCTGATGGAATCACAACTGTGTGGTCAGGAATGCGTGATTAAAGAAGAGGCAAAAGAGTAGATCGTGGCAGGGAGGATAGAAAGTGCCAGTAGGGACAGCTTTTGTTCACTCTTGGGAATAATTGAACTTTGAAAACCTGATAAACATGATGGAGCAAATTGATTGATTTTAAATGTAACAGTGGATATCGCAGAGTATCAAAGAGCCATTATGATGATTAAGGGATTGGAGTATCTGTCATGGAAGGAGAGGCTGAGAGAGCTGGAACTGCTCAGCCTGCAGAAGAGGAGGCTCACAGAGACCTGCTCTTTGTGTATAAACAACTGATGGAGGGAGAAAAGAAGATGGCATCAGACTCCTTTCAGTGGTGCACAGTGAGAGGATGAGGCAATGAGCACAAATTAACTACAGGAAATTCCATCTAAACATAAGAAAACACTCACGGTGAGGATGCCCACACTCTGGAGCAGGATGCCCACAGAGGCTGGGGAGTCTCCATCATTGGAGACACTGGAGATCAAACTGGTCCTGTCCCTAGGAAGTCTGTTCTAGCTGCTCCTGTTCTGAGCTGGCCTTGGACTGGATGGGCTCCAGAAGTGCCTTCTCACAGTAGGCCATCCCGTGTGTCTCTGAGCTGACTCATTTGCTTCAAATCAATTCGTTTTGCAGCATTGTTTTATCAGTGATCTAAGTGGTTCAGTTTTTCTACAGCTGTATTTGCATGAGTTGACTCAGAAGCAGGGAAATGACTCTAAAATCGTACAGCTACCACACAAGGTTTTTTTCTGATCCATTTTCTAGAAATGTCACTTTAGCAAAGCTAGCAAAACACTGACAAAAAGAAAGGTAAATTTTGTTTACTTTCAGATGATACTTCTGGGAAGTTATAGATTATTTTAAGCTGCTTCTGACCCCTTTCAATTTTAGGGCAATTTAAATTCAATTGTTTTCTAATAAAGATGTATTATTAATTTTAAAAAATAGTTTTTCAAAAACTTAAATTTCCATTGAGAATATTTCTGGTACATATTTTTTAGCCTGCCCTTAGCACGTTTTCCTGCTTTCTGATCTGTATTTATTTTCTTTCAGCTTACAAGGTTAAGCCTGAAACAAACTTTCTTTGGTGTATGTCGATTCAGTGTCTAGCAGGAAGTGCCCAGTACCCTTACCTGCTTCCAGAGAGAAAATTAATAGTGCCAGTGATAAAGCTGATGTTTAAAAGGTAAATTTTCCAAAATACTGACATTTATTTGCCAGTGTTTTACCTGCCCTATCTGCTGTCTTGTTTATTCTTGTGTGTTTAACACAGATTCTGCTGAATAGAAACCTAAGTAAATATTTCTAAAGTCTTATTAAGAGAAACTATAAATTTTTATTTGTGAAGGACCTTAGAAATGGGACCAAGTGAGTAAAAAGTACAGCTTATCTTTATTGCTACCTGAGGGGATGGGTGGGTAGGGAAAAGGAAATTAAATGGAAGGGGTGAGAAAAGTACAGTTTTAATATAGTTAATATATGAAGTAGGTTCTATAGAAGGGTTGGAGACATAAAAAACATACTTCATAAGTTTTGCTTAATAAACTGTCCTTATTTTAATAGGACATCTCGGGGGGGGGGGGGGGGGGGGGGGGG
>JAWWEE010000142.1:14320439-14370902 GCA_035221455.1 Xenops minutus | reverse complement strand
CGCCCCCCGCCCCCCCCCCCCCCCCCCCCCCCCCCAATTCAGCATTGCCTACCTTTGCTTCCAGGGATCTTCAATAATCTCTACAGACTCCCACAGACCCATGTTAAAGTATATACCAAAAACTGACTTGGCATTTGTATGGTTTATTTGACTTCTATGGATGTACATGAAATCACAGCAACCTGGGGTGAAATCCGACCCTATTGATCTCTTTAAGTTCTTTTTTAACCTGACTGGCTGATGAATTTGTATTAGGTTCCCTGGAGATGGATTAATTTTGCTCATAATGATTAAAAATCAGGAAGGCTATGAAATTTCTGTGTGTACTTTGCCAATGCAAGGCAAGCATTACAGTGAAATTATCTTTGCTACTTTCAATCCTGTTAGTAGAATGTAATAGGGATACTTGATCAATTGTACTCTACTACATACCAATGAGAGCAAGAACATTCTCATCAGTTTGATAGAGTGCTGAATTATACCACCCACTATGTGAGATGCCCTGGGTACCACCGAAAATTAAATACTATCTGTGTATGTGGATCAATACTTAAAACATCACTGTCACTGGCATTAAGTACTAACTAATGTGAATTAGAAAACTGATGGCCCAAGGTAGCTGAGCACTTGAGGTTGGGACATGTGCTCTGTTTTATCTCGGAAATGTACAGCAGACTTAAATCAGGCTCCAAGTTCCCCTGAGGGCCAGCAGTGAAGAGCTCATTAGCATGAACTGTCCATTTCCAGTGGGTTTTCTGCAGCAAGCATCCCTGGATGTGAATACCAACAGCGTCTAAACGTGCTTTCAGTTCTAACACCCAGAGAGGTGCCAGGGTGAGCTCTGCAGAGTTCCATGAACCGCTTCTGATGGATCAGGAAGAGCTGGATGTTTGTGAGAAGAAGGAGGAGTCTAGGTGCTTTCTACTACTTTCATAGTTGCAGTGGAGTCAAGGGGCACTTGTTATTTATGTTTTTTCTTTATGCTGGAAAAGATATTGTACTTGGAGATTTTAAAGTGCCAAGAAGGAAGCAAACTGAGGAGAGCAGAATTAGTATCTGGACACTACTATTTCATGCTCTAGAAGATGTATGCTTGGCTGACATCTACAGGATGTTAACAGTGCAGGTTTCAATCTTGGTAAAAGTTAATGTGGTTGGATTTGTGTCCTGGCACAAGCACATATGCTCTACCTTTGATCCACTGTCCTCCACCAAGAGTATGATAGACATGAATCCTAATGACACAGAGAAAATCAGATTAATGCTGCTAAGTGACTATAAAGGTCTTTTAACAGAATGCATTGTCTGCACGTCTAAGTAAGAATAGTTTCATTCTAAGGCTAGGCTAGAGAAAACTATGAAAGGTCCTCAAACATTGTAGGTATGAGGACCTGACTTTCTTTTTATTTGCAAAATAATGACTGACTTTCGGCTCTCAGAGCACATGCATCACAAATGAATTGAGGTCCCCTTCCAACCTCGTATTCTATGATTCTATGATTCTATGAATTGTGTCTCTCAAGCTTTGCCTATGAATTTTCCAGTTCTTTCATCCTTCAGATGTATGATATATGTCCAGTGGGTTTTGGCTCTGTCAAGCATGCAGTCTGCAGCATTGAGATTATTTGACATTTTTGCATTTACTAAGTACTTTGGCCCTGTAATTTTGTTGTGATGCAGTTTCCCATGTAGTAGCCATGTAGCCTGAGTCCAAAGAAACTATAAAATATGCCACCCTTCCTAAGGATTGTATTCAATACACAACTCTCTGGCTGATAATGGTTTTTACATCTGTTTGTGATAGTTTTCAATGGAGTCTGGAATTTCTAGGTGATAGGACCACTTTGCACATAGATTCCACTTGAATACACTTGAAATGAGAGCAGAGCTTTTTCAGTCACGCTGAAGCTTTAAGACCAAAGACCCAAACTACTTGTAAATGATTTATCCAATGAAAATGTAATTTAGCTTTGACTGCTAATGTCTCTGTAGGAAATAAAGAGGCTAATCTCTGGAATCAGAGCTGTAAACAGGGGTGAGCTGAACCTTGAAGCTGATTGTTATATTCCTTGCTTTTAATAATTTTTGTTTTCCGGTAAAACAGATCTGTTAGAAAAGGATTGGACAGGCACCCCACTGCTTGCCCAGAGTGCCTTATAGTAATATTTGGGCTTGCATGAAGATGATCTTGTCTTCAAGAGCCAATCTGCCAGTGGGTCTCAGTGTGATAGATGATATGTGCATTGGTAAGAATGGCTCAGTAGCGAGCTTTTGACTCTATTACCATGTTTATTTCACACGATGAATACATTTTTATTAGGAATAGGGGCTATGGATTATGCCTGGTACTAGTAGTTCATCATGGAGATGTGTTTTCTGCTGCATTCTATCTATGCAGGCAGAGATATGTCCCTGATGATTTCCGAGGCTCTGAAAATCACTCCTTATTTTTATCAAATCTAACTTGGTTTTGGGGTTTGTTTTGTTTTGTTTTGTTTTTCTTGTTACTTTTTACTGAGAACCCCAGGCTGAAGCAGCTGGATGCTTCTATCTGACATCTATATTCAAAATAAGTGCATTTTACACATAGATACTTTTACTAGCTTCTTCTGGAGATTTAGGGACCAGGGGAATAAGGTTTTGCTATAACTTACGGTTGCCTGCTCCCTGATTCCCCCAAAGAATAACCTTGTGGAAGAGCATCCGTTTTGTATCTGATCCGATTGCCTTTGTGCAGCTGCCACTTTAATGATGAGAATAACATTTTGCTCATTTGGGCAAGATGCTAAAACCTTGTTACAGGTGCAACAGCATTTCAGACAGAAAAAAAGGAAGGCCTCTATTTATATTTATGCACTTAACCATGACTTCTGTTCAAGAAAGCATCTCTACAAGAGAGACTATAAAAGTGTGCTCAACAGTAACCATATTCTTGAAATCATATTAACACCAAAGCCTTCCAGCAGAAGAGGATAATTAGTTCATTTTCAGAAGCTTCAGAGAGTAGACATTTCTGCACATTCTTTGGGGGTTTTTTCTTATTTTTTTTCTTCAATCTAGCATTATCACTGCAAGTTCAAATATTTGGCTTTCATCTTTTAACGCCAAAAATTGTCCATTATTCCTAAAAACCCCTGAAATTTCTCTATAGCATCTCTGCATGCTAATATGATGTCAGGAATTTTATATTGGCTATTGGATCAGAACCAGTAACCTCATCATTGATCCAGGGCAAACATATATTGTTTAATTTGCATACTAAAAAGAAGTAAAAAGTAAAATTATGGCTACACCTGGAGGATATTGTGGAAGGTGTCGTCATTCAATCTATCATTACAGCAGCTAAGCTCTAATGAAAAGTTGCGGAAATTGAATTTGCCAATTTTAGTTACGTGCAACTTCATTCTAATTGATTTAGTGCTAATGCTGTATATCTCATGCAGAAGGTTGATTGGAGAAAGGATTTCTGATAATTCACCAAAGCTCTTTTCCTAGTCTACTTTTATATTGCACGTAGTATACTTTTAAATACAGATACTGTGATTATTACAGCTGTACCCTGAGTATTGTCCAAGAACCACATGAAATGTTGGCTTATGTCTACAGATCTCCCTTCCTCCCTCTCTTCATCAGATCTGGCTGTCAAAACTGGCCAAGTAATTGGGGCAATTAAGGTGCCCCTGAGATATAATTATCCTTTATAATTTCTCTATATGTTTAAGAAAAATGATGATTGGTTCACAAAAACAGGTTCCCTATGGTACAATGAGAAAGAGGATATTGGAAAAGAACAAATCAGCTTGAAACTCTTGTACTTAAATAGTCCCTAAAATAACTTTAGCCTAAACTCTTCCTTCTGTGCCAGTAACTTACACCACAAAGCAACATTTTAAGTATGTGTAGACAAATAAATGAGGATCATCTCTGTTCAAAGTATCCTTTGGTGTATTAGGATCCTGGTAATGACTCTCAGTTGCCAGTGTGAGGAAGATAAATGTGACAGCTGTTTTCCCATGCCCCACTGACTCACTATTCATCTAGCTAAGTATACGGGCAGTCCTCTGAGAACCTCTCCATCCTCACAGCTCCTCTCTGACTGAGCAGCCTTAGTCCCACTGCCACAGAGCAAGAACTGCCTTAGACAAACAGAACATCCTACCCTCATTATTTGGGCACATTATGGGGGAGAGGCTGGATGATTGCCCCCCCTATGACTGCCAGCCCAGGGCAAGCCCATGGGGGCACGACCCTGCCTATCATGAACTCACCAGCATTTGCAACAATTCACAGAAATGGTCCTTGACCACAAATATCTAGGGCTCCTCATTGACCAGCCCAGAAATCTTAATCTTCCTCCCCTGCATCTCCATCTGATTATAAATTATAAATTTCTAAATTCTGACTTTGTTTTGTGAAGAAAATATTGATTAATAATATTCATCATTATTATTGCTTAGTGAAGAACTGGTTGTAACACAGCTTTTAAAAACTTTATCTTCAGACTTCAAAATACAAATGGTATACTAAGGAGTTAACACTTCCCCCAGACAATTGAGGTGTAGCATTTACTTCAGTTTCCAAAGAATGCATATATTTAAAAGGATAAATATGACACAAAAGTACAGGAATAGGTATATTCATGAGAAAAATGTTTATATCACATCTATTCCCCCAGGCAAGAACATCATCTTTCCCACCTCCACACCTCAGCAGTATGTTTCTACAAATCCATGTTTATACAATTACATTACTGAGGAAAATGGTGTAGTGATTGCTTTAAATTCATGTCCTTTCAACCTCAAGCCAGTTCTTGCACTTTCTTTACCATGGCTATCAAATCTTAGAATTCCCTGGCATGAAATAAATTCTCATTTAAAATACAGCCCTGCTGAAAACATCAGGCTTTAAAGTCAGAATAAGGTACTATCCTCTCATAGGGGATAGTTTGTAAAGAATCAGTCAAACAGAATTTGGGGAGATGGCTAATTTTAGTCCCTACCCAGATCTCATTTGCCTTCTATATACCCTAAATACTCCAGGTGTGCAGATTAAAGATTTCAGGAGGAATTCACTGTTGCTCAGAACCTTGCATATTCACATCTCCTCAGAAAAGTGTATGAGCACACAGTTTCCCCTCTCTCAGCTGGATGAGATGGCATTTTACATTTGCTTTGCCTGACTGCCACACGTATCATAAGGCAGGTGACCATCCAGCACCCCAACACGTATGTCATCTTCTAGTAAGCAAGCAGAGCAAAAAGTTCTTCTTTCACCCTTTTCTCACCTGGAAAGTGTTCATGTGGGTGCGTTGAGTGAGGTTGAAGTGCTGGTTACTGTACCAGCAGCAAAGACAAAAGCAGCAGAAGAAAATAATGTGTTTTAGAGAAGAGTTATGTCCAGATTCAGTCAGACTGAATTATACCTAAGTTTTGTTCCTCATGCCTCTTGGTTACTTAAGGCTGGAATCATCTTATTAAAACCATGAGGCCCAAAGTGGCTGATCTGAGCCATTCCCATATTTTCCAGTCATTAAGCACACAAAGGGCCAATTCTCCATGGCAACTCTGGCCTTGAAACTCCTTGTCGCCACCTACATACATCTCCTCACTCCAGAAAGCCCCAGGGATTTTTAAGGTTTGGTTCTGGAAGATAGAAAATGGTATGTGCTTGTCCTTTTCATTTTCACTTCCTCTGTGCTCTTTCCTGGTGTCTTCTCATTCACTTGCAGTTCCTGGATTGAACTGGCTGCAAATATAAAAGGGAAAAGACATGCAGCTGACTACATTGGCAGGCATGGACAAGAGCCTGAAAGAGGGTTACTTGTGCAGTCAGCCAGCCTCAGATTCTTTAAACTTTGCTTGTCATTGTCCCCACATTAAATGTGTGTCACACAATTCATATCTGATTTCACCACTTGCTTACCAAGATTAAAAATTAAAATATTAAAGGAGGCTCTGAGAGGTGTTTAGTTCCTCTGGAGAAGCCATTCCCAGGGTAAATATGTTCAACATGTTTACCTTGCTCTGAGCCTGTCACAGCCCTGCTGTCACTTTGTCAACATCCACTCCCCGTGGGCAAATTTGACCCATTGTGGTGGTAATGCACTGACATATGAATTGTGAAAAATACATTAAGCTGCATCAGAGGACTGTGCTCATCTTTATATAAAATATTAACTTTCCATTTCCATATGTTAATTACATATGATGTCATAATGATTAATAAAATCAGAGTCTCGAATATGAATAAAAAACCTACATCAGTTGTATAATTTTGCCCTGGAAAAGCCTGTGCAACTGAAAATAGATTAGCATCTCACCTCTGTTCAGGCCTGAACAGCTTGTGCAATCAGAGATAATCTAAGCTTGTAAAACTTTTAAAGAAGTGTTTGGTTGTACTTACTTTGAATCTCAGCAACCTCAGTAACTAGCACAGTGCAAGGCAAATATACCATCTTTTCAGAACTGAGGAGCAAATACAATGTCCAATAAATGCACAAAAATAGCAATGCTAGTTCAGCAGAAACCGTTAGAAACCACCTTAAATATAGGACTATTTGGTCTTAGACTGTTGGAGCTGAGGGTGATTCCAAAGAACACTCATAAGAATAGACTTTTCCTGCTTTTGTATTTGATAGTCCACTCCAGTCCATTTCTCTGGGATATATAAAAGGTGGTGGCTGTACCTCCCCTCGGCTGCATGAGTTATTTTGAAAACTAATAATGAAAGTTTCTGTGATGCAGAAGTGCCTTTCAGGAGATTGGGGGCTCTTCAGCAGGTTACTGGGAAGCATGGGATGCCATCACAGTCACTGAAAAGACCTACCCAGCCTTTAAATGTCCTGTATGAATCCTGATTTCCTTGGAAGATTCCTTTAGATAAACAAAGTCTCTTTTTTCCCCTACCTTGTTGAATAAGTGAACAAACCTTTGAAAAGACCGTAGGTGATCAAAATATCCCTTGAAATAATTTCAAACAGAATGTAGCCACAAGGTAAAATTCTTACAAGAGCAAAAATTGGTCATGCACGATTACTTTCTGACACACAAAATAGCTAGCTCAGAGTTTATATCATCATTAAGTAAATGGGAACGAACAAAAAGTCCTTTTTTCTTTCTCTGTCCTTATTACTGCAGAATATGTTTTGACAATGTTTTCTTAGTTAATTTGGACCCAACTCAACCTCGCTTTTATTCTGTGTAATGATTTCCAGTAACATAAAGAGGCTACATAGTGCTGCATTTTGGATTTCATAGCTTTTTACTCCCACTTTGGCAGGCATGTACAGGACAAGGGAAGGAAATGGGAAGGTCTCAGTGGTGAACAGCTCCTTGCAGTAAGATGGAAGGAATGTGGTACTGTAGCATAGCTTGCCCTCCCTCTTTATCTGTCATTGATGGATCAGACAAACGACACAAATTCTAGATATATATTTACTTGTCATTATTTGTAAGAATATAGACTGCCTTGTGATTTACCATGGACAGCCTTCTGCTGACATTAACCCTAAAATAATATCTTCCTCTTGCATTAAGTCAGTGAAGCTCATTGCAGAATGTTGTCTGGTGTGACTGAGCATTTCTGAGTTGTCTTCTTTTCAGGGAGCCCTTCCTGAGGACAGGCAGCTCACTCTGTTGCTCACCAGGATATACACAAAGTCTTTGGAAACAATGCTGCTAAAGAAAGCCTGTGCTGCTATGGCTTTTCCTTTCAGTCCTGGCACTTGTGATCCATTACATTGGTGTGTAAATAAGAGCAAATAAGTCCATGTTATAAAAAGAAAAATGTTGATAAAGTCCTTGTCGTATCTTACTCAGGTCATCAGCACAGTTTTACTAAGTGCTTTAATGAGCATCTGTTCCTCCTTCCTGTTATCAGCAGTCAGTTCATCTTTGCTGCCTGCATCACATCACAGCCCCATGGCCCTGCTGTTCTCCCTGTCTCCTCACCAGCTGAATCCTCCCATCCTGAACAGTCAATCACTGCCTTCCGCAGTCAGTCCCTTTGAAGCTAATTACCCCACTCCTGAAAAAAGATTCTACCCAAAATAAAATTAAAAAAAAATAATAAAAAAATACAAGGTTAAAAAAATGTATACTGTATGGTTCAGTGGTCAAAGGGGAATGGAGATAAATGCTGATCTGTAAACCTTTAACAACAAGGGCCTTAATCAATAGGTGTAGGGTCATCATTCTCCTCTAAGACTGACCACAGAGCAAGGAATGCACCAAGAAATGCAACATCTCCTACATGTTAAAATTAAGAAATAAGTCTGAAATCCAGGTTCTAATTTGACTCTTGCCATTTTGATCTGAGATTAGTAGTCCTACAATTCACTAAAACCTCTGAAAAAGCCAGATGAGCTCTAAAAGGGAAATAGAGCACTTTAGATCCAAAACTGCTATCAATCCTGCCCTTCTCTGCATTCAGTATTTGAAAATATGATGTTCCAAATAAAAACAGGTAAAGATTCAAATAATGATTATTACAGCCACTTGATATTCATTTTGTATTGTGTTGTTATTACTTGTTTGGCTGAACAAAGAGGTGTTTATGGGAGATAAATTGCCTTCCCTTAGGATGCTGCTCAGGCATGTAGTCACTGAGCCCATCAGACATAGATGGATTCAGAGAGGAGGCAGGTCAAAGACACAAGGAGTAGGATAATTCCTTCTATGCACCCATGACAGGGAGCAAGCTATTTGACAAGCAGGTGTGAAGTTACTCACTCCTTATGCAAGCAAGGAGCAGGAAGAAACACTGACTGAGTCACAATGTGTCCTGTGGTCTGACTGCATCCCCTATTTCACTGCTCCCCCAGGACCAAGGCAGCCCTGTGCCAGCCAGCAGCTCGCTTAACTGCACAGGCAGGGAAGTGCTGAAATGCATCACATCCTCTTTTCCTGGGAGATGAACTGTGATCTTGAGACTAAGACTAGCGACGAGGCTCTGGTTCAAAGTCAAGTTATAAAACCCAGAAACATATTCCATTCCCAGCATGACACTAATGGAATATCTCAGTGGTGAGTGGTTGTTTGAGAGCTGGTGTATGAAAGATCAGAGATATAAATGATACTTACGTGCTGCAAGCTTCAAGGAAAATGACAAATGCACTGTAGTTCCTGTTATGATGATTAGCGGTGAGTGGAACACACAGGTCCGTTTGGATGCTTTTTGCTTGTTGAAAATACTTGTGACCTTACTGGGGAGCAGCAGGGAGGAGACAGGGGCATGAAGGAGAGTGTCCAATATATCCTTCTTTTTGTGCTCCTTTAAAGCTGAAAATGCCACCATATGAGAAGGCACCTGAACAAGTGCGTGCTTGGGTTAGACCCCACTGCTGGTGTGTTTGGACAGGACACTGCAAGGCTCCTGGTAGTGGTCACTGGGACATGAGAACAAGGAAGTTCCTTCCAGGGGCCTGCAATGCCAGCCATGGCTTGCCTTATTATTGTTCAAAGACAACTATCTCTATTCAAGACAATATCCTAGTGGCTCACTAGCTGCTTTAAAATGGAAGTTTCTGACTGTTGTGCCAAGCCTTTCATCTGGTTCTTGACTTGTTTTCAGTCTCCTATCTCTGGATGCTAACACAAGAGTAACAGCCCTTCCAGAGGCTGAGTTACCAGCCCTGGACCTAGACAGTCTCGTTTGATACATTACAAGACACCTGAAATAAAATCAGACTTACATTAATTTACTAGAAAGAAAATCTAGGTGAATATATCCTGCTTTATAGCTGCAGGGTTCTCTGTACAGAACATTTGTTCCAGTTTGGTTTTTTCAGAAGGCCATTGACGGTCTTTGTATGCAAACTGTAAAAAGAAATACAGGTGGAGCTTAGTAGATTTCAATGTGATCTGAGATATTCCATGCTATAAAATTAGAGTGTCTGTGCATTAATTTTGGTAAGCAAATTAGGAATGAGATAAAGGCAGTATTCTTTTCTATAGTGAACTACTGTAAGCTTGATTTTTCACTTTCTTGGAAGATCGCCATAGCAGATCAAATAATATATGATCTAGTAAACCCCGTTTATTTTGCTCAGTCTCTCTCTTCTTCCCCTCTTCCCTTCATCTCTAGGAGTAAAGGTTCCATGGGAAGATTATATATACAACTGTATTCTGCCATAGTTTGCTATACTTTGTTTCACCTTTGGGTAAAGATGGATTTTTTCGCCCCTCAAAGGAGGAACCCAGTCACCTCATAGCCATAACTTCTATTACCTTCTTGCCTGGAGAGCTTAGATCTGTTCAACTGTGAAATAGCTTGTCCCTATATTATGCAGCCCTGGTAATTCTCTGTTTGGCATTACTCATAGATGCCCAGGGGGGAAGCATCACCTCCAGGAAAAGGAGGTAGGAAGCTGAATGTAGCACCAGAACTTTACAATAAGAGGGAGGATGAAAAAAACAAAGATATTCATGTATCTTAGCAAAATGTGAAGTAAGAAAACTGAAAAATTATCTTTGAAAACAGATTAAATGTCTTTGAATAGAGTTTAGGATATTTTTGAAGAGCAAATCCCAGCTGTTTGTGGAATTTTCCATTATGTGACTGAGAATTTCAAGACAGCAGGGATTTTTTCCCACTGTCTAGACTCAATAATAAACCTAGTTTGTATTTACACTTGTGCACGTGCTCACACATTATGGAGATGTCAGAAGAGATGCACAGTTAAAGATGGCTGGTTGAAATATACAGTTAAAGCAATACTAAAATCCCTTTCCTTCACACGTCAGTGATTTCAGACTGAATTTAGTATCTAACTTTGACAATCTAACTATTTAGAAGAAAATTTAACTCTGGTTTTGTTTTTGGCAAATAACTTACTGGCTGGCAGAGGAAATCTTCTCCTGCTGCTCTTCTCTGTCCTATATTTATAGGTTGGATTAAAGCTTTTAAAATGTTTGGGTTTAATTTTCATTTAAAACACTTGTAGGAGACATGTGGTCCTTTCCACAGCCACAGACAACTGTAGGATATCATAAAAATTCCAATATGTTGTGTTTCAGGATTCTTTTTCTGTGTATTGCACTATTTTGGGACAGGTTATGCGTGAATGGGTTGGTGTGGATGACAGGCTGTTCACATGCAAGAGTGAGGCAGCAGATGTTTTTGTACAGCCTGAGCAACACCTGGGTTTGACCTTGACAACAGATTCAAGAAGTAGGTTTTTGAGTTAATGTGGCAGCTGAATAAAGTTTGGAGCTGTAAACATTAAAACCAGTCTCAGTGGACTCTCTGCACAAGAAGGTGGAATTTTGTACATTTTTAATAAATAAACATAAATGCAACAGTTCTACCATTTTCTTCCCCTGCTGAACGAGCAAACTCCCAAAACTATTAAATATTGATTCTGCTACTTCAGTCAAAAGAGATAATACAGTCCATATCCTTACAGGCATTCTCCAACTAAAACAGTATCTTCTCCTGCTCTGCTGTTGACACAATACCTCTGGTCTAAAACTATCTTGAACATAGTCCAATTCTGACATTTGAAATGTGAACAGACTTACATTGTATTTTTCACAACAGTTGCCAGTGGACCTATCCAGAGCTGCAAGTCCTTCCTGATTTTCATTTGCTTCTTTTGCAAGAGCAATACTAAATATAGTCTTGAAAATTGTTTAAATGTCAGATGGTGTTGTCTCAGGTGGCTCTGTAGAAAATTTTATTTTATTATCGACAACATTTTTTCATTCTCACAATAATTCAATTGTGACTGTTTTTCTGCTAAAATACTGGGAATGCTACAGCAGGTAAAATATAAATTTGACAGGCAAAACCATTTTAAAAGCATACAGTTGCATGCTGCATCACACTTCATCATTATCAATTATAGAGAACAACTCCAAATACTCTGAAAGATTTTAAACATATTTGAGCATTTAGAAATGATCATTCACATAAAAGTGGCATAAATCTTTAAAATTACTGATTCAGACTGATATGGAAATATCTGGTCCTGATTATTTCTGTCAGTGCATTCAGTCCCTCAACCAAAGTAGTGTAGTTTGGTAGAGGCTCCAGAGGAGGCAAATGCCTGAGCTGCAACTGGACCAAACACTTCTCATTTTCCAATGTGTTCTCTGAAAACCCACAGAGGAGCAGAGTGACCCCGTGAGCACTGAAACGTATGAGCTTGGAACACTGACCACGAGATGAACACACATCCACAGAGCAGGCAGATGTTACAGGACTCATCTATCGAGGAACCCAGCTGTGGGCACAAGGAGACTCATGCATACCTTTTCCATTGCATGTGATTTGGCTACCAGACAACCACTTTGTTCCATGCTTGCAGCAGCCCAAGTGAGCCTTCCTTGAGCTCTCTCTACCGGGCAGGCTGGCTGCATGGTTGTTGTCTCCTATTGAGCTGGGTACCTCTGCCTCTTGCTTCTCAAGGCAGAGAGACATTTCACCAATGGCAGATCCTTGGTAAGTGACAGTTATTTTGCATAACCTTGGATGATAATGTTGATTTTTGCCTCAGTAATCTTGATTTTTGTAGCTTTGAATAATTGTCCAAATGACTGTGCAGTACAGTAATAGAGTGGGCCTTGCCATTGAACTTTGGTAATACCTTTGTCAGTGGTTCTTTAAGCAATCTAAATCACCCATTCACAACAAATTGCTACAGTCAGCAGGATCCTAAATCAGGATTCGTGATGAATTCACAGTTGGCAGGATGGCAATTAGCATCACTGATTACTTAGGGAAACATGAAATAAGTCCAAATCCCAGATTCTCAGAAGGGGGTCAGAACCACTGGCATGACTGGGGTGCTATTGAAGAACAATTTAAAACAGCAAGTGGAAATATTACAGAGGGTAAAGGAAAAGGAATTATTTGTAAGAAGTTAGGCGCCCACCTCGAAGCTGCCTTTCAGGATAGGAAAAACCTCAATACAGAGACACAAGATCTAAAAGAGGAAAACAGAAGACAGGAAAGCAGATTAGTTATTACTGTCCCTGAACAGCTACAGAAACTGTTATGGGAAGTGAATAAGAAAAAAATAAAAGTCAGAATTAAAGACCAAGATGATGCTCCCTAACTCCATGAAAATTAGGAAACTAGCAGTGCTCCCAGAAGATTGGGATGGTGATCTTTGGGATGAAGCTTACGACTATGATGAGGGAAATGTTAACTCCCTGCCCCTTTTGAAGTCCTCTGAATGTAATACCAGACCTGTCATTAAAGAAGAACATCCTGCAGGACCTCAAAGAGGTGTTCAAAAGCATCCTGATCCAAACTCTCCACAAGATGCATTACAACTAGCAAACACTAGAGAAATATGGCAGAGAGCCAGGTGAAACTGAAACCGAGTATTTTTGGTATGGCTGCCTCAGTGGTCAAGACGAAATAATGAGACAAAGCAAAGGGGACCAAGAGTTTGCTTAAACCTCAGACCCAACGCCATCGATGAAGGCCATTCTGTCACAAGCAGGGAAGCCTTCTGGGCTGGGGGAATAGATGCCTTGGACCAAGGCTAACCTTCTGTGATTCCCATCTCTTGTCTAAGTGCCGTCACCAAAGCCACCTGCATACAAGCTATGCACAAAAGGGGAGAAGCCAGTGGTATCCTGATATCCCTACTGTAGTTTATACAATCTTTAAGCCACTAATTAGTGGGGCCCTGGCAGTACTCAAACCCTATTTAATTACAAAATAAATGAGATTAAGAGACACAGAGGATATTGAAGAATTAGGCAGTGATGATCCCCACAGACAACACCCTACATGGGCAGCATTAATGCACAATATTGTAAGCCATGGCCATGAAATAGGGTGGGATGATCTGTCAATTGAGAACTCAGGCCCCAAATGAGCAATTTTTCATTTTTATCTTGGTAACTTTGAATCTGCCTTGGTAGTTTTGAATCATTGCTCAAATGATTGTGCGGTACAGAAATAGAGTGAACCTTGCCATTGAACTTTGTGAAGTTGCACTATTACAACTTCATATTTCAATGAAATCCCTTTTGCTAATACATTTGACAGCAGATCTTTAAGTGACCTAAATCACTTCTTCGTGACAGGGAGCATTGGAACCTTATTTTATCATCTTCAGGCTGTTAAGACAAAGAAGGTTCAGCAAGCCACGAGTTGCAAGAAGCTCGTCACCTGAAACTTTTTTTATTCTTGAGTCATCCAAGCTGTTCTGCTGAGAAAATGTGCTAAAATACATTGCTGAATTGGCCATGGTTTGGTTTTTTGGTTTGGGTTTGGTGGGGTTTTTTAACAGTATTTAGGGTCTTAACTTCCACTGCTTAATCATCACAGCAATTAAATATCTTACGAGTAGATTAGTTTTGCTCCAGAAAAGAATAAACCTCGAATGCCTCTGCTGCACAGCAGTAGTGCTATCATAATTGAAGAGGTGTTAGTTTGGTGAATACTTTAGTGGGAGTGACAAGAAACAACTGCCTCCTAGAAGACTTCCACTTCACATGACAAAGAAATATTTCTTCATCAATCCTCCCCATCATCAGGAGGGAAGCTGAGAGCCATCACCTCCACAGGAACATCCTCCTCTTAATTTTATTTTAGACTTGAAGTCCTGAGAGGCAAAATAACTGGTGTAGTAGAAATGGTGCAAGTATTGTGACACCTTTGCTCGTTACAAATTAGGTAGTGAGGTGCTTCAACACGGAAAATCGACTTTGTGCCATCTGCAAAGTCATAATCTTACTCTTAATGCTTTGGTAGTCTAATTAATGTAAACACAAGTCTGAATAATTGCTTTGAGGTCATCTTAATTAGAACTTCCATCTTTTAATTGGCAAAGAGATTAATTAAGATATACCCTCAACTGTCCAGTAAATCCCATCCCTTATATTTTATAAGGCATTATTCCATCTCTAGGCAAGTGCAGGTCAAGAATACTAATCCTACCTTGCTCTTCCCCTCTGCCAGCAGTTATGCTACAAAAAGAAATCCTCCTTGCACATGCATACTAAATCACATGGAAACACTGGCATCTGGCTCCCTGCATTTCCCAAGTATGGATGAGCTGTGGAAGGAACAGCTGTCGCCTCTACAACTCCTTCTCTGGAATTCCAGAGGAAAAGAAAGGGCAGAGCAGAGGGAGGGAGCACTGCCCCAAGCTGGAAGGACCCAAACAGAGACCAGCCCTCTCAGAGGAGCACTGGGCATGTCCAAGCCTTGTCAGGTGCTCAGTAGCCTGAAAAAGAGGAGCCATGGTAGAATGCCTAGAAATTCCTGGGAAGGGAAAGGATGGGGAATGACCTTAAAACCTCATTAGTGTGAGAGTTTTTAATGCACAAGTTTCTTTTACCCAGAATGCATGATTTCTCATTAAATTCACAATCTCAGCACTATACACTAGGTTAAGTGCATCTGCACTGAGTTTTCAGGGAAAATTAAGTGAGAACTGGGAAAAAAAATGGAAGGTGGCATTTCCAGCCAAGTGCCTCTGCCAGGTGAAAAGATTTCTGCAGCTATTTATGGCCAACCCTTGGCACTGCTGCTCTTTTGAGACCTCATCAGATGGGGATCCAATAGACCTCTTAGTTCAAACTAAAGTCAGGCTGCTTTTCAGTATGCCCAGCATTTGTCCAGTCTGGGAAGTGGCTTGCCTCTGCAAAAATTGAGATTTCTTGATGAAAAACAAATCTTAGCTACCAACCTGTGGCAAATCAATTCCTTCTGTACCATCAATCATGCAAAAACTGCTCCAGATAGTCTGAGGTCAGAATAATTAAATTTAGTTAAAGAGCTAGTGAAGTAAAAAGAGCAGTTAGCAGACTTATTGCCAAATCAGATACTTCTTATTTGAACACCTGAACAAAAAGTCAACACTTCCCATTCAAATAGGGATTCTATCTTGTCCATTCAATGTTAGATGCTGTCCCATAGAGTGGTACAATCTGTTGGGAGGGCAGCAGTGACATAAATATGTTCATCCTTTCATCAAAAAGAACACATTTCTACCACAGCTGCATATAAAAATTAACTAAGTTAGAAAGTGGTGTTAAGAGGATTTTGGGATAACAGATTCAAACTTCTGTATAACAGCTCAGAAACTGCAGATTTAAGTAGTCTTTGTTTCTAACAAATCTGCCCATGCCCTGCCATGAGCAGAAGCACCTCTTTATAGTCTTTCCTTCAAACATAGATTTAGAAACAAAAAACTTCCTACACCACCAGCATGGAAAATGTGCTGCTTCAATCTGTGTAGCCCAGCACATAGTAATAAGAACATTGTGTAGCACAGAAACACTGCACAAACAAACCATTGCATATTAATAAAAATATATTTGCCTCCAAAATTATTTCAGTGATCCAGCAAAGCCTCAAGTAGCCATGTTCCTTACTGTACCAAAGTCAGATCAGAATTTGAATAACCTTTATTAGATTTTCATTAAAAATAAAACCAGATATACATCATCTCACACTCTAATAATCAAAATAGACAAAGGAGTTCAAATGTGAAGGCTATGACTCAGCTGTTTTTTTCCTTTTTTGTTCATAATGAAATGCTGCTAAACCTTTAGGGGCTAACAAATTTTAAAAACAAACAAGCAAAAAATCTATGGGAAGAAACTGAATGTCCTTGAAGAAAATCCTGCCAGCTGAAGGCAATGGTCAGTGTGCAAAACAGGCAGGCACACAATGGTCAGAATGCTGGACCTCCTCAATTCCAGTTTGGGGACTTACTTGCAACTTACTCTGTAAGTGGTGGCCCAGGGCAGTTCCTGTAAGAACTATTACACCAGCTTTGTGTTAAAACTGGAGGGTATAAGCACCATCAGTGATGGAAGGTGATGGAATAATGCCAGCACATGTCCTGCCAAAACAAAAGCACATGGCAGTGGCAGCAGAGCAGTAAAACAGAGGCAGAGGGTCCTGTGATGGTGTAAGCAGTGTGCTCATACACCTCCAGGCAAACGAGACAGAGGGCACCCACACCTTCCCCTCTCTGCACTGCACACCTGTGAAGAGCTGGAGAGGGAGAAAAAGCACGAGAGCACTTTTCAGCCTGGCAGGCCAGCACAGAGAGGCAGAGGCTGTGAGTAAAGACAGTGCTGCTTCTTGTTTGACTCCTCCAGCATTCAGGGAAATAGGTCTGTGTTCTCTGAAAACAATAATAGGTCTGCTTTGAAGAACTACTGCTCTTCCAGACGTATTCTTCTAAGCAAAATCCTGAATGTGTGGCTGAATGGGCAGGTCAAAGGTGCAATTGTTACTTCCAAGTCACCTTGTCATCTAAGTGACAATTACTGGGACCAGGACCTCTGAAGGATCCTGGCATCAGGGACCTCCCACAGGTACTGAGAAGAAACCAAAGGACTTGTCCAGTGAAGAGAATCACTGTATTTCCCTTTCTGAAGTGAAGATCTCCCTCCTGACCTTCTAGCTGCCCACATTAATTCCAGCATCGTTTGCCCTCAGGGGAAAGGAGGTGCCTTCACCAGAACATTCCCACACAAGGACACTAAATCCAAATGGATTGGGGTGTGGGTGAAAGCCATGCACTGGAAACCTTCTCATCTACCACTCTCCCTCTCCTTTGGGCATAGATATCCCTTCTCTGCCAGGGTTCACTAAATCCCGTGGGGCTGTGGCAGAATGTCACAGCAATGAGCTCCAGCCAAGGGTGTGCTCACACCAGGCTGCTCCAGCTGGGGCTGGGGAACTGTGATATAGCACACCGTAGAACCAAGACAGGGACTGAGGAAAAGTTACTCTCAGGAAATATGTCAGGACTTGTTTTGGAACTTCTTAACTTCCTTATCAGATGGGAAGTATGTCAAAACCAGGGGAGATATATGTAGGAATTAAAAAAATTACCATTTTTCTGATTAATGATGGTTACTGACTGTATTGACAGTTAGTGATCATCTCTACTTTTATATGGATCTGCATTTTAATGTAGGCTTTTGTCTATCTTACAGGACCTGGATAAATAAATTAGAGATATATGACAATTGAATATAAAATGGACATCTTCATATAGACTACTTTCCTTGATATCTCATAATTCATAGTCTTTATTATACATCAATCATCTCCTGCCTAATCTTCATTAAAAATAATCCTGGATATTAATCTACTCTCTTGTCTAAGAGAAAAGCAGAGCAAGGCTGAAACTAGTTTGAGACTCACAGTCTTAAGACTTGCCTTTACTATTAGACAGGAGGCAATAGAACCTGCACCTTTGTGCTGCTCAGGGGTCATTTCGGAGGCATTTGCTGAGGAACATGGAAAAACACTGAAAATATGTCTCAGTCCATGCCAATCAGGACAGGAAAGGGGGTTGGAATGGCTGCTTCCCTGCCCCCAGAGGCTCCAGCAGTGAGGCCCAGCTATCCAGGAGCATAAGGGAGCTACTCAGCACCTTGTCAGCATACACAGCCGAGCTCTGGACATCCTATTTAGACCTTCTGCTCAAGAAACTGCAATGACTCATCCTCAGAAGTCTGTTCAGGCACAGTTTGAGGAGCTCTCAAGATCTGAGTCCATCCATCTCTTTTTTTTTTTTTTTTTTTTGTGGTCTGTTTTGGTTTTGGTTTTGGGGTTTTTTTGGTTTTTTTGGGTGGGGGTTTAATGCATATAATGATGTTTGAAAACAGAAATTCACATTCACCTTCTACCAGGACTGCTTTACTTTATTTCAGTCAAAATAAAGCAAACTGAAATCTAATTATTTCCTGCTTCCAGAGCAATAAAGTGTTTATTGGAATGTTCCCTACAATCCTATGAGAAGTATTATAGGAGCCCAGTAATAAATGAGCTTGCAATTAATTAAATGCAGCTCTCCATATAGACAGATCACTCCAGAAAATGCCTGTTACTTTCTTTTTCTTCCTTGTACATCAACACAAGTTGTTACAAATCAAGAGGAAGGTGTTCACTAGAGTTTAATATAAAATATCACAATTGTGGAATGTTGTACTCCTGATGAAATTCATCCTTGGTCAATTAATGTGTAAAACTAACTAGAATTATTATTAATTTCACTGTTTAAATGTAATTTCTTTGGATACAGATTTTTTACTTCTTTTTTATTTAAGCATTCTAAAATTGGCAATGTAAAATTGCAACTTCCATCATTTTAATAGGATTTTTGATAGCATTTATCTCTAATTGCATTTAAATTACATTTTAGAGAATTAACTTTCATTCCTGATCAAGACAATGTGAAATATAACAACAGTTATTTGTATGTCAGAAGGAAAAAGAGGATGTTTCAGGTTTTTGCAAATGTTAGTAGTGGGATGAAAGGGCTAGTTTCAACCCACCCAGCTATTTCCAGCCAGTATACCACAGGTGTTTTAGCATCAGTAGAGTTGCCCAGAAAAAAAAGGAAGTGGACACTTTTCTGCTTTACTTGGCCAAATACTCCATGCATTTGCAAAGCACAAAAATCAGGCTGCAGGACACTCCGAAGTAAAGTGCCTCAGTGCATTCATTCCACTACAGAGCTGAGGAGCAAGCTCCAAACATACCAAGAGCTCCATGAACTGCCCCTTGGTGTGTCCTGCAGTACCGAAACTGGGAGGAAGGAGGGGAGGAGAAGTGAACTCTCGATTGGCTCCAGGACATGAGCTGCAGCTTAGCGAATTAACATATACCCATGGGCACATGGCAGCTGCCCCTGCCACTGGGGCACAGCCAGCTAGCTAAGGTACCCTCTAGAATAACACTCCTCCAGGTTCATCAGCTGAATGCCCAGGGAAAGAGAACTCCATTCATTTGTCTTGGCGGTACAGCCTTCCCTGAGCCCGGGAAGCACTGACACGATTGCAGGAGAAGGCAGCAGGCTGGACAGCAAGGCTGAGTGAGGCAGGAGAAGCAAACCCTGCCAGGCTGCTGGCTGGGAGAGCCAGGGCACTGCCAGAGCGGGCACTGCCGAGCCTTGCCCAAGGGCACGGCGCTGCTGAGCACGGCCAGCACTGCGGGGACAGCAGCGAAACCCCCCAGCCTCGGGACGCAGCCCCTGTATTTCATCCACAGTTATCTGCGTGCATGTCAGGCTTTTAAGCTGCAGTTCCTGAATGGACAGTCATTGTGGAAACATTTTCATCCCGGACCTGTGTCAGTGCCTGCTTTGACATGGAAAGTTACAAAGGCTCAGGGGGTTTGCTGAAAAACTTTGGTCTCTCTACCTTTATCTTCATTCACAGCAAACCCACCTTGAGCTCAAGTCTCAGCAGCTGGTAGATTTTTGTTCTTTCCAAAAAGTGTCAGCTTCTCCACCTGAAACAGCGTGCACAGCCCTTGCTTTGAAGCTTATCCTTGGTTTTATTTTCAATAAAATCACTTTTATTGAAATCTCTCACTAGGGTACTGACTTGCCTCATCAAATGTTCTTTAGTAGTATTTATGATTTTCTTCCCCTGTAATTTACACTCGGGAACATAATTCAGGACAAAAATTAATAACAGCAGACCCTGAAGATAGTGTGGTCAAACTGCGCCAGATTTTTGTTAATGGCCCTCTCCTCTGCCTTCCCATTGTGCCTGATTGCCTTCCTGTCACTGCAGGGTGTAGTCTCTGCTGCCTGGCCAGCTGGGAGATCTCGGCTCTCTTCAGAGCGCTGGAGCTGCAAGAACAAATCTCTTGGTCAAATTCACAGCGAACAAAACAGCAGCAAAACTAAGAACTGGATTTAAAATTTAATCCAGGGTTTTAAGTATGTATTCAGCCTACAGTTTGGTAAAAGTGACAGTTGTTGATTACTTGGAACTTTTACTAATATTGGAGTAACATGGGGAAAAACATTAAACTGCTTTCTGAGATGAAACCTGAGTAATTTGTGGGCATGTTCATGCACTCACTACACTTGCTTTCCATTATCATGCCAGGTAAAAATAGGAAGGCATAAATATTTATGCAGAATATTCCTTAGGGAGGCACACCATTACACAGGCATTTGTATCTACACGAGTTTGGGACATATTCATCCCAAAAAAGGCTGCTCCTTGTGACCCACAAGAGGAGATTTAGCCTCAGTACTTCTTCAGGTCTCCATTATCCAGGTGTTTCTTCAGTTCAAAACCCACAGTTGTCACAGAATTTATCAGGCATACAGAGATATTAGTCATACACATAAAATACAGAGCTCTTTATTTAAAACTGTTAGTGGGGAACTAAGTTTTGGGGGTTGTTTTAGTTTTTTGTTTTGTTTTTGTTTGTTTGTTTGTTTGTTTTAATAATGGTGCAATTGAAATGGCTGGTGTTTTCAGAAGTTATGGCTCAGTTGTGATGCAGTCATACTCGCCAGACCATAATGTACAATGACATTTGGGTTAGAGAAGAGCTGGTACTGCAGTAATTGTCCTTCCATATAGATTTTTACTGAATAAGTTCCCTTTTAGTGTCTATATATATTGACCCCATCTATTCCAATTTTAAATGTCCTATCCAGAAGATTGCAAATGCTGATGATATTCAACATGACATTTTAAAGACAAAAGGCACCCATGCTAGGGAGTAGTGATGGGTTAGAAGAATGACACCTGAGTGACACCAATTAGTTAAAGGCTGGGAAATAGGAGCTCCTTTGTAATGTACACGTGCAAAATAACAAGGATGCTTGTTACCATCTGAGTGACTAGGTTCATAGATTATACATCCAGATTATAAAGTCTGATCTAAGAAATAAATCAGACAGTTTTGCCGAACTGATTTTTGTCTGAATTATGGCATGTCTCTAAGAAAAAAATCACAATTTTTTTCTTACTAAGTCCTGAAGTCCTTAAGAAAATCAGAAAAGGCTGCCTATAATGTGAAATGTGAAAGATATTATCTCTATTCTTACCTGTCTTTCTCCTTCCCTTCCTCTTTCCACCTTAAATAAATGGAAGACACACCATGTCAGCCAGAGCCTGCAATCCTCTCAGGGTATCAAAGGAGAGCTACCCCACCTGAAAGGGGGATAGGTAAGCGTGATTCAGCTGGGAAAGAAACACTCTCTGTAACATCATCAAATGATAAAAGCTGTGGGCCCTGGATTTTACCAGCCTTTGAATCTCCTGCTTTCAATCCTTTTGAGGGAAAGGCTTGGTATAATGGGGAACCCAGAGGCAAATCCTTTTGAACCGTAAAGGCCGTACAGGACTTTCATGCTGCACAAGTTTTCTGTGACTTGAATTCACTACCATGAATGTCTGGACAGAGAATACTTGGCACTAGACATAAAACTGGTACAAAGACACTAGCTAGATAATGACTGTGTAGGGCTTCAAACCTCCAGAGTGGGCAGGAGTTAGAAGCATCCTACAATGGACCACAACTTTTTTAATCACTTTCACCATGTCCCTTGTGCAGCCTTACAATTAAAAAGTAGGTTAATATTCCTTTCAAAAACATATCAGGGGTAGAAGGAAGAGATACTGTTACTTAGTAGACTGAATGGATAAAGCAGGAGAAAACACACTCCTCTCAATGCTGCTCTTCAGGTCTTAATGAATATGAATAGAGATTGTGGTGAGTGTGGTGAATTTGAGTTCTGAAAATCAGCATACAAGCTTCTAGGTGATCTTCCTGTTTTAATTCACTTGGATATTTGTAGATGTGATGTACTACTGAGGCTAGAAGAAGCTGAAATATGTAAAAACAACTGGCATATGATTTAAAGCCATGCAACAAGTGGCTATTTTTTAGGTCTGCCCAGTTGTGTTAGCTCCAGATCGCCTTCCTGGCTTCTAAACCATTTCAATGTCACTGGGAAGACCAACAAAATGCTCTGACTATGATAAAACTGCATTAATCCAAGTTGTGTTTTGTTACATTAAACTAAACGTGGGGATGAATAGAAATAACTACAACATTGCATTTCAGGTGTGAAATTCATTGCATGCATTTGAAAAACTAGTGTGTTGATTACAAATATTACAGATAGATTACTGAGAAGGCAGAGGTAAATGTTACTTCATTACTTTCTTAAGCCTTGGTAGTGAAAAGTCAACAGTGAGTGCCAATAAATGCAACTAAAAGCATGGGTGTCATCAAAGAGTGAACCCTCCCAAACTGGCATCAAAGCAGTCTCTGCTCAGTGGCTGCCCAATGTCAGTGATTCAGCCCTTTGAGCATAAAACACCGAGTAAATGGCATTGTAAACAACTGGGCAATGACCGTGCATGACAGCCAAAGGCCACGGTGTCCTGACCCAGATGAAGATGCACAATGTGGCCCAAAGCATTCCCAGCACAGTCCTATGTTTTATTGATTAGACTAAAAAAGCTAAGGTTTGTGATCACTGCTGCAACACTTCATTTTTGTGATACTTCACCCTGTGTATTTTGGACATCACCAAATCATTTTGTTTCCTCAAAATATTTTTCAGAGATCCAGCTTAAAACTGCAAGCTGATGTTCAGATATTTTTTCCTCTAGCATGTGGCAGTTATGGTGAATCAGAGTTTGTTCCATGTTCTGTTGATCACCATAGTAACCTGCGCTCTCTGTATTTAATGGGAAACAAAAAGTTATTTATTTGACAGGGAGTTCTGGGAAGCATTGTTTTATGAACACCACCAAAATATCTTAATGGGACTATTTGCTTCTCAGGTTGTTCCATGTACCAGTAATTTGCCCTTCATCTGTCATGAAGATCTCACAAGAAGAAATTGATTGTAGTCAGAAGGTGTTCATTAGGATTACAGCTGGTTTCCACTCTTAGCAGTTGTTGTATAAAGCTGGACAGTGCCCTATTCAGTCCAGATTGTTTACAAGCATGCAAAGCACAGTAAAGGTACTTCACTAGCTATTGGGCTTCTTTTGTATTCTCAGGAACCAAAGGGATTGCTAACTGCAAACAAAAGTGAGCAACTGATTGTTGTTATTTCATCAAACCATTGCTCGTTTATATCAGAACAAGTCGATTTTTTTTTTTCAAGGCCAAAGGACAAGATTGCCCATCAGTTTTTAATAGCTCTTTTGGTGGTACAAATTGATTCATTTTATTAAATTAATTACTTTCAGTGTATAAAATGATCTTCCTGACTGGTTACTGTTAAGAGGGATCAATCCACTGACCTGCCTCATAAGTGGCCCCACAAAATGCAGAGATGGCACAGGGGCAGTAACTGGTACCCGGTGCAGGGCAGAGGAAACTGAAGAGCTCTTTCTGCCCAGCCCTTTGCTCTGTGGGACTCAGACATCAAATCTGCCTTCTTATTGAAACTTTCCTTAAGCAAATTTTAGTCTTAGGGTGCAAGCTCTGGGGAAATCAGGGTGACTGCCCTTGCAGGTTTCTTTTGTGAAAGAGCAGAGTTTCAACATTTTCAGTACCCTGTGGAAACATACCATGATGTAACATAATCTCAGAAAGGTTTATAAAGGAATCCATCAGGAAAAGATGTCATTACATTTGTAATCTCTACCTGCAATGAATGCTTCATTATTGAACATCATTATTATATAGCTATAAACCACTTAATTTTTATCTACCTTTGCAATTTACCTAAACTATAATTAAAACCACACATTTTTGAATCCCCAGTCCCTCAAGCATTTGTATATTCCACCTATCTTTTCTTAAACAGTTTATCATTCTGCAGTGAACCATATTTTATAATACATACAAATTTAAAGCTTAAACTTCACCAGCCCTATAGGGATTGTTTCGCCCAGACGACTGAATTTATTTCTTCTACCTCAGGAAGAATTTTAATGTTAACTCCAAGACATTAAATGTAACAAAAAAATAATGGAAAATACAGCTCTTGATTCAGAATTTTTATTTTGTTGGAAACACGGGTCTAGTGTTTAACATCCTAATTTTATATCCTGTAGAAGCAGATGCAATCAATAGCAAGCATCAAGCAGATTGTGTATATCGATTGTACAAACCCCTGTTTCATACTCATCAAGTGGGTTTTCTAACCTCTATTCATAGGAACACCATTTGGAGGATGTGCATATGTATGTGTAAAACGAACTGTTATTATGACTTCATCTGTGTGTGTTGGCCCTGCAGACAGTTCTGCTGAAGGAATAACTTGGTTGTATCAAGAGACAGAAAATCGGATCACCAGAGCACTATTCAGACGGAATTGCTGAGTAAGTGCATTATGTTTTTTCTTTCCTGCTAAGAGATTAAATACCATACCTGGACATTATTTCATCAATACCACACACAGAGGACTTACAAGACAGATAAGGGGAGACTGTAGCACAAGCAGAAACCAGAGGCATTAGGAGTTAGGAAATGTTAACTGTGATAGATGCACTTTTCTACCATAATGAGCTCACTGGGAATGCAGGGGTTTTGCTCTACAAAACAGTTAATTAAAATTTTAGCAATGCTTTTTATTTCTAAAACCTGCAGAAGACAGGGGCCTGGTTATGGTGTGTTTGATGGTTTAACTTTGGAGATTAGGGTCAGATTTTTCAGTGGCTTTATAGTGAGCTAATACTGCATCAACTCCAATCTAAATGTTCAAAGATACCTAAGTCTCATTTTCAGATTTATTTAAGGCAAGTCTATATAGGCAGGTGCACAGAGACAGGCTTTCACTGGGTGCACTCTGAGGTGCCCAGCACAAACTAATTCTGACCAAGAACAATACAGCCCTATTTAAACTATTAAGTCCAGCTGAGCTTTCCTAACAGTCAGGATCAGCCCAAATGCTTTAGGTAAGTGTAGGATCACAATATTCTTGTCAACTTAGAGCACAGGCCAGTAAAATTTGTATTGTCCTTCCAGCTTTATCTGCAAAATGGGACTACAAACATCTACCTCTCACAAAGATGTGATACATTTAAATAATGTAATATTAGATATATTGGATACAATATGAATATCTTGGAAGGAAAACTTCATAAACGCAAAGCATTAGATCATTAAAGCCCACAGTTTATGCTTTCACATTCTGATGATCAATATATGCTTGTATCCTTTTTCCAGAAAATAAAATAATTATTTCTGAGGTAATGGTGAACAGCTGGCAGAGAACTCACATATATGAGTGGTACCTAATTTATGCATCGAAGAATTTACAGAGATATTTCATTTCCTTTGCAAATGTCATCAGTAGAGAACACTGGTGGCATATTATCACATAAAATCCACCTTTTGTTATTTCCATCGAGCCACAGCACACACGTCACACATACCAAATAGACTTTAGCTCAAGAAAAGAAACACAACTGTAGAATAGATTTGCTTGCACAAATTCACAGAAGTTTTCAAATGAAGCAAGAAGGCAATATTGATTCTGATATTGCCACCCCCAAAAATACAGGCTTTGCAGAGTCAATACTGTCTTGATTTAGGATTTAACCCAACCCAAAACTCTCAGACTCAGCTCCATCCACTTATTGATTTGTCTGGCATGCTGGGTTGTTTTTTTTCCAGAAATCCTTTTCTGCTCTCAAATTTTAGCTAGCTCTCCCAAAAGAATGTCACAAAGAGCAATTCTGTTCCTTACAACTGAGCTATTGACTATCGTAATAAAAAGGAAAGACAGAAGTCATGTCAGCTTAGCTTCTCACAGGACCTTACAGTGCTCCTTCATTCAAAAACACTTATGTAATCAACAAGCAATGAGTAATGAGCTGAAAAATATCAGCAGCCCTTAATTTTCTATCAGGTATGATAAAACCTTCATAAAGCTGTGCTATTCTTGAGGAATAAAACACCTTATAACTACCACTGACACATCAGTTCTTTGATATTTTGCCACAATACCTTTTCTATTTCATAATTTTTCTCTCCTGCTACCTGACATCTAAATGCCTATAATTTTAGACATCAGGACCACATGCCAATAAAAAAAAAAAATCCACAGGAAGAGATCTGAAAGATATTATTTTTTCCATTTGTAGACAGTAGTTTCACCTGATGTGCAACTTCAACACCTTCTTCATCTTTTTATGGGGAGGGAGGGGAGTGAGATGAAGGAGCACAAAGAGACAGCACAGCTTCTTTAATAAGCCTTAACAATTTTGCTTTTATTAAATTTGTACAGTGAAATTGAAAACCTTTAGGTAGGGGCAAAAAAGCCCTGATGATGAATCAGAGAGGAAACCAGGAGAGGAAATAAAGCTATGCTTAGAAGAGATAAAACAAGCCATAAAGTTTTAAATAAAAGTAGGATATAGGAAATAGAAGGAGATGTAAGTGATTGATTGAGGTGCAAATGTATGTGTGGGCAGGAGGAAAGCAAAGGGTGAATTTGTCTGGGGACTAAATCCTTTTAGGTCATTATAGTTCAAAATGGCCACGATCCAGAGAAACGCCTGAGCACGTTTGGTTTTAACATGTGAGTCACTCGCTGAAAATCTGAGCTCTGCTGACTTGCTCAGGCTCAGGTTTACAGGATTTCATCAGGACCCCCTCTTGAATTCTATCACCCCACTATAAAGCCTCTAGCACTTATTTGTGTGGTTCCATCAGCGGTGCCTGTGCTTGCAGGGTCACAGTGCAGAAGGACCAGCTCAGGGCCACCAGCTGTGCCACAAACCCGCCCAAGGACGGGGCAGAGCAGCTCCTCCTCTCACCCCGGGAGCACAGCTGGGGCTTTCCAAAGGGCCTCTGGGAAGGCATTTTATGTTCCAGTCATTAACTGCTGATAACAAGAAATGGATTCTTTGATTGTTCTACCCCAAGTTTTAGTGGAACTTCTGGCCAGGGCAGAGGAATGATTTTGGAAGAAGTCTGACTAAGTCCATAGTTCTCAACCACTAATTTGGGTGATGACCTTGCCAAAAGACCACAATTTTAAATCTCACGTATTTTTCCCCCATCTTCTCATCCCTAGGAGTCCATTCTTCCACCTCTCTAAGTTCCAATCTTACATTTTGTAGGGGAGAAAGAAATACTGTACTGGCTTTTCAGAAGTGAACAAAGTAGAAAATATTAGATACACAATACATGTCAGTGTCACCGGGTACCATATTTATTTTTCTTAACTTTGTTTGCTGAGAAATGGGAACAGAAAGATCACAGCTTTTATTGAACAATGAAGTTAATTTCTAGTTCTCAAGGTTTCACAGAAAAGCATTAGAACATAAGTCTTGCAATGTCACCACAAATATCACTTTGACTTCTTGAATTTTCCTTATTTTTTGCTGGCTCTCTGAGGATGCAACTATTCACTTACACAAGCAATTTGCAGAATAGGGGGACCTGTTATCTAATATGTCACAGAGTTCTTTTTCTCCTAGGAAGTTGTGATGATGCACAAGAGCAAGCATCTGTATATGAATAAAAACAGTATGTTCACAAGATATTTTTTAAATGCTGTGTTTTATTAGTAAGCTAATAGCTAAAAGGTTTGAAATTGAAAATTGTGTGTCTTTTTCAGCATTGTTATGTTTCATTTACTGTTAAACTCTCAGTCAGCAAGATAAGGTGGCCGATAATTATTCAGGGTTGACAATTAACCTACTTAGCAGGTCACACAGGTAACTGGCATAGATTGTGTCAAATCTCATTACTGGGATAATAATTTAATCAGCCAGTGCATTGAGTGAAGGCCAGAGAATCTGGAGAATAAATTAAATAGGAAAATAAAATCAGTACCTAGACAGACATTATATTTAAATACATGAAAAGAGTTTATCACAGAAAATTATAAAGCATACTACTCACGAGTAGAAACCCAGTAAATTCTGGGGTGGGGGGTTTCAATCACAACACTCATCACAATATCCATGTTTTAATCCATCCATATAAAAACTGCTAAATGTTGTCTCGCTTCTATAAATGAAAGATAGTTTACATATGAAAAACTATGAGCAGGTGTATTATTCTTTAGCATTTAAACAGACATGCAATGCAATTGTGCTTAATGCAGTGTTACAGCCCAGGCCTTCCCTGGCACATCTGCTTTGTGATGTATGTGGAACAATCCTGGCCTCTCCTTCCCCACATATCCCAGCCTTTTCCAGTTCTTTGTGCCTGGCTTTAGAGCAATGACACAGGAATGTCGAGTAAGAAAGTCACATAATATAATATTAAAATAATATTGCTGGATCTTTCAAGAAGGACAGGAAAGAAGAAAAATTACAATAAGTGCAATTGCCAGTCATGGAGTCAGTGAGAAAGCTGTGCTGTCTCTACACAATAATGCTCTGCATGTACAAGGTGACTGAGTAAATAGGAGGTAGGAAGTGTAGAGCCTGTCTGGAAGTAGAAAAATATTTTCTGAGCAGATGGAGAAAGAACTACTGGAAGGAACAACATCTTTAAAAATGGATTTGATACATACATATATAGTTTATATGTGAGTTTGAAGCAGAGACATACGTGTACCTTCTTTGAAGACAGGCACAAACTTAACCAGAAATTATCAGTTTTAGTATTCAAAATATAGACTGAAAAAAAAAAAATGCCACTACTAATGCCAAGACTTACTTAGTCCTGAGTGTGTGAAGTGTACGGAGTCCCTCAGCACAGACAAAAGGACATGCAAGACTCCAGAACAGATGAGAATATGGTGAACTTGCCCTTGTCTTCATGCTCTGTTTCAATGGTTTACTGTCTGCAAGAACAAGAGGGCTATAAAATAAGCTATCACTCCTCTGAGCAGTGGATCATTCAGTTTAAACATATCTCATAGATGTTATAGCCAAGAATTACAGCACACTGAGCACTGCTCCAGGACTGGTAATTTATTCACTCAGTAGGGGAAAAAAGTGACTTCAATCTCAGCTCATGATAGGCCTGTAAAATGAAAAACAGCCAGCATGTAAAAATAGCCAGTGTGCCAGGAATGGATGCTGATCTCTCAACTGGATTATTTTTGCTGTTTGTTTATTTGGGGTTTTTAATAAAAATGAGCAAAACACATGCTTAAGTTACTAGATGTGACCTAGACCACTCACTTATGTTGTCAAACACATTATTTTGATTCACAAGTCATCTTGCTACTGAAACAACATACATCATAGCTGAGAGGCTGAGCAGATATATTCCAGATCTGGAATTAGAGAAGCAACGTGAAGCTCTGAAGTGCCTGTTTAACTTGTTCCCACAGAATATAAATGCTATAGTAGTCAATAACTTCTTAGAACTTTGCTGGCTTTTTGGTAAAACTAAAGCAGTATAGCACTATTCATGGATGCTGCCCAGTAGCTCAGGAATGTCAGATAACAGAAACTGCATGCAGAAGAAAAATCACTTTCACCTAATTAGTAGAAAATTTAACATTGATGAGTTAAACATTCTCATTAAAACTTTCCCATTAAGACTTTCCCAGATAAAAAACCAACAAGCTTAAAGATAAGAGCTTTACTTATTTATTTATTTTAACATAAAGCAAGAGCTCAAAAGTCCTGGATAAATTCAATGTAAGGGCCTCTCAGGATGTGTCAGAAGTTACAGAAGGCCCACAGGCCCCCAGTTCTTTTCTGGTTCTTGTGAATATTTCCATATTTTTCAGCTCACTGCTATTTTTTATATATTAGGCACTGAAATTATAAATGGCTAATCAAATTGCATGGGCTACAAGCACAGTAAAGAGTGATGGCAGATTAAGAAACTCCACTAGAATACTCAATATTTCACTGTGTAGCTATCTAGAAAAATCAGATTTTATAAATGCTTTGGTAAGGCAAGCAGCAATATGGATATGGATTCACAGGTGCATGCTCTGCTGGGGCTGTGAGGGACCAGTGCTGAACACACAAAGACTGCATCTCCTTCAGAGATAGAATGTTCTGCATGAGAGCTTCCCTGAGTGATCTCTGGGAAAAGGCTCAATGAGAAACTTTGGCTTCCCACTCATTTATTACATTTTCCACTAAAAACCAAAAAAAGAAAAGTTTCCCATTGTTCTCTCATTTATAATTCATAGCCTGTAATTGTCATGAAAGTAATCCCATTATACTGTTGTCTTAGAACCATTTTACAACCTTTCATTTTAAAGTGTTTTCTAATTACACCATTATTACTTCAATTGACAACAGTCACGTGTGCATTTGTTACCTACAAATATAATGAGAAGAATTACTAGCTGACACTAAAGAACCATAATACAGTGTGAAAGCATTTTGGATGGATCTGGACAGGCTAAAATGTTACTCAACACCTCCTCCCAGTAGCGTGCAGGCTTGAATACTCCTGTTCAGTGCTAACTTCTGTCATTCTTCTCGTTACCAGACTAGCTTGGACTCAGTGCCCATTCACCTATACAGGTGAATGCTAATTTGCTGACATGCTTGCAGCAAAAAGAACCCCCTGGACAGTTTGGGGCTGAGAACGGCTTCTTCTCCTCCTGCTGAAAATTATTAACTGCTCACAGCCACTAATTTCCACTGGAAAGAAAACAGCGGGCAGCTTTAATCAGTAGAGAGGGAGAAGAGGGAAGAAGGCAGGCTCTGAGACTCCCCAGGGTTAGAGCAGCTCCTCCCCAAGGCAGGCACTGCAATGCTTGCCGGGGTCTGCCCCGCCACCCCCAAAGCAGAGCTAACCCTGCTGCCCCTCCCAAACCTCACTTCACTCCCTCCTCACAGAGTGCTGTCTTACAGGGCACACCAGCTACAGCACACTGGGACCCTTATCTGAGCACCCACCCAAATGTCAGGGCTGGGAGAGCAAAGGGCAGACTGCTTTTTTTCTTCATCACTATTGCCTGTTTCTCTAGACAGCAAAAATGATTTTAAATCACTACAAGCTGCAAAGAGCCTGGACCACTCTACCCCACTGCCTAGGCAAGCATTTTATCACCAGGTTGTATTTTTTACAAATAGATACTATATATTATACTCAACAGAGAGCACAGTAATCCCTCTTCAAGCCCAGATGAGAAGTGCTGTGATGGAAGCTTGGCCTAGGACACAAATTAGTCCCATATAACTTTCCAGGCTGAAGGTGTCACTGGCTGCCTGCATCTGTGCTGGGCAATTCTGGCTCAGGAAGTGACAAGTCTTTTGGTTTAGGGCTGCAGAACATGGCTCATTTTTGTTTGCCTCTATGGCTTTCCCACTGCTCACAGAAGAAAGCCTTTATCCCTCAGTAAATGCACAGCTGAACTAATACATTGTCAGGGATTCCTTGCAAAAGGACACTTTACTTCTCAAGATAACGCTAAAGATTCACCAGTGTAAAAGCCTGAAACAAAATGCGAAACATTTTAAACACAGTGAAGCAAATAACCACGGACTTTCCATAATAATCATCATTTAGTGAATGTATAAATAGAATAAAAGCAATATTGAAGCAAATAGATGACCTCTGACACAAAGAATGGACTGCATTTCATATTACTTTACTTAGCTGCCCCCTCCTTCCCCCACCAAACAGAAGCTTTATTGACAAAATGGGTTCTGGTAATTTAGTCTGTAGACTTAAAGAATGTGCAGCTCTGGGAAAAACTGAATTATGGGTTCTATTTGTGAGATGAGGAATGGCGTGTAATAACTTAATGAACTGGAAGTTTATTAGTTGTAAAAGAGAGAACTAATGGAATGTGTTGTCTATCAATCTCTTTTTTTAACTCAAAAATGTTCAGGTGGGTAAGAGTCACATCCATTATGCATCTATTATCTTATTAATACCAATACGTGCCAGAATCTCAGGAAGCTACAAAAATATATCTCAGCTTCTAATTTAATGTGTATTTTATTAGTCAGTTTTGGAAGCTCTATTCTAAACCCAAGTCATTAAAATACCTACTCAGATATTTGGCCACAAAAAGTTCACTTGAACACAGGAGGCAGCAGCTCCCATCATCTAAGGCTGCAGCCCTTTGCTCACTGCACAGACTGCACTCATCAGAACTGGGGAGTGAAATAAATTCACACACAGTCACAATGACAGCTGCATTTCAATAGCTATTTAGTGCTCTATAGACGCATAAGTACAAAAGGGCAGCAAGATAACCATTTTAACAAGAAACCTGTAGAGAAAACAGTCTAATATGAAATGGAAGAATCAAGTCCTTGACTGTTAAGAAAGTTTTCTCCACTTTGGAAAGTACAGAGATTTACCTCAGCTGTGCTTTTCCATGGACTTGTTTATTTTCCACAATTGAATGACTTGCCCCAAAATATTTTGGATCATGTCATGTATGTGTGAATGTGCACAATAATGACAATAATAAGGTAGTTTAAAATCTATTACAGTGCTTCTCCCAGGCTTAGCTGATATTATGTCTTAAAAACACAATGCAATAAATAGAATGTAGCCCTAAATAAACACATAAAACATACGTGCAAGAAACAAAAAACAACAGAGTAGCAAATTCAAAGTTCAAGTCAATGCATGTGAAGGTTTATGTAAAACAAAGCAGCCAGGTTCCAATCTATCAGCCCCAGTAGTTCATGTACTGCATAAATCCTTGTGTAATTGTAATTGTAACCCTGCAAAGGATCAATCTGGTTGCTTTGATTTTCTTTTCCAGAAATAAAAATAAGCAAGGAAAGAAAACTTGCATTAATTTATCCCTCTAGTAGGTTTCTGTGGGTGGGCTTTTTTTGGTTTACTGAGTTGTTGAGGGTTTTTTCCCTGTGGCCAGTCTAGCAAGAGATGTCTTATATACTTTAGGCTGTTTAGAAGAACCCTCATAGCCATTCCACTTAATCAGGTAATAGCATTCTATTGACATATTAGACCAATTTAATGTGGGTTTTTTCTTTATCCATTTACATTTCATCTCAGAGGTCCAATACAATGGGATTTTGAACTATTTGTGCTGAGCACAATCAAAGAGCCAGTAATCCAATAATTTGATTTTCTTGCTGAGGAGAACAGAAGAGAGGGGAAAGTCATCTTTCCCTTGCTCCAGCATGAGAGCTGCAGGCCTGCATTAGGCTTTAAGCTTCCTGTGTAAAACATACCCCAAGGGCAGCAGAAGGCCACTTAAATGCAGCTTGGAGGGCATAAGTGGAACATGGCTGTGGCACCTTGGCTTTCTGCCCAGGAATAAATTCCAATCATTAGCATCAAACACTCATCCTGAAGCTCTCAAACTGAAATTAAATGTCACCTATCAAATGAATAAACAATAATAAATTAAAGTAGCACAAGTAAATTAAAAAAATAAATTGCAGTAATTTTTACTGTGGATCATCTGTTCTGGATTGGTGTTCCGGACTGCACCTCAGATTATCTTTCAGTCTATTTTTTCACTATTGGATTTTTGCACACACAAAACAGACCTCAATGCACAAATTGAATTTATTTGTGGTCTGTGTTACTTGTTACTAAAAATACAGTTTTAAATAGTGTTTGCTTTTCCCATGCAAATAATCTTGCTTACTGCCACTAGTCATAGGTTGAGTCTAAATGAATTGTATCTAAACAAGAATACAGACAACAACAATTAAGCATGCAAAAATGTACCTTTAGATGCCTCAGGTGGAACTGCACATTCTGGTTTAGGCTGTCAAGTAAAATTTCAGCAGGCTTCAGAATTTGGAGAGGTGTACATTTAAAAAGAATAAGACCTTTAAAAGTCCTCAAAGGAAAAGCAAGCTCTATTTGGGGATAGATTTTAAAATGGCAATTTTCAGTAAGCAGAATTTAATTACCTAACTGAAATTTTGTCATGATGTCCTGGCTAAATCTGTAATTTTTGTGAAGAATTAAAAACAAACAAACAACAACAACAAAAACAAACAAACAAAAATCCCAAAACAAAACCTCAGGGAAACTATACTTTATGTGAATCACAGCTATTATAGCAATAAATTCAGCCTTGTGCTGCAATGGGACAGTATTACAAAGGAGAGCAAAGGGAAATATCTCACTTACTGAATATTAGTCTCATTTCCCAAAACAAGTTGGCTCTTCACAGGAACTTCTCTCCCAAAACTTCCTTAGGGTATGAAATAATTGGCTATTAACCAGTGTGTTCTTGACCCAAAGAATGGAGCAGAAAACATGCAAGACTTGTCTGGATTACAAGGAGAAATAAAAGAGAAATTAGAGTAGATACAGACTGACTGAGCCTGTGGATCTGTGCATTTTGCTAGTTGGGACTCAGAGGTTTTTACCTGCATTTGTACCAGGGCAAAAGGCCTGAGGAAAAGAGCAGGCAGAGGAGGGGGAAGGGCAAACAGAATGGCACAACCTTTTCCCTTTTCCCTTGCTGGCTTGCCCTGCACTGAGTGAGGGGCTGTGGGACAGAAACACTGCCACATCCATAGGCTCACATTGCCAGCGCAGAGGGCATCCTGGCCCAGCTCAAGGCAAAAGAGAAGCTACGAGAAAGGTGTCTGCACACCAAGAACAAAAAAGCAAACTCTTTCTTATCACAAATCCTGTGCAGTCTTCTGAACAAGTGACAGTTTCCATTTTCCCCCCTGTAAACGCAGTCACCTGTCACCTGCCAAAACCCCGAGGGCTGCCCAGCACCCCGAGCAGCCACACGAGGAATGGCTGAGGACACCGCACACACAGGCAGTTCCCATGCCCTGGAATGATGAAAACAAGTTGTTAGTATGCACCAGGCAGCGCTGAGGGCTGAGCCTGCTGCTAATGAGTGCTGGGCTGAGGGCTCAGGGCGTGGGTTTGTTAAAGTCCATGAACTCAGTACACCTGGGAAGCACCCCATCAACAGGCGGCTGGGCTCACAAACCTGCCCCAGTGCAGGGCAGGGCCACCAAAGTGCTGGGCCAGCTGTCTGAGCCACTGGTGAGGTGTCTGACCCTTCATGCCAAGCAGTTCACTGGGGCTGGAAATGCTGTGCAAGTAAAGAAGTCCTGGGGCTGGCTGGCCTCTGCTGCACCTGCCCTTAAAAGGGTGCAAAGCCTTAATGCTGGTTCACAGTGGGCCCTAATAAGTGCCTGTACACTACAGGGGACAAACAGGAGGCAAGAAAGGTGCTGGAATGGGCTGTGATCTCACTAGCAACACAATAATGTGGTGCCTTAGCTTGCTAGGAACAGGAGGGAGGTGGTCTGCTGCCACAGAGAGCTGCCATGGATGGATCCAGACACCAAGGAGGGAGAGCTACCGTTGATATGAGAGAGGGACACATGGAGCTGTCTGTGCCTTGGGACAGGTGACAAGCCAGCTGGCAGCATATGGGTCAGGACCAGAGGGCAGCCCATGGTGGGTGACACTGTGGTGGGTGTCTGCTACAGGCCACTTGACCAGGAAGAAGATGACACAAAAAAATGAAAGTGGTCTCATGCTCACAGAACACCAATGGTCAGAGTACTGAAGGAACACCAAGGAGCAGAACACAATACACCACAATATGCTCCTGGTAGATCCCAGCTTGGCTCCATCCAACTTAAACAGTGCCTTTTATCCTCTGCATAAGCATTCTGCTGCTCTTCAGAGGATGGTGAGCACTACCTGTACAGCACAGACCTCATGAGCAGTCTCCATGTTTCCTCATTGTCTTACACCCCACCAGAAGGTTCTGCAGTAGAAAGAAAGGTTCTGTCCTCTCCAGCCTTACCCTGCTGATCACTGTTTGATGCCCTGAAAGTGTAACACGTGCAAACACGATGTACCTGCTGCAAATTCTGAGAAAACATTTCATATGGGCAAAAAGGAGGTTGTTTGTGTAGGAGGTGTGTCTACATGCCCCTGCTTTAAATAAAGGTCCCCCATGTTTCCAGGTTAGATTTCACTCTGTTTCAAAAGCCTTCACCTGCCATATATTCCAGAGTGTCTGAACAGAAAGAAAGGCCACTGGAAAAACTTTGCAGAATACAGTAAAATGAAAATTAAAAATTACTGTAACAAGTGTTTTGGCAGCTTATATAATGCCCAAATTCTCACCCTTATTGAGGCCCTTCAGGACAGAGCTAAGTGGTACTCAGCTGTAAGACAATAAATTCTCACTGCTGATGAAAGACAGGGCTGAAGCTTAATGGGAAAGAATAGGATCCCCAACACTTTGCTTCCCTATTCCTACATCTGTGTGGCAGGAATTTCTCTTATTTTGTTGCAGTCAGAGTCCCCTGTATCACAGAATATGGCAGGCAGAGCCAGCTTTGCCTCAGCTTTACAAATTCATATAATGGTGGAAAGATCAAACAGAAAACTGTGTTATGTTCTAGAAATGTGGGACTATTTCTAGAGAAATGAGGGAGGAAATTTTAATATATTGGCAAGAGCCTATAACTTCAAACACAAATTAGGACCCTTAATATTCTTTAAACTCTAGGGCAAACTGTTCAGATTCAGTGAGTGCCTTAGGAACTTGTCTCACTACATTCTTACGCACACCTACATAATATCAGTGCTTTGCTTATTCTGTATTTCAGCAACTTAAATACACGATGAATTCTCTCATGCTGCAAATTTATCTTCATTGAGCTATCTTTTGATCTTGGGCACTAACTGTGATCAGCACTAAGGCAGAGACAGTCTAACCAATTAGTAGGTGACAGCCTCAGAAGCTCAGGACAGAGCACCTCTGTTACATCACCCTCCAGGAGGTTTGACCTCAACAAACACATGAGATGAACCTGCCCATGCTATTTGTCTGCCTACCTCAGCTCCTCTGCTCAGGCAGCACTTTGCCTCTTAGCAAGGTAATATCCTCCTTTCAGGAGGTGCCAAAAAAGGATGGCTTTAGGTCCATAACTTGCTAAGCTCTGTTAATATAGCTTTTTTCTGACACTAAGCAATTACATAAAACATCCTGACTTTCTCTGTAGAAAAGCAACTCATTATCAGATGCTCCCTTGTAGGAAATCCAAACAACTTGTTTTCTAACATCAGCAAAAACAAGTATATCTTTCAAAGGAGATGGGTTTTGTGCTCTGTGTAGGCTGTTTTCATACTAATGGCATCAAGGAATCTCTGTTTCACTCAATAATTATGCTTATGGCAATGACCTTCTTATTCTGTGTTTTTCCCTGTCCAGAGCAAGGGGCTTCTGAGCCATAGTCAAGGCTCCTGTGCACTGCACAGGTACCAACTGTAGCACTGAGCTCAGTGTCAAATAAGCCTGGACTTTTTTGTCAGCAGTATCAAAGCCATGGGGAGAACCCATGACACAGCTGCCATTAGACATCACCAGTCAATTGTGAACACTGCTGCCTCACTGCTTTGTACCTCCAGTTAATCTGTTATCTATTTGTGTCAACTGGTGCCTGTTTGATTTTTCATTGAAAAACCCCAAAGCAAGAATGCCAAGATTTGAGAGTGTGCTGTAAGCTGGAAGAAATCAATAACTTTCCAGATGTTCCTGGATACCTGACGATGTGCCAAATGAGGCTGCGTTGAAGAACTCTTAGATGTCTGCAGGTGTGAAATGCCTAAGTGTGAATGAATCACAGCTAGAATGGAAAGTAAAACTCCAAGATCTAGTAATGGTCCCGATAATTTCTGAAGCCAAGCCTGATTGACTGTGTGACTGTACTCATTCAGCACCTCAGGTAGGTCATCGGTGCTGAAACTAATGGGTGGTTGTGTAAATAGAGGACTAATCCAGAGACCAGTGTTCTCACAGTAGATTCTGCCTGTTTGCCTTTGGCCAGGTGGGAATCATCACACTGGCCTCAAGGGTCTGCAGCAGGAGAGTACATGGGTCTTGGTCACGGCAAAAGACTGGGTCCCACTGCTAAAGAGCTAAAGAAGCATTGGTATCTCTTGGTTTTCAATAGCCCAACACACAGAATAGGGAGAACAAGCTGTGGCTGTCCCTCTGTCACATGCTGCAGAGAGCCTCAGTCTATTCCAAGAAACAAAGCAAAGTTAAGCACACACTCAATCAAAACCCCATGAGATATCACCTCACCTCAGCATCACACCAGGACAATTAGTTTCAGTGCTGTTTTACACACACGGCTTCCAGTCCCAGCATCCGATTGCATTTTATAACCCTGGTATCTCCAAACTGTGCTCTGAAAATGGGACTTTACCCTGTTTTTCTTCTGCATTCCCACAGAGGTCCCTCCTCTGTGCCTCTTCCAGTTTGACTATGGTTGGTTGGTTGGTTGGTTGGTTGGTTGATTGGTTGGTTTTTGCAACATGATTGACTGGAAGTCTATCTTGTCAATCTCTGTCCAGTCCTGCTTTTTTTCCAGGCATTCTACAGTCAGTACAAAAGACCTAAAACCTAGAGCTGAGATGAGAAGAAAGAGATCATAAGAACAGAAAAAAGGATAAAGAAGAAAATCCTCCAATCCATCAAGAACATCTCTCTTTCATGACTGAAGTGTGTTGTACAGCACCAGTAAAGGAGTCACAGAAAACTGCTTTAATCTAACGTGGGGCAAGGAATGTCATCAGAATGGGAAGAGACGTGTTATCACTGCTGAAATTACTGTGCCTTTCCTGAACTTGCTCAAACCACCTCCTGCCTGGAGAACTGAATACACAGTACTTTCTGAAGGTATGTGGGGGAAAGGGCTGGAAGTGAATGTAACACAAGGGAACCTGGAATGGGGAAGAGGACTAAAAATATAACTTTACTCCTCTGTAAAATCAATTCCACTAAAATTCAGTAAAAGAACAAGATGATGTCTCCCTCCTACAACACATTCCATTCTTCATGTATATTGACACTGAAGGGTAAGCATGATAAATAGCTCTATTTTCAGCCACACAAAGGGAAAAGTTTTGAAACTGACTCCAGCCAACAGTTTCTCCTTCCTCAAACCTTGCATGGTCTTCCACAAGGAGACTGTCTCTGCTGGGAGCATCAGACAGCTTTTGATAGCCCTCCTCAGAGGAATAAAGGTGATTTTTCTGCTGGCACATGGGCAGGTTGATAATTATTGCTACTATATCAATACAAGACGGATGTTTTCATGCAGCCAAAGGCAACCTGCCAGAGACAATTGAAAAGGAGAATATTTACCTCTCTGAAACAACAATAGGGTCCATAGTAGGTGCAGGAACCTGAAAAAAAAAAAAAATTGGTTTCCCATCAAAGAATTTTTAATGGTCATGTCCTGAACTATTCCTTCCTTTATTTTGCAAACATAATGTAGCTAACTGAAACCCAAATTTGCATTTAGAGCCAAAGTATGAATAATGTTAGCACTGAGTTAAACAAACATAATGATTATTTAATATTAATATATAGTAAGTTCTGATGCCTAAATTTTAACACAATGCTCCAGCACTACACTCAGTTTTGTTTAAAATGAGAATTAAAATCTGCCTTTCAAAAAGGTTTTTAATAAACTCAAAAGTACATTATATTTTTCCTATAAAGGGATAAGTGGTCATTACCAGCAGAGATGAAGATAATTAAAAAAGACTCTTAAAAATAGGAGAGGAAAAAAGATAGGGGGAACAAATTCAGTTCATACTTCTTTTCAGGATCTAATTAACCTTAGAAACTGAGAATTCAGCCTTTCCCATGCATTTCAATGCAATGGAGAATGTCCCTTGCTACAAAGTATAGGTCTGATTTAATGGAGGTTTGATTGAGGATAAAGACAGTACAGTCAGTCTGTGGTACCCTCTCTTTGCACTGAAAAGTGTCCAATTCCAAAGGCAAATGCACTCAGCTCAGTCATCCCAATTAAAGTGTCAGCTGCTATTCAGCATAAGCAAAGATAGCACAAAGAATGCAAAAGAATCAGCCATTACAGCATATTTACAAAGGCAACCCAGCAATTGATGTTGGTCAGGGACAGGAAAGGAAAACACATGTTATTTAAACAAACAGATGTAGATACTTATATGTACATATTTACACATACAGAGCTCACACACATATATATATCACAAAACAAACATATCAAAAGGAGTAAAAACCTTTGCTCTCTCTAGGTCATTCTCTTGAATCTTTGCATGAAATTAAGTGGAACTGCAGCTGAAACTGCAATATCTGGATGTTGAAACAGTATCTTCTTGCTGCAAGTAAGAAGTGCTAAAAATAAATAAATTTTCAAAGACCATTTTATTCATGGGTGCCTACAACAACTCATCGAGTATGCAGAGCACACTTAACCCTGGTCCTACACTGATGTCAGCCTGCCAAAATCCCTCGTGGCTCTGGAGGAATTCCTGTGCTGAGCTCCGGATCCAGTGCGATGCTCACCGGGCCATACCCTGCAGTGGTGCCTGGCACAGATCTGCTGCTGACCTTGGGGGGTTCTGCCTCAGTGCTCCTGGCACTGCTTCACTCAGCTCCAATCACCTGAAATGCTCCAGCTTCCTTGTTTCCCAAATGCCTACTAGTTACTGTACTTTTTTTTATCAGAAAGAGTGAGAGTGACAGAGAGAGTTCCCTGCCAAAGGTTATCTCCAAGTTCATAGTGTGTGTCCTGCTGCCACATCCAATAAATCATTAACACTGTCTGTTCCAGGCAGGCTTCCCTGGGACTGCTTCTGTGGGGCCAGCACGAATTTCTGCAGGGTCCTGCAGTAGGGAGGAGAAGATGGGCTGGTATCACAGCCCTGTGTGGACATGGCCAGCCTTCAAATCCTTGTGAAATAATCTTCTAAAGTTCAGCTTTCAACTGCTACTGTTGTTTCCAAGCTCAAAAGAGACACTGGCAATTGGGTTCTGCTCAGCAAGAAAAAAGCTCACCCAGAGCAGTGGGCATCTCCCCAAACTCCTCTGTGCTGGCTCAAAATGTCCCATAGAAAGACCAGGGATGTACTGCTGCTCTCAGCCTCCCAGAAGACCACCAGTACTGGTGCTGGAGCCCACTGAAGGAACCACCCCAGGAATTTTGGATTAGGTGGATGTTTGGGCTCACAGAGTAAGAACTTCTGCTGACCCATGTGGATCAAAATTACAAGGCAGGCTGCAGCGTAATGTAGTGGTCATTTCTGGCTCCTCTTATTTGAGAGGAAATTCACTCCCAAAAACTTAACACAAGACATTCATAAAGTCCTTCTTAAGCCCTTGAAGGTCCATCTCAATTGCCTGTGCAACAGCTGGTGTGGGTTTACAATAAATGGGAATAAACTGGTACACAGCCCATGCTCTTGTAATTGACACAGTGATGGACTCTGCATCCTTTTAAACATTTGTGAAGCCAGATGACCCAGGCAAATAGCAACAGGATGCCACCCCGAAGCATAATTATTTTATAGCTTCTATTTATTTTTTGGAATATCAAAATTTATGACAATCACTATAGCAGATTGATTAAACCCTGAGCATAAACACACCATGATAGAGAAGTTGTTTTGCTGTCATCCCAAGGAAGCATCTATTTGCAAAGTACAAGGAAATATCAAGGAGCTCTCTATTGATTAAACTTTGAAAATAAAATTGCACCACTTATCATATGCTGTTTGCAAAAATGCCAATCATTATAATACTCACATAAGCATACTGCGTCTTCCCCCTGAACTCGTTAAATTTATTACTGAGACTCTACCCTGAGCTGCCTACATGTGGAAAAAATATCATTCAGATAACACATTAACATTTATAACCAGTATTTAAAGCTGTGTAAGGTGCCATCACAAATGATAAGGGTCTTGTCAGCATTTCCAGTATGAGCCTCATTTCAGGGAATGGAGGGAGGAAGGGAGGGAGTGGCAACACTGTATTTCAGCTATTTTAAATGGCACCAACAAGAAGCCTGACATACAAGGTGTCAATCTAATTGTACCTGTCTTTCAGAGGTAGGTGCATCTTTCATGTCCACATTCAGTTTAAAAAATTCTCAATACATCATTGTAAACTACCTGGCAAGTGCTGTCATTCTGCTTGTGCAGGCAGCATCCCACACAATTATAATTCTAGATCTAACTTTCATATTACAAAAGCTCTTAAGGTATGGAACAAAAATTATATGACCCCCTTCTCACAGCTATACTTGCACTCTACAGAAGACAGAGATAAGCAAAACAACTAACAATACAACAATGAGGCTGGTCCATGACTCATGTTATCAGATGTTCTTGCAGTATCAAAATACTAATAATACTGAGTAGAAATTTAATAGCAGAAAGGGTAAAAAATAACTAAAAATCTTTTTTGTGGGAAGAAATTTGTAGGTGCAATGCACCTGTCTTGAGCCCAGTTCTGCTACATGTACAGAGTAAGCTGTGATTTGCCAAATGAGACCTTTTGACTGTTGAAGTCACAGTATTCTGCTAAAAGAAAAGATATAAAAGGTATTATTAAAAAAAAATCACCAAAAGTAAAAAAGTATTTGTCATAAGGCAAGAGAGGCTTCAGAAAGACATAACATCTCTAAAAAGGAAGGTACTGAAATGCTTATGCTTGACATGATCTGGACAACTGGCCAGTTCATAAGTAAAGGGCTGTAAAGGAATGACTTCATCCCTACATAATTCCAAGTGCATCAGTAACACCAGCAAGAAATAATAAAGCTAAACACTTCTGTTTGCAAAAAGCAACAATATTTCCAGTCAGAAAGCTCAAATGCTAACCACTGTAGTGGTTGCAAAGCAAAAACACTCTGGAGCAAATGTGTGCACAAATGGGTTTTCCAGATTCCAAGCCAGAGTTGATTACCAAGGCTGACTGAGCTGTCCTCTTCTCCTTCCAGCTTTACTTGCTGTTCAGTCACAAAGTGGACATAAAAATCTCCTGTTGTGCAAAGGCTTTTATTGCTTTACAGAAAGCAGACTGATAGACGGTAAAAAAGAGGCCACATAAAGGCTGGGCAGTTATTCAAAAATTATATGCTTTGAACAGAAGGAAATGCCACAAGTGTTATAGAATGTATATGGACACTTTATTGAGGCCAAACATTCATGCCCTCTTGCCAAAGCTGTTCCACTTCACATGGAATCTCAGGGACTAGAAAGACACCACCACAAGGAAGCCATCCCCATGGAGCAGGTAGGAACACACCCACTGACTATTCCACTGATTCAGGTGCCCCCTGGCATACAGGCTAGTGAGGAGATGACTAAATATCTTCAGCATCCTAGCCCACAATGACTAAAATACAAAGCTGAAGGATTATCATATAAGTTCTTCCCTTCCTAATATCCTTTCAGTTAAAGTGCATTGTTGGTGCACTCCTGATTTCCTTTGGAATGAGTCTGTGAGGACAGGATGGCTAGAAAAAGAGCTTCAAGCCCAGGTAAACTGTAATGTTAAAAACTGAGATATGGAGCAATTTTAAGCACCATGGGAACAAAAACACTGTCAATAGGGGAGGATATTCTGAGTAAGCTCATTTCTACCTGAGCACCGAAATTTCACCATAAAATGTCATTCTGGATACCTGAGATTTGTATGTGGTTGTCCATAATTCCCTGTAGTAGAAGCCAACTGGAATCCTGGCCCTGTGAAGTCAAAGGGAGATTTGTCAGTGGCTGAAGTCTAGGTCAGGATTTTATGTATGTTTGTACTGTGCTTTGTGCAGTAACAACTCAGGGAGCTACTTCAGATGCCTAATAAATTTTCAGGTTTCTGTGGAGTTTGAAAGACTTTATTCTAAGTGATTCTCCCAACATATTAATGCAACCACCATTCTCATAAGTTCTAATTGTCTCATCAATTTCTTTTCATGCCATTTGGAGTTATATATCACGCTTCAAAGTCAGCATCTGTACGACCAGCCTCCACAAAGAGAAATATTACAGAGTATTTTTCAGGTAAATGATTACTGCTCACAGACAGCAAAGTTTCTGGCTAGAGTGATGTGGAAAAGACTGCGGGAAATCAGGAAATACTTTTCTTTAGTCAAAAACTGAATAATTCTCAGAAACTTTTCTACCTTTAGGAAAAACAAAACAGAAGCTTTTTCTTCCTAAAAGCTATTTCATTGGGTTTCCCCCCCTCCTCCAATTTATTATACCCCCATTTCATTTTCAGTCAGCAACTGTTCAAAAACATCTCAGGAAATGAACTTAATGGAAGGAATTTTTGGAAACACATGGAGTCTTAAAAAATGCTGGTTTTTTTCTACTTATCTCATTTTTTTTCTGGAGCAAAACCAGAACTATGTGACCTCTGTGCATAATGACAACTCAATGACACGGCTCTCATTTTGAATGTGGAATATGAAATGCTCACCGTGAAATGCTCAAAAATAATCCTCAGGCCATGATTATTCATAGAAATTATTTGGTGAGTAATTTCAATTAAATAAATTCATGGAATCAAGAAAAATAGGCTAAACTAATAGAATGCATTATTTATGATGAATAATTCATTTGAAGGAACTTTCTCCCACTATTGCAGAAAGCCAGCTCAAGGCATAGGGCACTGAAGTCTCACTTAAGCCCTGTTTTGAGGTCTTAATTGGGGGCTTTCATGATGAATCACTCTGGGCTGGCCCTCTGCCCAGGACTGAATTTCACCCATTGCTCCTGCTCCTCACATGTTGCTGGATATGTCATTAGCACAGTGGGATTTGTGTTCTTTCAACATCACTGCCATAAAAAGAATGATATGGAGAGATTTCATTATGTCTATTTTACTACTAATAAATAAAGGGAAGTAACCTCTTACATCAACTCACCAGACTTTCAACAGTGAATACTCATCATACCATACATCAACCGCATTATGCAAATATAAGCCCCGTGTCCATTGAAGTAAAGCAAAAAGATCCAATAATTTAAACAAGACTCTCTAAATCACTAAAAACACTTGTGTGCACTTGGGTTTGCACGATGGGACATTTCCAGTTAAAAACATTCACAGTATATAACACACAGATTATGCCTCTGAGGAAATCTGAAAAATTGCATTTATAAATGATAGTGGTAGATATTACTCTAGACAGTCATACATTTGAAATGCAATAAATGATAATCCATTGTCGGTTTAAGACTGGGGGAAAAAAAAACACTTTTTTTTTCCTTTTTTTTTCTTTTTTTTTTCTTTTTTTCTTTTTTTTTTTTTGTTCTTGATGCTCGGCAATGCCAGCAGAGAATATCTATCATCAGGAACACTCATCTCATTGTTCCTATCAGAGAAAAAGACCCATTGACATGATGAAACAAAGCACTTCCAAAAATATTTAAACCACTCAATAAAACATAAGTGCAGGCTTTGAAGTTAAACATTTGTTCAAAGATCTGATCCAAATCCCACTGAAATCAGTCGGAGTCCTTCCATTGACACCAAAGGGCTTTGGATCAGACATACTACTTTGCTGAATAGGATGAAGACATCCATAAATATCAACTGTCTTACTGTCTTAGAGTGCTTTGCTGGGTCCTATGATAAAAGGTGTGAGTGTAGAAGGGGAGTGGAGATTGTTTTCCAGTGCAAGAGAGAAAAATAATTGGTCTAAATCTAAAATAATGGTCAGTCTTAATTACAGTCAGGAGTCTGTCAGTATCCCCAAAGCACAGGCTACCTGGGATGCTTTCTGACACACAGCTTCTCTCTCACATTTCCTGCTGAAACCAATATTACTGCTATTAGAACGCACAAAATTCTCTTCTTAAGACAGTTAGGATTAATGATACAAAACATCAGAATCTGATAGTTCTACTGCTGTGGTTTGTACCACCAGCATAGAATCACACTGTGCTGTTACAAAACAGATTATCCCAGATATACTGAAACAAATCATCTTTGCAAAAATATTATGTTGCAGTGAGATAATGGCTCTCAAAAATGCGTAACCTTGGCCAGGGGCTGAGTCCTCGCAGAAAACAGAAACTGAGGGAAGAGTTAGAAAGCATGTTGATTTTAAGTCATCATTCATTAATGTCTTTTATTTACGCAGTAGGTAGTCATGAAGTGTCAGAAAACAGTATTCTGAAGCAGGCCAGTTCTCCATGTGCTTAAATGGCTGGGTGAAATGAAGCTAAAAATTCATCTGGAAACCAAAGAAATTCATTACAGTTACTGGCAAAGGCATTTACTGATTGCCAACAAAAGGCAACTCAATAGACACCACACACTCCTTCACTCGTCCCCTGCTCACTGCTTGCCCAAAGAAAGCGAAAGGCAGAGACTCCTTCACCCTATCCTTTACAGCATACTTCCCAGGGCTGCTGGAGGAGAGAAAACCTTGGATTACAAGTAACAATTATTGTGCATACTGCTCACTGCCAAATCTGGAAACTGTTCATTACCTTAATAATTACTTTTAAGTGAGGTTCAAAAATATCCCATTTTACAGTATAGGAAAGATCCCAAATATGAAGGAAGAATGTCTCCAGCTCCAAACAGGCACACATATACACAGGGGCATACAGAGAAAGCAAGAACAGGGTACTTTTTGAAGAGCAGAGGTGATTATCTCAGAACCCTAAAAGCTGACATGGAGTAGAGGCATCTCATATGCAGTTCAGGATTACAGGACAAGGAACACACAGGATCACTAAATACCTAAATTTACAAATTCCCATTGTTTTACTACATCAGTCATCGTATTCTGTTCACAGAAATCAATATTGGCATCTATTTATATGAAAAAACTCTTCTTTACTTGCCAGCAGCATCCAGGCTACGTTAATCGTTTTTAATGAGCAATAAGACTTAAATCCTTCCATCCATCCAATTCTCAAGGTTTTTTTGCTTCCTTTCTTGCTGCCTTCTTTTCTTTATTCTATGAGATTTTGTGGATATGTTTGTTTCTTCTTTATTTATGTACAGAGAAACAAAACCAGATAAACTGATAGGTAAAGATGTGTAAGTGGTGTTAAGCATCCACCAGCAGACACAATGTGGAGAAAGAAAATTGTCCCCACATTCCCAGACTTTGTCTGCTCCTTGATATTTACTCTCCCAGAAGGACAACAGCATGATGTGCACTAGGCAGGAAGCATAATGATCTATGCCAAATTTTATGAGTTTCTGCTTCATGCCATGGTCTGGCTTTTTTTTTTCTCCAGCAGAGTCCTGACTTCAGGACCATGAAAGAGCCAAGAGCTGCTCTGGTGTCTATAGCAGCACAGACTACTTGAAGTGGGCTAAGGCCAGTATCAGGCAAGTATTCAGTTCATATTTGCTCTGCAGCAGCCTGGGACTGCCCTATGGGAAACAGACACGGGATAATTAAGGGCTCTTAAGCCAGCAGACAAGGATATTACAAGGATAGGCATTTCAAACTGAAGGTAGCTAGATGCAGAGTTGTAGAGAAAGCACATTTTTTTTATTTGTGGGAGATGAAACCTATTGGAACAATTTGCCAAACATTATGGCAGATTTTCACCACAGGCAATTGCTAAAAGATGCCTGGATATGTTACTGGGTTTCAGTTTTTTGTTTTTCTCCTTCTTCTTCCTATGAGTATGATCTAGTTTAAACAGGAATTAATTCCAATTTAACTGGTGGCCTGGGTTATGAAAGATCCGAAAGCCACAATGGTTCTATTAAGCCTTATAATCTATGAATCTGTACTCAGTCTTCATAACTTTGCACAAAAAGGAGGATGAGGGAACACAGCAAAGCATTTGGGAAAAAAGGAAACCCTCACAATGCTTACAAATCAGGCATAACACTGAGTTTCCCCAAATCCTCATGGGCTGCTGTATCAACCTGCCTTCTGGCCTTCCATTCCTGGAGGCTCCCAGATATTCACAGCCTGAAAATGTTCCCACATTCAACATGCAAAATAAAAAGGCAGTAAAACAGGTGGAGGAACAAAGCTGTTCTTTTATACTCTGTTTTTAATTGAAGGGATTATAAAACACTTCAGGCATGCTGAGAAATCATGACTTTGTTCCTAAATAAAAAGCTGTAGCTATTATTTTTTTTTTAAACCCTTGTTCCTCCTCCTACAACAGTGGTTATTATATGCATGCATTTGCAGTGTAATAGAATCAGTATCATCTCTGTGTCTTATTACTGTTGCAATCCCCTAACATGCTGTTCCTTCCATCCCACATGAATCTGGTAATTACTGCTGAGGCATGCCATGCGTACACTTTCCCTTCCAAAGCAGCATCAGCACTTACCACAAACACATTTCCTACGTATTAGTAAACACAAGCAAGTGGGACAGGGGATGTTGCCTCAAAAGTCAATTCCAGGACATGATCCTTGCATGCCAGAAAGCTGCACATGGCTCAAACCTCATAGACATGAATCAAATGTACACCATGAGATGAGGGGAAAATGTATTGGACATACTTCTGCCTTCATTTTTGCTGTGTGTTGGAGTGAGCCCTGTGAGTGCTGGCAATGCTGTGCAGGGCTGTTCAGGCAGGTTACAGGAACGTGTGTGTGCCTCTGTGCATGTGGCAGTGTGGGCAGGTGTGTGTGAATATGCTCCCTTCAGAAAAAGATAAGAAAAAAAAAAATCAACCTAAGTCTACGTTTACCTCCTTTTTTTAGGCTCATGCCCCCAGACTGTGTTAGAAAGAGCTGAAAACAGGATTTGCTACACTCTGTAACTAGTCCAATTTTGCTCCCCAAACACCATATCCTAATGTTTAGAGCTGAAAACAAGCAAAAAATCTCAGAGAATAATAATCTGGCTGCTGGTATATTAGTGCTGTAAAACGGCAGATCTGCCACACACATCATTCCTGATCTTAGCAATTTTTGCTCCTGAATTCAGCTGGATAAAGAGTTAGAATGGAGCAGCTCTGAGTGCATTTCAGAATGCCAATCTTGTTGAAATTCACACAGCACCACACCAAAAGTATGCTCCAATGTGGGATGCTCCTGCTCTTTCCACAAGCTCTCCAAATTTTAGATAGGGAAGTTGCAACTGCTTCAATCCCAAATGCAAACTCCATCACTATTCCTGCCCAGCACTGCAAAGGCATCTGTGCTGGCTGCTGCAGGATGTTACCTTCTCCAATCTCAAGAAGAGAGATAAGAATAGACAGCACAGTTCTGCTGCTCCTGAAGTGTGGGCTCTGATACGTAATGGCTAAAGAATACCACGAGATGACAGTACCACTTTTGCCAAGTCCAGCACTCTTTTGGCAGCAAACCTTTACATTCTAAAGACTAAGTAAAGTGCATATAGTCCCCAATAAGATTCTGGCAATAATGCACCCTGCCATATTAACACTTTAAAAATTCATTGTGGAGTGTCTGCCTTTTTTTTTTTTCTCCCCCCAGTGTGAACCCAAAGTTTTACCTTTCAGATAGAGCAGCCATCCTTTCCCATCAAACAGACCTGTGCCCGTGGCATGGGGCTTAAGTGAGTCACAATAACCCACATCCAACATATTCTTCCTTTTAAAGGCAGCCAAAGGCTACACCACAACATTGCAATGGGGCAGTGAGACTAGTCCAGCCGGTGGGAGTGATGGTGTTAAATGTGGTCTTGGCTGCTCAGCACTCGGGGAGCATTCCAGAGGGTGTAGGCATTGAGGCACGAGACTGCCGTCGCCTGCCAGCCCCGTTTGGTGGAAGGTTGTGAACTTCCCTGAGCGTGCAGCAAACACCAGCGCGCTGGGCAGAGCTCGGCACGGCACTTTGGGAAGGGGACTGCTGCAGCCCGAGCGGGATCGATGCTGCTGCCTCTGCCGCGACTCGCAGCACCGCTAATGCGAGAGGCAGACTGTGCGTGTGTGAGGGGTGCGTGTGGGGAGTGTGTGTGATGTGTGGTGTGCGAGATGTGGGGTGTGTTGTGAGAGTGTGTGAGGGCTGCGTGTGTGAGTGCGGTGTGTGTGCGGTGTGAGTGTGTGCGGTGTGTGTGCGGTGTGTGTGCGGTGTGTGTGAGTGCGGTGTGTGTGCGTTTGGACTTCTGTGCTCTCCGTTTTACAACGGGCTGCCTCTCCTCGTCAGATGTTGGGACTGGAGCTGGGCAC
>JAWWEE010000142.1:14108683-14320339 GCA_035221455.1 Xenops minutus | reverse complement strand
CGGTGTGTGTGCGGTGTGTGTGCGGTGTGTGTGTGTGCGGTGTGTGTGCGGTGCGTGCGCGCCTGCCGCCTGGCTTGTGCCGAAGAAGCTGCTTGACTTGCCCTCTGTTTTGAGGGCACGGATTTAGGGACCCGGGGCCAAAAATTCTGCGGACCCAGGTAAATCCGCTCGTTACCTTATTCCCCTTCCCGGCTCCGAGTGCCCGCGCGGTCCTGCAGGTGCTGTCAGAGCGCTCCCGCGATGAGCAGCAGAGCCGGGAGCGGAGCCGGCTGCGAGAGCCGCGCAGGGAGGGGGGGACGGAGCCGGGGACAGAGGGGGGGTGGGCTGGGAGAAACGTGTCCCCCCCGCCCCCGGCTGACGTCAGCGCGGCCCCGCGCGGGGCACCCGGCAAAAGCGCCGCGCCCGCCGCGCCCCGCGCACATCCCCGCGCACAGCCCCGCACAGCCCCGCACAGCCCCCGCTCCCGCAGCCGGGACGGGACGGGACGGGACGGGAGCGGCGCTGCCCCGCAGGGCTCCTGCTGAGGCGGGGCACGGGCGATGCCTCTCGCCGCCGGGCTCCTGGCTCCCGGGGCGCGGCGGCTCTCGGCCCCTGCCCCTGCCCGCGCTGCCCGCCCGGGCGCACCGAGAGCAGGTACGGGTGCGGGGCGCGGTGCGGGGCGCGGTGCGGGGGTGGGTGCCCCGCGGCGGGGAGGGTTTGCCGGCGTTTGTGCCCTCCGCCCCAGGTGAAAAGGCTGGCGGTGACCGGGGCCGGGAGCGGCGTGGCCCGGGACGGGGTGGCGGTGCCGGAGGGGGCGGACGGGGAGCGCAGAGCCGGGGACCCCGGGCTTCGGGGAGCTCCCCGACGTGGCTTCCCCCACAGCGGCTCCGCAGGCTCTTTGCAAGAGGAGAAGGAAGGGAGGAGGAGGAGGAGGGATTCCAGAGGAGTTTGCAAGTCGCTGCCTTTGCAGCGCCCCTTCCCTCCCCCCCAGCCTGCCGACCTGCTTCGCCCTCCCCGTGCAGCCTCTGCTCCCGGCCGTTTTCACTGGGGATCTCTTCTTTCTCTCCTTACCTGTCTCAAAAGGTTTGACTGTAGGTACCAAAGCGGGGATCGACGGCGCATAAAGATGCTGAAGGGTGTTTGGTTGCTCAGTTTGTTAACAGTGGCTGGGATCTCGCGGACAGAGAGTCGCAAACCTGCCAAAGACATTTGCAGCAAGAGCCGCTGCCCTTGTGAGGAGAAGGAGAACGTGCTGAACATTAATTGTGAAAACAAAGGATTTACAACCGTCAGCCTCCTCCTGCCGCCCCCGTCCAAGATCTACCAGCTGTTTCTCAATGGGAACGCGCTGACCCGCCTGTTCCCCAATGAGTTCGTCAACTATTCCAACGCCGTGACCCTCCACTTGGGCAACAACGACATGCAGGAGATCCGCACAGGGGCCTTCAGCGGCCTTCGCACCCTCAAGAGGCTGCACCTCAATAACAACAAGCTGGAAGTGCTGAAGGAAGACACGTTCCTGGGCTTGGAGAGTCTGGAGTACCTGCAGGCTGATTACAATTACATCAGTGCCATTGAAGCGGGGGCATTCAGCAAGCTAAACAAGCTCAAGGTGCTGATTCTCAATGACAATCTCCTGCTGTCCCTGCCCAGCAATGTCTTCCGCTTTGTCCTCCTCACCCACCTGGACCTGCGGGGGAACAGGCTGAAGATGATGCCTTTTGCTGGTGTGCTGGAGCACATTGGAGGCATCATGGAAATCCAGCTGGAGGAAAACCCTTGGAACTGCACCTGCGACTTGCTGCCACTCAAGGCCTGGCTAGACACCATCACCGTGTTTGTGGGTGAGATAGTCTGCGAAACCCCCTTCAGACTTCATGGAAAAGACGTGACCCAGCTCACCAGGCAAGATCTCTGCCCTAGGAAAAGCTCTAGTGAGTCAAACCAGAGGGAAAAACATCCTGGCCTCTCAGACCCACACATCTCAAGGCTATCACCCACAGCCAACGCTGCCATGAATCCTACCAGGGCTCCAAAAGCCAGCCGGCCACCCAAAACTAGGAATCGCCCCACCCCCCGTGTCTCTGTGTCAAAAGACAGGCAAATTTTTGGACCTATCATGGTTTACCAGACAAAGTCTCCTGTGCCCATCACCTGCCCAGCTGGCTGCATCTGCACGTCACAGAGCTCAGACAATGGCTTAAATGTTAATTGCCAAGAGAAGAAGATAAGTAACATCTCTGATCTCCACCCCAGGCCAACCAGTCCAAAGAAACTTTACCTTACCAGTAACTATCTGCAAGTCATTTATAGAAGCGATCTCACAGAGTACAGCTCTCTGGACTTGCTACATCTAGGAAATAACAGAATTGCAGTGATACAGGAAGGTGCCTTTACAAACCTCACAAGTTTACGTAGACTTTATCTTAATGGCAACTACCTTGAGGTTCTGTACCGGTCTATGTTCGAAGGGCTCCACAGCCTGCAATATCTCTACCTAGAGTACAATGTCATTAAGGAGATCCTGCCACGCACATTTGATGCTCTGAGTAATCTTCATCTGTTGTTTCTCAACAACAATCTGCTCAGGTCCTTGCCTGACAATGTCTTTGGCGGCACTTCCCTCACCAGACTCAACCTTAGAAACAACCATTTCTCACATCTGCCTGTGAGAGGAGTCTTGGACCAGCTCTCAGCTCTAATTCAGATAGATCTCCAGGAGAACCCTTGGGACTGCACGTGTGACATCCTGGGGCTGAGGAACTGGATAGAGAAAGTCACTGACCAGAACAACCAGCAGTCAAATCCCCCCGTGGTTATCAATGAAGTCATATGCGAGTCTCCCACCAAGCACTCTGGAGAGCATCTGAAATTCCTGAGCAAAGAAGCCATCTGCCCAGAGAACCCCAACTTATCAGATTCTTCTCTCCTCTCCATGAACCAGAACACAGATACACCCCGTCTCCTGGGAGCCTCACCCAGTACCTACCCAGAACTACACACTGAAGTTCCACTGTCTGTCTTAATTTTAGGATTGCTGGTTGTGTTTATTTTGTCAGTTTGTTTTGGGGCAGGCCTGTTTGTCTTCGTCCTTAAGCGCCGGAAGGGGGTGCAAAGCATGCCCAGCAGCGCAAACAACGTAGATATAAGTTCATTTCAACTGCAGTATGGGTCTTACAACACTGAGACCCATGATAAAACTGAAGGACATGTTTATAACTACATTCCCCCTCCTGTTGGACAGATGTGCCAAAACCCAATTTACATGCAAAAGGAAGGGGATCCAGTTGCCTATTACAGGAATCTCCATGAGTTTAGCTATAGCAGTCTTGACCACAAAAAGGAAGACCCCACCAGTCTTGCATTTACCATCAGTGCAGCTGAATTACTGGAAAAGCAATCCTCGCCAAGGGAACCAGAGCTTCTATATCAAAATATTGCAGAAAGGGTCAAGGAACTCCCCACTGGAGGATTAGTTCATTATAACTTTTGTACCTTACCCAAAAGGCAGTTTGCCCCTTCATATGAATCAAGACGCCAAAACCAGGACAGGATAAATAAAACTGTTTTATATGGAACTCCCAGGAAATATTTTGCAGAACAGTCTAAACCTGAGCATCCTTTACTCCAAGGAAAGCTACAAACAGAACCAGACTACCTCGAAGTTCTGGAAAAACAAACTGCAATCAGTCAGCTGTGAGGGGGGAGGTGGGAGACAAAGGAAATTTTTTTAATGAGCTCAGCATCACATTTCATTGAGTCTGAACTCAGTGCTGATATCATCTGTCGCATTCTCAACATTTCCACTTTTTTAAATCAGAGAGGGAATGAGAGAGAGAAGGAACCCTTGCATCATAGCAGGGATATGGAGTTGCTCTTGCAACGTTCCCTTTAAGTTATTTCTCTCTCCTTTCGACCCTTCTGTAGGAACTGTCACTGCAAATGTATCTTTCTGTAATAGACCTTGCATAATTCTTTTTGATTTCGAAGGAAATGAGGAAGGGGGTCTTTGGGTTTTCTGTTGTTTTTTTCTTTTCATTTCAAAGTGGAAACTTAATGTATTATGTAGAAGATCTCCAAAGATCTTTTTTTCCTGGACTATGACTTTCTTTTGTAAATAATAATATACAGTACTGCTGTTTCAATTACCAACTATAGCCACTGGGCGTCACTTTTTTGTGTTAAAGTGCCTTTGCACTTTAAGTACATTATTACTTAATTGTTGCTCTTAGCTTTGATAAATTGAACCTATTTTAATGTGTTGTATTTTTGAAATTAAAAAAAGAAATTGTAAAATAGATCTATATGTCAGCTGCATTAAATCAGAAGGTTTGATTTATAGGAAAGCTGCCCTTCCTTAAATGACTCTAGTTCTAGGACCTTACAGACTCAAATGTAAATTATTGGGGTATTTTTTCCTTCTAGGTTTGTTTAGAGTGATTCACTGAAATCAACTGAGAGAATTTAGCAATGGACTAGAGATTATCCAATGCCTCAGCTGAGAATAACAGCTCATTAATAAAAGATGTTTAACACAATGTCATAGTGAACTGAACAATTAATCTCCTTCTTAATACATTGCATTGCAGCTCTAACACAGTAATGTTCAGTGGCTTAAGATTATTTTCATACTTAACAGAACATTACTCATAATATTTTATGCATTAAATTAGGTATTTTTATACATTTTGTGACAGAGTTTATATTTATAACTTTTTGGACTGAAATTAACATGTCCTTTTCCTGCTAGATACATTTTTTTTTTCATAAGCAGGGACACCAGCAGGGGTCATCCCACACTTCATTAAATTTGTTAACATACAGGCAAATGAACCAATGCCAAAGGTAAAATTTGAACCTGGGTCTCTGGAGTCCTCCAGATCAAGGTAGCCAAAATTAGTATGTGCATCACACTAACTTTCAGTAGTCTGAATTGCTTCTAGTTTTCAGTCTCTAAAGGAAAAGTAATACTTCAATAATTCTAATCTGCTAGAGAAAACAACCATTAAGTTCATTATCTTAAATTTTATAAAATGTTTTAAGTTAACAGAATTCCATTCCCAGCATTGGTTTTCTTAAGCCCATCAGTGAACAAATGCCATAAGTCTTCTCCTTTCCCATTAACTCAGGCCTGTTTTGCTTCAAGCTTTATGTTATCACCTTCAATTTACATTTCCTTCCTGGAGAATATTGAAACCATTTTTATTAACAAGTGCTCAGTCAAAATTTATTAAGTCTTATTAGCTTCTAAATAATTTTTAGATGCAAACATTATTGTGCGATTTAAACAAACAGCCCTTATTTACAACAAAAACAGTTTTGTTTTGTCTATTCTAAATCCTTATGCAACTGGGATGGTGATCTGCATATAAAGTAGGCCAGGCTTTTCAATTCCTTATTAAAGCAATTGATGGAGTCTGAAAGAAGCACACTGTTTCCTTTTCATAAATAGGTTACTGCACATAATAATCCTTTATTATCATGCGGAGATTGAAGTGGCCTCTGCTGACTGATTTTTGGAGCTTTACTATAGTTAATAATACCGTAGCTACAACTTAGAGAAATTTTCAGCAATAGCATTTAAGCTATAAATAACTACAATCAATGTTGTTCTAATCAGGACTTTGCCAAAAGGAAGTTGCTTTATATTTAAGAGCTAAAGAGGCTTTGCATGTGTATTGCCAAGTATCTGAGTCATTCAGTAAACTGTCTTCTAATGATTTATGTGACATATGGGTACATTAATATGCTAACATGTCAATTCTTTATGTTTAGAGTCCATAGCATCTATGGCTGTTCATTAGATCAGGTTTAAAACTGAAGTGCTACAATGGACTACTGAAGAATCAGTCTTCAAAATGGTCTCACTTCAAGAAGGAGGCGAAATGGTATCACTTTAGTTGAACTTGGAACATTTGACTGGAATAGCATCCGTCTTTGAGCAAGGTACTTGCTTGAAAGCTTCCAGTAGTGATTGTCTCATTATGGCACCTTTCCCTGGGTAATTAAAATCATCTGTTACTGTAACACTAAGAAAAGTATAAGTATTATTTTAAAGTAAAGTTATTAACTCTTCCCAGGTATGATTTTAGTATTGCCTGCAAAACAAGTACCGTGTTAGATCTGGCAGCAGCTAGGAGACTATTATTGATTATTCTCCAGTGAACCAGAACCAATTACAGGGGGTTTTCCTCAGGAAAAAAAAAAAAAAAAAAAAAGGCTAATTTTTCCAACAGAAATGTTTTTAATTTTTTTGTGTTTGCACACAACAGAGGCAGGGAACTGATTCCTTTAGTAACTTTATATCATTTGGTTTTACTGCTTCAGTCTCAGACTGCTTTCATGTTTGCTTTGGTTGCACAGCCACACTTTACAGAGGTTTCTGTGGCTCTACATTTTGTTAGCTTGCCTAGTGGAATTTAAGGACTAGATTTTATTTTGCACCAGTGCCAGCTTAAAAATCATTATTGCTGTAGGTCTTTAAGGTTTGTTTTTATACCCTTCAGCTGACATCTATTAAGCAATTCTTTTCATAGAGTGTCTAGGTGAGAGATATTTTTTTCAGTTACGCTTAAAGAGATTTGTTTAACAGGGAAAGTGTGTCGGCAGCTGCTGGATAGAAGGTCTCCACATTTTCTCAGCTGGGCAGCCCTGGAACCTCCTGCTTGTTAGGGAAGAGCTGCTTGCCTGAGTAGTGGCTTGATAATGAGTCTGAAAAAAATATCTTTCGTAGTTTGAAAAGTTGAACTGTGAAATTATGTAACCAGATTAGCAAAGTATTTTTGTCCCATCGGGAAAATGGGATGCAAGTACTTTTCTTCCTTCGTAAGTTTTCTTCTGTGAAAGTGGCCATAAGAACCTTTACAGCAACAGTAACTGTGCAGACTGAAGCCCTGTTGAAGCTGTGCAGTTCTCTCTGGTGAAAAGGGGGGCAGTACACTTCCAAAGCACGAATATGTTTTTTTAAGAGACTTTTCTAAGTAAGCATTAAGTAAAGTTTACCAACGTGTTCCCTTTTCTCCACACAAAACAAATGCCACTATTTGCAAAAGGGTCTGTACTTCGTCTCTGGCTGCTCAAGTCTGCTGCAGAGCCACTCCAAATGCTCTTTGGTGGGTGGTCCTCCCTTTTGCAGTCTGTCTCCCATCAGATTCCATCTCTTTGGGCTCCATCATTTGCTCGGTTCCCACCTCACCTCTATTACCTGCCTCCCAAGCCCTCACCATGTAATACCCCAGCCTTTCCATTTCTACCTGTCCCACCTAGGCACTCCTTTCCTTCCCTAGCAAGTTCTGGCTGACCTATTTCAGCCTTGAAGAGAGCTAATGTCCCTGCTCCACTGAGAGGTCAGCCCTGACCTCCTCTCATGACATTGCTGAGTGTCCCATGTGAAATGAGACAATGAGACACCTGATGCCAGTGGCATTCCTGGGGGCCATGCTGGAGGGGGGTCTGCATAGCTGTTTCCTCTTCCACTTGGGCAGAGAAGAGAAGCCCAAAACCCCACAGCATTTCAGCTTCCATGCAGGATTAACCCTGGCCATGCAAGCAGCATTTCTGAGCAGGAACAAATGGAGGAGCTCTCTGAAACTACTGAAATCATATCACACTTTGCTGTAATTTTGGCAAGTTGTCTCTTGCATGAGCTAATCTTGCCAAAATTAGCTACTAAAATTTTAAATTGAAACTGGTTGTGTAGCATTTCTGAAGTAAACAGTGAAAAAGCAGGCCATTCAAAGGTGATCTTTTCCCCTCTCAAAATACATGGCATGAACTGGGCTACAGATGTGCATGTTTTCTTCCAGGAGCTGTAGAGAGGGTAGCTGATGAGCACTGGCAATACTGATTGCCACAGAGCTGCAGTCAGCCCAGCCTGATCATTTGCTAGCACCCCCATATGCAACATGTATGCTCTGCTGAGGATCTGCCAGTCTCTACCCTGAGAGATTTCCATTCTGTCCATGACAGAAACATTCCCCGTGGAGTTTATAGCCTGCTTCGGTCAAATGCACTGGCTTTTTGTAACACCTTCTTGTGCTGGTAGAGAACTATACAGTAGGGTTTCATTTTGTTTTCTTTCCATCAGTACTTGAGTTTGTAAAACAAAAATTGCACTTTTTGAAGTTAGAAGCTGTAATTAATCGTGTCAAAATAAGGATCCCAGCAAGTTAAATTGCCTAAATAAAAGTCTTATAGAATACTGAGGTTGTATAGGAATACAAATGCCATAATTTTAAACTGCTCATGAGTGAAATGAGATACTGGAAATGTTAATGAAACTTCTTAGGTTCTTATAGGATAATCACTGTTACAGTTTGTGATTTTTCTTATTACTGTTTTTGCAGACAATAAATGTCATTTAACAGAGAGAGGAGGAAAAAAACCCTCTTTTTCCAAAGACCTCCCCCAACTGTACAGCTCCAAAATAACAGATAAATTAACTTATGCAGATGATGTGACACTTCTGATATATTTCCCTCACTTTTTCAAAGCATTCCATAGGAGAAGTACAAAAGTTATTCTTTTCTAAGAGGATCATTAAGTCTGTTTGGATTATTGATCTCATAGCTTTTCTGGGCACAAGGCCAAGCATTTTGACTAAGGTTTTTAATCCTAGCTAATGAGGGAGGTGGATTAATGAGAAGTTTTTTGTTGGGTTTTTTTTGTGTTCTTGGAGGGTTGGTTGGATTTTTTTGAACCAGTAGATTGACATGTTTATGAATACAGATGAATAGATTGTTTTGAGTGAAAGAAATGTTGGAGTGGCAATCGGAGATGCAGTCATTCTAAACACCAAATAGGCTCAAGAGTATGAGTGAAGTTTGAAAAACAAGACATCATAAAAGTGTTTTTTTTTCCTGAAATCATGAACACAGAGGGCACCCCTTTGAGTACAGCAGCAGATTTTGTTACATGCTGCTAACCATTTGGAGGGATGAAATTAGAGGCCAGATGCACATCCCTTATCTTTAAGGATACACTGAAGTGTTTAGAATTTGGTTCTCATGTCTGATTGTTACCCCGTGTGCACACATCTTCAATACCACTGGTTATGCACTATGCTTGGAAAAAGGAAACAAGGTGAAGTTTGGAAGAGTAGAGCTGGTTTGCAATATTTATGAATGGCTTGGGGTTTTTTTCTATTTTTAAAAATGCAGTGAATTAACCATTTGTGCACTCAATGCCATAGACTTTTAACTTCTAAGGTCTGTTATACTAACTAACTTCTCAGCAAACTGTTCAGACCAATATTTGTAGCAAAACAAGAGCAACTCAAAATATAGCAGCTGATCTCAAGGAGGAAGGTGGCACGACCATTTAGCAGTCAAAGTAATAGAAGTCCATATTTTCAGTATAACAGAAATTATAGCAGCATTATGTAGTGTCTGCAATATGGCAGTGTCAGGATCCTTTCTGGTGACAAAACAGGTATAGATTTACATCTTGGCAACACAGATTCCTTACATCTTTTCTTGCCCTCTGTGTGCATTGCTCTCCAGAAGTGTTAGACACAGTTGTCTTCTGAGTAGGAGGCAGTACAGCCTTTTTAAGAATGCTGTCTGCATTGGGAAAAGCACAACTAATGTATACAGACCTGCTGGAGTTATCTCTTCTTGAGATAAAACTTATTTCCATACAAAAGCCTGGAAAAAATCCCCTTGAGATCACTGATAGTATGGCAGAGTTTATTTTAAAACATCTTGATTTTAGTTCTGAGAGCCTCTCAACTGAGAGGCAAAGGAATTGGAGTTAAGGCAGTTATTTCCCGTGCTATAAACCTTTTTCTTTCTCTCCAGGGATTTGGTACAGATTTGGTACATTGGCATGAGTGACAATTATCTCATCAAATATGGACAATCCTATTGAACTAACCAATTGTGAGTGGCAGAGGGGAGAGAAAAGTGGTTATGTCCTCTTATTATCACTTAAAATGCCATTTGGGAGATTTCCAGACTGAACACTCATTCCCATAAATCTGAAGTCAGCATACTCCAAGTTTCTACTCAAGTCACTAAGTATGAGGTTTTCAGTAATGTTTGAGTAATTTTGTCTATCACATCTCTTGTGTCTGAGAGGGTGAGGTTTTGCTTGAAATCTTTGGTTTATTGTATCTCTTCTAAATTTTAATTCTTGATTATTCCTGACTGTATTCTTGCTGTGGAGGGCAAATGGAATATGCTCAGGTAATTTTTGGTTTTCCTTTATCTTATTTCACAAGTAGCTAAGTTCCTCAAGTACCAAGCAGCTGAGAGACTTGAATAAGTCAAAAGTTTCAGAAATTCAGTGATCCACTCAAGTGAGCAAAGCTTTACCAAAGCTTTACTGCTCCCATCACATCTGTTGTGTTCTGCTGAGATGTTGATTTTATTCAGATGTATTCCGACTTGAAACAAACACACACCAATAAGTATATTCTGCATAAAACCTTATAATATTCTGCTTACATGCTTACTTACAATAGAAAACAGAGAGAAAGTTAGAGGTTGGGAAAAGCCTTTCAAATTTTCTGGTTTTTTGTTTTGGTTTGGTTTGGGTTTTTTTTGTTTTTTTTTTTTCTGAAGATTTCAGAGGGGTTTATTATGATTACTAGTGAATCAAAAGGAATTCTAACAACACTGTTTTGTTAGGGATACTGATTTTTTTTTTCTTTTTACATTTTTGTACAAGATAATGGGGGGCAGGAGAAGGGGAAGGGAGGAAAAGGTAGATTATAGCTGTCCTAAATGTCAAGACATTAAAAGGAGACTACCAGAAAGGTAAGGACTTGAGTGTTCATGACTCAAAGAGCTTACACAAATGGCTATTTTTTGTGGAACATCTGAAGGGAAATGGCACACAGGCTGCTTTTCTAAAGGCTAAGGGAACCGGACTGGCAATTCCCTCGGAGAGCTGAGAAATCCCAGCCTTAAAGTTATAGCACATTGACTGTAATTCAAACATAAAGCACGGCTCATGTGAAAAGACAATGATAGTGGGGAAAATGCTTAATGCTACAGTTCACACTTTAATTAGTGGTATAGTTGCAGCTTGTGTTTTCTGATACCATATTTACCAGCACGTCCAACTCAAAAGCTGCTTAGCAGAACTGAGTGGACAATTCTTAATTTATTGATGTGGCCTTCTTTTCCATAGTGCGATGTTTACAAATTTGCTTGATGGTGGCTTAAGTTTTCCATGGCTTCTTTTTGTTCTCCAAATAATGCATGGGAATAATTCCTAGCAGTAGAGTCCTAATGGATAATTCATAGTGAATGCCTCAAATTGAACTACCAAGGACTTTGTTTATATTAATGTATTTATTTATTTATTTGCTTAGAGAGGAAGGCAGTGGGCCTAGTTAAAAGCTCATTTGCTGGGAACTGAAAAATTAGTGTTCTCTATTTAGTTCTGCCAGTGCCCTTGCACAAGGCATACCTGTGTCCCCATGCTTTAATTTCTGCATCATTAAATAAGGAGGATGGTACTTTCTGCCTTAGTCTAGTGAGATTTACTGATGAGAATTGTAAAGTATAATTGTTTTTCAAAGCAAGTGCTTGTGGCTTTATGGCTTCATCCAAATGCAGCAGTAGTGCACTGCTTCTTTCCCTGGCGTGTGCTCTTCTGATCTAAGAAGGTGGTGTGTACATGTCAGATTTAGTGTAGTTTACTGGTTTTGCTGTTAAAAAATAGACCATAAAGATTACCCTGTACAAGGAAAAGATACTGTCTCCTTGTAAAAGCAGATGAGATACATGGAATGAAATGGGGGGAAGCTACAGTCTGTTTTTAAGCTGTTGAAAATACACAGTATCCCATTTCCTCAGTTTTTCCTCTCTGGCTGAGTTGAATCATCTGGTCTGTTTCTGCCCTATAGAATCCTTTCAGAAATAGTTCTTAGCATACAAGTTATTTTTTTATTCACCTTTCTTTCTGTCAGTTTGGCTATTGCAGACAGATTTTATGCTAGCAAGTGAGCCAAAAGAGGCTGTGAGTGGCAGACAGCTGCTGAAATAAGAATCTGGCACTCTGGGGAGAGAAAGAAATTCATTCAACTTTCCTTTTCAGCCTCTTCCTTATACTCTGTATTCTCTCATTTTTTCTACTCCATAGTAACTGTAATAATTCTCTTGTCCACTGAGTGAAGACTGTTGGCATATTTTTCCATAAATAGCCCAACTACATACTGTAATATCCAACTATATGCTGGAAAGCCCACAATTTTCCACAGACAGTCTTCTAGAAGTGAACATGTCATGCCAAGCAATCTGACGCTTCCATGCAACAGAGAGCTGATTTCTAAATGTAGGACTACAAGAATCTGTGTCACAACATCTATCCAAGAAAAGAGAGATATAATTTCACCTCCCCTTTTAAATTTGCTTGTGATTAACCAACAAAAACTCATTCATGGTCTAATCATGTTGTTTTGGGTTATGTTTAGATATTGTGCCCATCTAATTTTTGAGACTGTTAAGACTAATGCTTCATTTTCTTGATGATTCATAAAACGGGACATGTGAACAATTATTCCTGATTTCTAGACTATAAGTGACATGAGGGTTTTTGGCTGGATGTGGCAAGTGCTCTGATCCCCTGCACACTTTCATACCTCTAGGAACTTGGCAGTTGTTTAGAGGCTATTTATATAGAATGCAAGATCCGTGGTACAACCACAAAATATTTCCGGAAGTGCAGTGCAAACCACCTGTCCTGGGCTAGCAGAAGTATATCAAAAGCAGTCATTCAAATAGTCCTTGAAAATATTTGTTTTCTTGTATGTTCTGGGAGAAATCTAGATCAAGGTACATAAACACTCAGTGATCCTTTTAACATGTTCATGTTAAATCTTTCTCTCATAAGAATATGAGAGTTTATTATTTAAATAAGGATATCTACTCAGTTGCTGTAAACAGCGTTCAGCTCCATAAACATCACTGCAATGGTTTACAGTAGCTGAGGATGCAGCTGCTTTGTTTTGTAAACCCCTTAACCGAAGCAATCACCATTTACACCGATAATAGACTGGGGCTGTAAGCCATGCAGTATGGTGTTCACTTTCATCTCACTGCTGTAGAACCAATACAATTTGCCACTGCTTTGGAAATTTTAGTCACATTTCAAAAGAAAGAGATCTTTGAAAGTTCACCACCTAGTTCATTTTGGGGTGTAAATGAATAATTTCTGTAATAAAACTCTTCAGTTAATACATTTATACACTTTTGCTTCACAAACCCTTTTAATTCTCATGACTTTCAGTGAGAAATACAATGCAGTGAGACAGAAAGTACATTTTTGTATTCTCCATTTGGGGCTCCTTTCTTATAAAGATTAAAGCTTCTTAGCAGTTCTTGCATACCTATTGTGCCAGCCTCAAAGTTTGGATGTGAGTCTGTAATCAATGGTAATTGCACTATAACAGTAAATGTGCTTTCAGAGAAAACTGGCTGTAGTCTTGGGACATGCACAAAGTCACATTGCAAAAGTCACATTTTCCCAGGGAAGGCCACAGCTGTTTCTTCTTTGTGAGCAATACATTGCCTCCATCTAAAATACATAACCTTATTATCATGCAAATATTTATACCACATTAGAATCAGACTTGCTTTTTTCACAATAGATAAGCTTCCTGTATTATTGCAGATAACGAAAATCCAATTTCTGGAAATGTTCTCTTATTGTTTCTTTTTTCCTCTGCTTTTTATTAGTGAAGAACTTGTAATTATTTGCTCTTATTCAGATGTTCCAGAGGAAGAATTGAAGTCATATTTCCCACACATTTGGATTCTGATAATTGAAATTCACTGCTTTCTCTTTTTTCTACTGCCTTTAAATAAAGGAATGTACTAGGGAAAAAGACTCAGCTCAGGCTGGAATGATACAAGTGCAAGTCAGGAATAACTGAAAACAGTTTTGATCACCCTTTGAAATCCTCGATTAAGCAGTTTTGCTAACACTCAAAGAAATTCACTGGAACCTTTTGATTTATTGCACAATAGGTAGAAAGCTGCTTTTCTTCTTCTTCAGGCTCTTACCCTGCCAATGGATATTTGTTCTGTAAGTAGTACTGACATGAAAAGTCTGAAGTTGTCCACTTTTCTCCCTTTGACCAAAGTTCCCTTGGTAAACAGAGTACCATGAGGAGAGCAGTGTTAATCCTCTAAGTTTAGCTTTGTGAAAAAGCCACACTGAAAGCTGTGAAAGCTTTGAGGAAAATTAGCAAAACTTTGCAAGCCTTGCCAGCATCTTTCCAGAACACTTGCCATTTTATGAGACCCCATTTTAATAACACACTCAACAGTTTCTTCTTCCATGTTAATAAAATACAAGCATGGAAATCACAATGGCATGTCCCCTTCACTAAAGTAACTCCATTTAGCAACATGGATTGCAATGTTGATTGCAATGCCAGTTCTCTAATCTGTTGGAATTTTACTTATTAATTGAATTGATAAATTGAATTTTGCTGCCCCTGAGATGAGTAGTCAGGCAGAGTAGCAGCCAGGCTGCTTCTGCAACGGGGAAATAAGGGACAGAAGAGGAACTGCAACAGAGACACAGAAGCACAACCCTGAAGAGGTGGTCAAAGCCACCAAAAAGGAGAGCTCTGCCCTCCTAGAAGGGACCCCCACAATCACACAGGGGACAGGCTCCTCCAGCATGACATGCCATCTCACATTCCACAGTCAGCCTCTGATGGGCTTCAGATCAACCAAAGCAGACAGTGGGCACCTGCCCTTTTTGCTTCCCAAAGAACAGCTTGCAGGGCACACACACTCAGGCAGTTGCACTGGGTTGATGTCCATCCATCCAAAGCTGTCTGTGTTCCATAAAAGCTGGCTAATTTGGTAAGGAATCTAACACTCTGGTAGAAATCCCATTCCAAGGGCTAAGGAATTCGATCTGGGGTGCTCTGTGCTTCCACTGACTGGAAAAGTGGGAATGGCACAGACAACTCTCCTTGAGAGAGTCAAAGGAGCCTGGCCTGACACTCCTAATCTCATTGCACTCAATAAGATGACACTACAATTAAAAAAAAAAAAATAAGTAAGACATCTCAACAAGGGCACAGAGGACGATAAATATTAAAAAGGTTACATAAGAGGAAGTATTTGGTGTTGGAGGTCAAATAGGAATGCAGTGGTGGAGCTGCTGAGATGCAAACTGGCACCCCAGAGTACAGCCCCTGGAATGTACAGCTGCTCTTCCTGTGACACAGATACTGCTGCCACCAGAAAAGCACAAATCAGAGATCTCCCACAGTTTCCAAATGGTTGGGGTTTTTCCATCCTTACTCGTGTTGAGTGGAACTTCTCCTGAATTTACAGAAATGGAAAGAGGCATGAGGTGAAGTTCTACTGAATGAAACCAATGTTACTCTGAATGCAGTCCCCAGCCCTCGTGGAAGAAAACACATCCCCAGTACTGTGTTATCAGCTAAGTATTGTTTTCCATGGGATGGAAAACATGGGGGACAATTACCTTAAATGATTCGGTTCTACTCTGCTAATTCTCCACAACATGGTATATTTTGCCTCCTCTATGATGAACAATGTTTAGAACTCACCATGTTTTTAAATGGGGTCTGGGTGCATGTGTGTGTGTGTTTGAGGGGAATAGTAAAAATGGGGAATGCCACAGAACCACCTGTTTCTAGACTGAGATAAATAGTAATCTGTCCCAAGTATATGAACAGAACCATCCTGAGCAGGAGACAGGGAGATGAGAGTCCCTGCTGGCCTCAAAAGTGAAAGAACAAATGAGCCCTGTCTTTCTTATTAACTGCCCTTGGCTCCCAGTGCTTTCTGAAAGCACACATGGAAGAAAGAGCACTGGACTCTGCCCTGAGAACAAAGTGGGTCAAACAGCACCATCAATTCTGAAGTAAAGTTGCTCCCTTGAAATCAGTGCTTGACTTGTTCTTAAAGATTGTGCACTGAACTACCCTTTTAATGCAGAGGAATTATTATCTCTTTACCAAAAATGGCAGTACTTTACTCTCTAGTCCAGTGCAGCAAGAGATTTACATTCCAGTGATAATAGGAGAGGGTCCTTAGAGAGATGAACTGTAAGCATTACTGCCTCTGCAGATGATTCTCTATAAGAAATGTTGCTTTTTTTGGTTGTTTGATTTGTCATTGATGTGGGATTCATGTCAAGTAACAGCAGCTACCTAAGCATGAGCTATCTTGTCTAGTTCAATCATCAGTGTTCTTTCTATAGTTAGCAGAAGAAATCAGTCCCACCGCAAGTGGCTTCATCTCACCCACCTCAGCAAATTGCAATTGTCTCCACACTATTTATGCCTTTGTCAATTAGTTAGCCTAGTCTTCTTCCCAAGTTAAATTAAGAGCTAAAAGTCTTACTGAACAGGAAATGGATGAAACCTCCAAATCAGTTTTTATTTTCAAGTCACGTCTGTATGGATCTTCAAGCTTTTTGTAGAAACACATGAATTGTTCATGCTTTAAAGGCAAAATGAAACTCTTGTCAAGAGAAAAAAAGAATCAAAGGAAAGAAGAAGGGCATACATTTTGTAGTATGCAGCCCCCTAAAAGTCCTTCCTTTCTGCCCAAATTCTCTGGGCTGAGAGCTTTAAATCTCTCCCACCCACCTCTCTTCTTGAAGATACTCAGTTCAGATAAATCTGTACCAAGCTTTCTGTGTCTATATCCAGATTCCTCCTTTGAAAACCATCTTTTTAGCAAGACCTAGTTAATCCTGGAATCCCACAGAGATTCCTAAGATATAGATCCTCATCTCCCTTCTTGCAGGCAACAGGGCTTTTTCAGACATGTGCCTTGAGATTTGTAGTCCTCTTAAAACCCAGGTGCCCCAGCCACAAATGAGGTTTGTAGCAGATAAATTGTCAGTGACACCAGCAGGAAAGTTATGGGCTCTCCAGCTAAGAAAGGCCACATTTGGATATTTTGACATAAAGAAAAATTCAGCAGTCTATAGAGTAGTAAAAATACTTGTTCATCTCACTTATTCAACTAGATCTAAGGGAGATACAAGAAAGAGAGGAGGCCATTTAGAAGAAGCCTAGAAGTCACTACCATCAGGGGCACTCAGAGTGGGTTTGTACTGAACAGTGAGCAAGCAAGAGATTCCACCAAGTGCTGGGAATCTCCATGTTGATCACTCTGAGGCAGCACCAGCCAAGTACAGTTGCTGTGAGTATCTAGCAGAGTATTTAAAATTACTCTGCTTAGCCAACTGTGGCTTTATGATCTGCTGTTTATCATAACAGTTGCTGCTTATAGAGAGTGACCTCACTTTGCTCTTCCTCACCAAGACAAATCACTCCATCTTTTTTACGTGTCTTGAAAACTCTTGTGAGAAAAAGGTAACATTTTCAAAGGCTTACTGGTGTCTGAAATCACCTCTTTTAACATCTGGTCATAAAAGAAATACGTGTATTTTTAAGCAGATAATACTAATTTGTTTTTCAAGCTCTGAGCAGCTCTAGAAGGTGGCCACTAGCAGCACAAACATGAAGAACTATTTTACCCAGACAAGTCATGTGAGTTTACAAAATTGGGTGATTTATCTCTTTTTTTCAGTTGCTGGTATTTTGTCACCAATCACATTTGTACAGATAAACAGTGTCTCAGGCACTTAAGGAAGACTCAGTTCCAGAAGGACGAGCAATCCTTATGATCCCCTGGGGCCCCTATCCCAGCCCCCAAGGTGAAACTCAAGTCTTGAGTAGCAGACTCAGTAGTGGCACATTTCCCAAGGTGCTCACAGGAGAAGGTGTCTCTGCAGCCATCCCACTTTGTGCAGGAGAACTTGCAGTCATCCCTAATGCAGAAGTCAAGTAAAGATAAATGATCAATGGGCTGCAGATGTCTAGACCTCCTCCCCACACAGACTTCCCTCCATCCACCTCTTGTGATCTGTGCTGACAAAATGTGTAACACAATGCACAGAACAAAGGCTTTCCTGAACAGTATTTTTAACAACTTAATCACAGAGTCAACACCATTAATCTTCATTTGGAAAGCCACGGATATTACTTCCTACAGCAAGTAAATAATCATTCTTTTTTATTACTTGCTCTCTGCAATAATAAAGATGCATATTTTACTCCTGTGTGTTGTGCTAAGCAGACTGAAAGACAATGCAGCCTGCACTCTTGCTTTAGGTGAGAGCCCTTCTTGTCTCCCAGTTCATACATATCCACACTTCTCTCCTTTATAAAATAAACCAACCAGCAATAACTACCTCTCTTCTTCGTTTACATTGGCTCCACTAAAAGAACATTTTCAGATATCAACTGATGAAACAGAGCAATTCATCCATGCAATAATTGCACAATTGTGAGCTTATCCAGAAGAACCATAAGGAAGATAAGGATTTTCCTATAGGAAATGTATACACAAGTAGAATGCAAGTGTGGTAAATGCAGAAAAATGCACGCCATTCATCTCCTTCTATGGCAAGAATAGTAAACTGAGAAATCAAGTAACTTTAAGCAGTTCTTTGAAAGTCATACAAATGAATCATATTAATTACAGAATTGTTTTATTCTTTCCTAAAAGGGGGTTTGTATTTTTTTCACAACTCATTAGATTCCAGCAGCTGGTATTTAGGGTTCTGAGAGTCCCAGGTAGAAAGAGCCACTGAAGTGTAAAATATCTATTATTATCATTGCTCATTGCTATTTGACTTTAGACTTCGCTTTCCAATTAAGGCATGCAAAGTATGCAAGAAAATTCCATCTCTAAAGACAACTCTTCTAAAAATATCAATCCATTATCTACTATTTTTTCTTTCTTATTGCAAAAGGGGGAAATGCGCCCATCAAAGATAGCATAAGCCAGTTGCACCCTTTTGTTGCAATCCTGTGTCACTAAAGTCCATGTAAATTCAGTAGGAGCAGAAATAAAGATTTTATTTGAACAGCAGTGGTTTATTATAGGAAGTTTTTGTGTAACTGAAATCATCCCAGCAACAAAGCAATGTGTAAGGAGACACTGAATTTGTTGCTGAAGTGATAATTTTAAATGCTGCAACATGCTCCAAGCCACTAGTTTGTGGTCTTGAATAATTTCCCTCTGAAATGGAAGCCATAACCATCCCATTTTATGCCATGGCTAGTCAAGAATCTGCCTTTTGGTGTTTATGGCATCCACTTAATATGTTCTATCTGTATTTGTGGAAGATATAGAAAGCCTTTTTGACACTGACTGACTATATTGTGGCAAAATAGATATATGAAGTTTTCTATTTATCAAGTTCATTCAGTTATTTCCCATTTATTTAGTCTTTTAAAGTCCTTACTCTTCTTACAAGATTTACAATAGACTAGAAGGTTTAAAAAGTACTGCTGAGCCAATACAACAAAAGTTGTATTAAACAAACTGATAAGGAAAAAAGTATCAGCAGGCCTCTGAGATAATTATCTCTGATCTCCAAGCAATTATTTCTATTTTTTAATAATACTGACAGAATGAAGCTGTCTGAAGACTGAGAAACAGTTAATTCTGCTTTTTTTATATTTTTTCTAGTCAGGGTAAAACTACCTAATACACAAATACACACATTTCAAGCAAATATGACAGAATGAGGCCATTATGGCTGTGACACTCCACGTATATTTGGAACTGTGGGTAAATTTAGTAGGACTGCTGCAGTTGCTTGAGATGCACATGGTTAATACTGTCCTCTGAATAAGAGAGGAAAGAGCAGAAATCACTTGTTAGTTCAATATAAAATGAGGAAGGAGAGACCCTCTGGAAAGTGGATGGATAATTCAGAATCCCAGTCAGCTGTGGCAAACCCAAGCCTTCCACCTCCATCAGTGGTGCCTCATACAGGACAGGGTAAAATGCCAGTCTCCTGCCTTCCTGAAGCTCTGTGAAAGCTTCTGCTCATCTCATCTCCAAGGGCCTTCTCCAGCTTTCCTGAGCACCTGCACACTGATTTAAATGGACTTTGGACCTGGCTGCTGTCTCTGAACCTCTGCTTGAAGGCGAGATTGGAAATGCTGAGCCAAGTCGCTGTGCCTGAGAATAGACTCTCAGTGTCACATCTCATGCCTAGAACAGGGCGAAACAGGATGCTGAATGTGTCAGGATCAGGAATGGGTGGGAGAGCTGCAATCCTGTGTCCTGCAGCATTACAGAGGTTAGCTGGTGCTGATCTGGAGAAGAACTCCTCTGCAATACTCATCCAGCTCTGGGATCCCCAGCACGAGAAAAACATGGACCTGTCAGAGCAAGTTCAGAAGAGGCTACAAAGATGCTCAGAGAGCTGGAGCACCTCTAGGATAAATACAGGCTGAGAAAGTTGGGGTTGGAGAGGAGAAGGCTCCAGGGACACCTTCCAGCACCTTCCAGTGCCTCAAGGAACTACAAGAGAGCTGGAGAGAGACTTTGCAAGGTCATGGAGTGATAGGACAAGGGGGAATAGCTCTAAACTGAAAGAGGATTAGATTGCATACTAGGAAGAAGTAATTCCCTATGAGGGTGGTGAGCAATTGGAACAGGTTGCCCAAAGAAGCTGTAGAAGTGTTGGAAGTTTTCAGATCCCTGAACACTTCAAGGCCAGGTTGGAGGGGACTTTGAGCAACTTGGTCTAGTGGAAGGTGTCCCTGCCCATGGCAGGGGGTGGGAACTGGATGATCTTTAATGTCCCTTCCAACTCAAACCATTTTATGATTCTATATGAGTAGAATCATAAATATGGAGTATTTAATATAGAGTATATGAGCAAAATCATGTACAGATATGTATGATACAATTAATATCATTCTCTCTAAGGTATTAACCATGTAAAGAAAATACTATTTTTTCTATGAAGCTTGAATCTTTTTAGAAATGCAGAAGGAGACTATAACTTCTCACTAATATATGGGATTAAAATGCAGTGTGAATTTACTACAACTGACTTTGATTATATTTATGAAACCAAGAACTGTTCTATGGAAAGTAAGTTTTATGAAACAATTGTACATTTCCAGAACAAAGGCTTACAGGTTAATTTTAAAGCATATTTTAAGAAGCAAGTGGACCTGATTGAATGTCAAGAACCAATTTGTTCATGTGAGATTTGCCACCAGTAAGCTCTAAAAGTCAGTCAGAGCTTAGTTTCTATTTCACAAGTCTTGATCATATCAGTTAGCTTCATGCTGTTAGATTAACTTGCACACTGAACTTTCTGGAGACAGAGGGAAGAAAATGATAAGGGAGAGAAAAGTGAAGAGAAGTCTAAAATAAAGGCAAAGGAAATGAAAAGAATCTGGAGATGGGATATAAGAGCTCTAAAGAATACAGTATTGCTAGGAAAAAAAAAAGAAGGTGGAGCAGGGGAAGATGCCAAAGGATAGGAGGGGAAAACAAACATTCCTGATTAACAAGAAAATGAGAATTTACTGAGACTGACAGGGGAAGGCAAAACACTGAGTGTTTTGTTTTCTCTGGCTGGGGATTAAGACAAACATCAATGCATTTATTTTGCCCTGATAGTTGAGTTGTAATTATTTCCATTCCATTTAGGTGTTTTAGAGTATCCTTTACTTATTGATGGAGGTTGTGATCTTTCTGCTTCTTCATCCTGTGGAAAATACTGCTACAAAAGCTGTATTTACTTTCCTTATGAAATTAATTAAAAAAATGTCACAAGGTCAAAGGGAAATTCTGTGCTCAGGCTATCCTGGATCAGATCATGACTGCTAAAATTACTAAGATCCCTAGGGAGCTACAGTAATTTACACAAGTGAGGAGTCTGGACTGTGTCTGTTCTAGTACAGCCTAAAGCAGATACCTAATAAAACTATTACAATTAAAAATAAGCATATTGTACTGTACTGAGGCCAAAGGAGTGCAGTTGTGTGAACCAGGTCCTGTATTGCTTTGCACTAATAATTAACTCCAATAGCCTTTTTTTTTTTTTTTAACACTAAATTTCAAAAACATTTGTATCTTTCATCTAAGAGCACTCAGCAAATTTCCTGTAGTTTAATATTAATATTCTTCATGTTGGTTTTTTTTTTTAATTTTTATATAATTTTGCTTTGATCTAGGAGACATCTTTTAATGCACATTGCCCAGACCTTGGTTCCAACAAAAGACCTCAGGATGAAATGCTGCCATGGTTTAATTTTCACCTAGCATAGGCAAAGGGCAAGAATATAGCAACAATACACTAGCTCAATTCTGTAGGTCACTTAGCCTTATAATCCTCCCTCTTTTTCTAACAGTGGCTAGCACAACAGTTTATTAAAATCTATGCTATAATCAGTCTTCCCCATTAAGTATTTCCTTACTGGCATAAGTATGGAAATGAAACACCAGAGCTTATTACCTCTTTCAAAAATGATTTTTAACATCATTCTTATTTTTATTCTTGTTATTAATTGACTAGACTACTTATGAATGTTATTAAATTTTTGGTCTGCACAGTTGGGGTTTTTTTTTACATATAAAGGTGTGGATTTTGTTCAGGTTATGAAAATTATCCATTGCTGAGGGAACATTTCCCAATCAAGTCTAATTATAGTGTTTTATACGTTATTCCCCATCCTATTCCTTATGCTTCTTAATGCCTTTTTGGACTACTGGCCCTCACTAAAGTCTTCATTAAGGTGTCTGTAACAACACCCAACTCCCTTCTCTGAACTGAATTATTAATTCCAAATCCTTTGCACTTGCACAGATGTTTTAATACTTTGCATGTATTGATGATGAGTCTCATTTGCTGTCATGATGCTGGTGAAGCTCATCCATCAGCACATGGTATTGAATAAGACCACGGAGCCACTAAGTCTGCAAGTTTACTGAGGTCTAACCCAGAAAACCGGTAGGAACAGTTCCATCCCACACCATAAACAGCCTTCCTTCAGTTAGTGATGACAAACCCTTATACCTGTACTCTGTAAATTTTGCTTCCTTCCTATTCATCATCTTTTTCAGGATTACTTATGTATGTTAAACAGTGTTGCACCTACTACACAAAGTTAACTTATTGGGTTTATATTTTACTTGTCAGGAAGAAAACTTTAATTTTCTTTCTCTTCACATATAAAAACCCAAGCTCAATGTTTACACAACCTGGAAGACACCTTATCAAAATATAAATGCTATGAAAGTCAGGGAAAATGTATTCTAAAATTTTTATATAATTTTTTTCTCGATTCTCATAAAATATGAATCAGTATAATGAGGAATTTATGATTTTTTTTCCCCCAGTAGGAGAATATGTTCTTATAAAGAATGAATTTAGACTAAGGTATTATAAAATGCACTGAAATGCAGTATGGAACAATTCAAATGCTTTCAAAAATAGAAAACAGTGGGTTACAGTGGCATATCAGGGTGCTGAGACCTCACTGTTTCACTGTGCTCTGAATTTTTTTAAGTCTCTACTGGTTTAATGTTTTTCCACACTTAGGGTGAAAAAAGGCTAAATTATAGTTCCAGGTATTAAAGAGACTATCTTCAGATAGTTTAGGGCACCTTTAGCAATCATAACCTGATGCTAGCAGAGAGAGCAGATAAATAAAAGCTGTAGTACTTCAGCACTCCCTCCCCATTTCTTTCATCCTTAGAAGCACATTCATTTGACTTGCACGGGTAAAAGATTCTGCCCCTTTGGCATATGTTGAGGGATAAAGGGAGACTTGACTCCTCCACACGTCATTCCATACACATTTCTAGGCATTTCCAGTGTTGTAGAAGTTAATGAAGTGGTTGTTCCTGACCCTTACAGCTTCCAAGGTCCCTTGACCAGCATTGCTACAAGGAGAAGACAACATGCATCATGCAAATGGGGAGAGGGAATCTCAGCCATGCAGCATCAAACATGAGAGGAGTAGTACAAAAATTGTAAATTGAGTTTGAAATCTGGTGAGAGGTCTGGCCACCTTCACAATACATCAGAACTCTAGAATCTCACTAAACATGCATATGGAAACTATGAGATTTCCTGCAGCTTCTGTGTGCAACTCCCACAGATGGGATGGCATTTGGTACAGAAGAACAATGTTATAGTAAAATAGTAAACAACAGAAAGATACCTCAGTGTACTTGACAATGCAAGCAATCAAATGGATTTAATTTACAGAGATACCTACATTTTTTACCATTATCTGGTTTACATTAAAAAGTAAAAAATGCATCTGTGTAAAAGTGTGTAAGGAAATGTTTAATCCAGGTGTCTACAGAGCATGATAATGCTTCCCTGGGAATGATTCACAGGTTTCCACATTAAATGTGTATATTACAGGACTAAGTAAAACTGCAGGGAGACCACAAATAATGCCTGATTGCCTGCTATTTACAGCTTTTTGAGTTCATGAGATGTGAATAATTATCAGAATAAAAAAGTTCATTTTTTAATATCAAGCCATACTTTCCACTGACCAAGTGCCAAGGGCTGGACTGTACCCCAGTCCTTCTACCAGAACCTCCTCACATCCTGCAGTTCAGAGCCATGCTTGAGGAGCAGCTACCTGGGGATCAACAGGCCACTCACAAAGGTACTACTCAGAGTTATTGATGGGGGCACCACCAGGCCTTGCTAGGATCAAAAGCAGTTTACAGCTAAACATGAATTTTTTAGACATTTTTTTTAAATGACCCTTCATAGCAAACAGTTAAAAATGCGCTTATTCTTCCCTGGCCTGCATGTAGTTGTGGTTGTGGTTCATGCACAGTCTGCAGAAAATGCACAGAGGTGGCTCTTACAGACAAGAACCCATATACAGACTATAACCTTCCTTAATTTGTACTAAGGATAATTCAAATAAGCTTTATGTAAGTTGACAAGCGAGACTTATGGCACATTTTAAAGTGAAATGTCTTTGTTGATGAATTCAAATCTATAAAGACTGTGCCTGTGTACACCTGGTTTTGTTGAGGTGTAAGATTCGCTTCAGTCTGCAAAATTCAGAGTGATGGAGAGGAACAGTGCAAATTCAAACCAGCTGTAAGTGAATTAACTCATCCTTCAGAGGCAAGTGACCATTCACAGCATATTCCTTTTCCTATTTGCAATGCACTGTTTGCCACCATCCATTATCAAGCATCAATTGTTTTTTTAAGGATGAAAATTTCAAAGCACTTTGCCCACCTGCCAAAACAGCTACAGAGCTGCTTTCGAATAAGTGCTACAGATTTTTATATCAAAGATTTGTAAATATAAGGAATCGGTGAGTGAAATAGCAATTCTTGCCCTAGATTCTGAACTGCCCAGTGGGTGTGCTTCACATTTAAAAAGCTTTCCTTCTGCCAGTAACGCTGAATCCTCACATATGCTCCACAGTCTCTGTTTTGCTATGCACAAGGCTAACTGCAAAGATTGTTAAGTGGGAAAAATACATTTGTTTTGGTTTAGTAGCCAGCAAAACATGTTTATTTTGTACATTTATACTAAACTGCGCTAAATTGCTAAAAGAAAAAGAAGTGTGTTACAAATGAGATATATGATCAAAGATCATATTTGCTGCCAAGCCACAGAAAACAGAGTTGGTTAATATTAAGCTCTAGCTATCATGTAAAAAACACTGAAAGAAACATGTATCACACTAAATGTTGCCATGCTTCTGTGGTGAGATCATTTGGACAGACAGATGAGAGAATTCTTTTATACAGAGTAAGCCCCCATTAACTGTCACCATATGTTAACACATATTTCTATTTGCAGCCAATTAAGAACTGCATTATTCAGTAATTTTCCCTTTATGCTAGCTGGTATGTTAAAAAAAGAAATGAGTCAAAAAGAAGCACTCAAGCTGACGTTAGTACAGCAGACCTCAACCACGCTCACTGTTAGTTGACATTATCTCTCCTACCATTTCAGACCTGGGGAACTCAGAGGAGATATTCCTATCCCTCTTGGATGGCACAATTACAGACTGAATCCTCTCACTAAGCAGAATTGAAGGAATTCATAGAGGAGAAAGACATTGGCAAGCATGAAGACTATGGATCTCTACAGTATCTGCCTAAAAGCAATAAGCACCAGAGGCTGAATATACAAAAATGGCCTTATCTATCAGAGCAAAGATCACAATTTCCTTGCACCTCTTCCCTTGAATGGCCACAAACAGATACCTAAAGGATTATATGAACAAGTCAACAGTGTTGTGATGCTTCCTCAGAATATTTGCTCAGCCTCCAAAAATTTGTATCACAGAGCTTTCCTAAGCCACAAATACAGAGGTGATGACTTCCAGAACTAAGTCTGACAAGAAATGCAGGGCAAAACACCTTTGTAATTTAACAGAGGGTCATTAATGTAAATGTGATGGCAGTGGATATGTAACTGAGTAGGCTGTAGAAAATAGAAACAAAAAATCACTGACTCCAACAGGCTGTGCCAGAATGCTACAGGCAGTAACATCAACTGAGACATTGAGGTCAGCAGGGATGAGCAAAGGGAACCACAGTCTAACAAGCAATATTTAAGCACAACAAAAAACTCAATGTCAATGCTGCAAAAATGACATAAGTCAAGTTGGAAACAGTGGCTAAATATGTTGGGGAGAGCACAATGCAGCAAAAAGCCATGGTGTTTACACTTCAGAAATACTAATAACTGCTCACATCATCTACTAATGACAGTGTCCTAAATGTCTAAAGCAGCATGTATTCAAACACCACTGCAAAGGGCTGGAGCTGCTGCATTGTCCCATCAGTTTTATGACCTTTGTGCATGTGAACAAGACCTGGTAATTGTCATGCATCCAAATCTGCCACCAAATTGGCATGTATGCCTTTAGGAAAGACCCTATTGCTGAATTTTTCACTTTCATGCCTTAAGTTTTTCTTTATTAATTGGACCATGAGAAAAACAAAAATGTCAGAGAGAAGAATCCATCAAAGACCCTGTGTCAGTTTTCAGAGCTTCCAAATTCACACCATCTCTAAGGAACCTGATTGCTGTTTCCATTCTTGTCTCCAGAAACAAGGCTCAGCTCCTCTCAGTTGCTGCCAGCTGGACTCACTGTTGGCTGGATATTCACACCAGTGAACTGTAACAGCTTTTCTTTCCTGTGCTTACACAGGGTTGCTTTTGCACAGAATGGGTTTATTCACATTTGCTTTCTAGATGAAAGTTTTAAATTTCCTCTCTTTACTGGTGTTGCATCTCTAGTCCAATCTGCCTCGACCAAGGGAAAGTCTTTTTTTTCTCCAGACTTTCTCTCTTGACCTCAGGTTCTACAGTTCCTGAGGGCTGGCATTAGCAGCAAAGAGTGAAGCAAAGAAGACACTGAGGAACTGCACTTCTCTGGATCCTCCATTCCCAGGACACCCACCTCATTCAGCACTGGGCCCACATTTTCCTGAGTCTTCCTTTTGTTACTGATAGAATTGAAGGAGCCCTTCTTGTTCTCCTTGCCATCTCTTGCCAGATTTAATTCCAAATGAACCTTAGCCCTCCTCAGTGCATCCCTGCATACTCTGATGACATTCCTACCCTCCTCCCACGTGGCCTGTCCCTTTTCCCACATTCTGCCAACTTTGTTCTTCCACCTGAGATTTGCCAGGAGCTCCTTGCTCATCCACGCAGGTCTCCAGCAGGAATGCACTGAAAGCTATCCCTAGAATATTGAAGGAATAAAATATGTGGGTTGCAAAGCCTGAGATATTTTCAAAAAAAGAAGAGAGAATATTCAAAAGAGAGTATCATCTAGCACAATTTGAAGCTCTCCAGCTTTGGCACTGTGATCCTAAACAATACAGTGGACACTTTCTAAAAATACTGTCTATTGTGTATATGTAATACTGCCATTAAAAGTATTTCCTGGCAGCAGGCAGTTTTAGAGGGAAGTTATTCTGATTTCTCTTAAATTAAGTGTGATTTATTAGTGTTTAAATAGTGTTTTCTTTCCAGCAAGAGACATATCTTAGTCACATCAGTGACCAAGGACTTGTTCTGTTTCCTGAGGAGCTCAGGTTTGCCAGAAATAAATGTACAGCACTTTGCTAGTCCCTTGGTAAAGGAAATAATGCAAGATGTCAAATAACTGGTGGTAAGAACTTCTTCCTGAAAAGGGACAAGAAAACTCAGGCTGAGTTTTTCTGCTGCCACCCATGCTGTGGTTCTGGCTACATGAGGCGTTCCACTGGGAAGAGAAAACAAAAATAGCAAAGTACTCTGATGTTCTATATATCCAGTTTTTCTACTAAAATAAAGAAAGCAAAATCATTTTAGCCTTGTTTTATTTCTCTTCAGGAAAATGGTTGAGTTGTTTCAACAGTACCTGACCTGTCTGGGAAAAAAAAAAAAAAGGAAAAGAAAAAAAAAGAATTCTGCCAATGTCTTACAGTGGATTTGTAGAGAATTGGTCAGCACAGAGTGGGCATAAATAAAACCAGCTAACAATCACCAATGTGCATAAAATTTAAACTGCAAACAGTTGTAACTTGGAAGAAATAAACAAATGGTCTGAAAATAGTCTGAGTTTCAAATCACTGAGCCAACATAGGTCATGTGAGAGGAGGCTAAAACGAACTGAGAATTATTCACAGACAAAGAAGAAATTTTTGATAAAGGGAATTGTTCTTCTAGTAAAATTCATGCCCCCTGTTTCTCCTGACAAGATGTGTGTTATAAAATAAAAAGGGAGGCCCCTGTGGACAGTTGCTTACTGTGAAAGAAATGTTAATGGGAGTATAAAGCCCTCTTATCTTTTTTTGTTAACATCAGATGGAAATAAGGAATAAAGTATGACTTTCCCCTTGCATTGATTATTGTGTGCTTTAGTTATCTGTTGTGAACACAGTGATAGATAAATATTCTATTGATATCTAAGAAATTGTTCATTTTCTTAATAACCAATAAGTCAGCATTTACATTTGGTCTTCTTCCAGCTAATACTGAATATGATCCATTTGTACTAAATAAAATCTCAAGGACTGGAAGATATTCAGGGTCTGCTGGCAAGGTCACACTGGCTGAATAATACCTTTGATTTACACTGTAATGAAAAATTAGTGTCTTACATCTCAGTGAAGCAGGTGAATAAAAGGCAGCTTTTAAACAGCTGTTTGTTCTCTCCTGTGCACTCAAGTCCTTAGAGAAAAGTTAACTACACATAACTAGGAAGCAAAACACATCCTAACTGTGGTGTCATAAAATCTGTCACTTAAATCCTTTTCAGCACCCGAGGAATGGAAGGCAGCAAATGCAACCTCAGTCTTTGAGAGAGACTCCACCAGCTGAAGAAACTACAGAAAAGTAATTGTGACTTTCAGGTAAATGGCTAAAACTCAGAATGAAAACGAGAACGGGCAGAATTTGGATTACCATAAGGCAAGAAGTCATGCAGCTTCTTTAGGCGAGAGGTGTGTCCTTCAAACCTCTTACAGTTCTTTGAAGGAGTCAACAATATGTGGGTAGGTATAGTGTGATCCAATAATTGTCCTTGGATTTTTGAAACAGTTCTTGAAAAAGTAAAGCCCTCACACAATAAAACAGTTCTCTTGCAGATCAGTAACAGTAAAAACTAAGAAACAAGTATAAAAAGAAATAGGCAGCATTCCCTGCTGCTGACGTTGTCACAGAGGTCCAGTAGGATCCATTTTGCAAACACATGCTATTCAGCATATTTATGAATGATTATGAAAAGAGAGTGAACAGTGAGAGAAAACATTTCCAGGTGATGAAAATTATTCAGGATAAAATAGCAGGTGAAATGCAATGTTGATTACGGCAATGAATAATAACAACCACAGCATTTACAATTTACAAGGATTCAAATATTTTTTACCAGGAGAAAAAAAACACTGGAGTAATTTTAGACAGTTCTCCAAAAAATTCTGTTAAAAGACCAGAAAAGCAAATAATGTTACATACTAGAGAAAAAAAAAAAAAGAGAACAATTAAGGTTTTCCCTCTATTCGAAACCTGTTTATATTCTAAAACTGTAAGGACTTAGGGGATTGCTAAGCATAGGCATGTTAGGTATTTAATCACTGTTACAATGGCAGTTAAGCTAACACTGATAATTAGAGTTGTATGTACAAAACTCTCTCAATCTTTAGGAAATATCTTTGTACTTTTGTTACTGTTTTTGCACTGTTAGCTTCCCTTGGGAGTGAAGTTGAGCATCTTGGAAAGGCTGTAACTTAAGAAGCATACAAATCCTACTTACTAAATCCTAAGGAATGAGGGGTTTATGCATACAGATGTATTGCCTGTTCATGAAAACAAAGAAAAATAATTATTAATACATTGGCACATGGCTGTTCTATCAGCAAATCTGCTTCTACTATACCTAAAGTCCTAAACTTCTAGGGGTTAGCATAAAACAATTTATCTTGGGTTTGGTAGTTTTATATTAACTAAAATATCCTACAGTGCTTTGATGTTTTATGTAACATTACCAGTCAGAGGCCTGAAAATCAAAAGAAAATGAAAGTAATTAGCAAAGTAGTTAGGTGGTATTTAGCACCAGGAATTCAGTAACTACAATACAAGATACAGCTCCAGACACTGAAAAGTTGTTAAGTCCTTTATATAAAGTTCAAAAAGGTAATAAAATAAATGTGTGAGTTGGAAAATATTAATTCTGCAGTCATGGAAGTAGGCCTTTATGCTTCAAAAAAAGTTACGTTTTGAACTACATTTCTGCTAAATAAAATCTCAGACCTTAAACCAAAGGATAGTTGGACTATTTCCTTTGTCTTCGTCTCATCATTAGAGTAAGCTTCAGTTTCTCCAGTGATTCTGTGCAATTCAGGATATTGTTGACTAGAAAAGTTTTATTAACCTGTCAGTAAACACTGTAAGAGTTTTCAAGTTCGCTGTGAATTGGAAACTAGGAGAGTTTTCTGAACACTTCAATGTAATCAAAGTCAGGACTCATATTTTGGCTCTAGGTGCTCATTTACAAATGAGCAATTCATCTTGTGAAACAGAAAGGAAATAGCTCCAGGTTTATGTCACACTGTTATGATGTGAAGTGTTTCTCATTGACATGACTCTGCTCAGACTGAGCACCAGCAGGACTGACAAGGCTGAGAAAGCAGGAGCTGAATTTTTCTCTGACTTTCACATTGTTCTGGTTTGAGGGAAAAGCATCTAAATGTGTTTAAACCATCCAAAGCAGAAAAGAGAGAGAGATGACAGGACAGCGAACACTAAGGAGGGAGAAGACTTCTTTATGATAGTACCAAATAATTGCTATTCCCTAAAGACTCAGCAACAAATGGGGAAGAATGCCTCACCTGAGTCTATTGTGCTGTGCAGATGGCTCTTGGGAGAAGAAACAAAAGTCTCTTTGAGCATTTGAGAGCAGGCAGAGAAGTCAAATACACTAATGCAGCTGTAATCCCATATTGGCAGGTCAAGGTAACCTGCCATGTCTGCTGCAGAGGACATCAATATTCTCTTGGAGCACCAAAGACATTACTCTAAGACACCTTGTAACTGGGGCAGTTGTGTGTTTTCCACTTAGACAAACTCTCCCTAAATTTATGAAATCCCATGGACAAGACAAACCTTCAGGACCTTGCAGAGGTTTCTGGTTGGATTTAGTTTTCTTACATCAAGACTGCTAATATCTGTAAAAAGGATAAAGAGTATCTCAAAAGAGACTGACTGGGAAGTGAGAATGCCTATTAAAAACACAGTAAGGTCAAAGAAAGCAGCAGTGCCTTGTTTCAAAAGTATACAGCATTATTTTAAATATAAGATGACCAAACTATTTCTATTTCCTGGCATGTAGGCCTGCAATAAGCATAAATTTAATAACATTAAGAAATACTAAGGGTTATTTTTAGCAGAATCAAAGTATTGATTGAATTCAGAGACATTCAAATTACCTCTTTGACTCTGTTAGATGTTAAACCATCATATGCTGTGTATTCTGGGATAAAAATTGAATTTTCTTTACAATCCTAATATTTCTAGTGCCCAACATATACACACAAAATACATTTTATAATAACATTTTCTTCCATGGAATAGTCGAATACAAAAGATTTCAAACAAACAGAAACAGATCCTAAAAATCTAGTTATTTACAACAGAATTAGGAAGTCTAAAATCTGTTCTGTTCATTTTTTTGCAAGCTGGGGGACAAACTTGTGCCTTGGTACAATCTACATTCTGTCTGAATAAATTTTGGCAGCAAGGTATGCTGTTATATGTGACTAAGGATGCACCTCTTTCCCGTATGGTGCACTGTGCAATAACCCTCCAATTGTTAATTTCATTTTATAGTTGCCAGAATAAATTATATCCCTGGTGGCAGTTCAGTAATACATTCCTATAAAAGCTAATAATAAGTCAATAGAAAACAAAAGAATTACTCCTGTTAATCTCAGCATGTCCTGACTATTTTTCGAAGAGGAAAAAAAAGAAATAACTTTAAGATACTTCCTGGGTACTTATTTTATAATGGTATATGTATATGGAGGTTATATTTTTAAAGTTTGGAAGCAAACACCTAGCATATCAATTTTTTCATTAATGAAAGTTATGGATATGGATCACTAAAAACATTATACTTGGGTAGTGGCAGCCAATAGTTTAATTCATCCAAAATAATGGAATGGCCACTCTCCCCCTCTATTACTCCCACCGGCATTAGGTCTAAAAAATGTCACATCAAAGAGCAGCAGTTAACACCAGGGCAATCTGACACAAACCTGGAGCTATTTCCCTTTTCCTTCACATGATGAATTGTTCATTTACAAATGAACACCTTGAGCCAAAACATTAATGCAGAGTCTGCCTGCATCCTACTGTTTGGAAGAATTATTATAATGACAAAAACGATGGATATTACAGAGGTACCTGCCTGATGTGTCATTGAATAATTTAATTTGTTAGTAGTTAATATTCACAGACTACAGTCTTTAAATTAAATCACATTTCAAGATGCTCAAATTCTATTAACCTTTGTGTTTGTTAATATAGGTTGTTACTCAAAAAAACATACATTTCGTCAAGTCAGAGCAAATTTCTGTGAAACGGGGAGAGATTTTGATGAATAGCAGTAAAACAAAGCCTGTTTTACTGTTCAATAACAGTTATTTCAGAGGAAAAAGTATATTTTAAGTTTGGAATGTCCCAGTCATTACCGTTTTTGTACCTGTGTTTTCAATGGTAAGTACTCACAAAGTCCACACGAGTGAGGTCCATGGGTGGGTGCATTTTGCAGCTCCCTGGAACTCACACTTCAGAAAAAGGGGATCCCTGAAACACTGTACCCATCCTCCTGCTCACCTTTGGCGAGCACCCACCCCTAAGGGTGCTGAAATAATGCTGAAATTGCAGGGGACAAAGGTGCCACCTCGAGAGTGATGGTTAGAAAGGAATGAAATAAGCAAAAAATTAATTCCATTTCTGTAGAGCAGAGTCCACGTTATAAAGCAAGAAAGATATTAAACATATCCCCAATAAAGCTGGCTGGAGTGAAATGCTGCAAGGCACAAAAATCCCTTCAGCACTCAGAATGTTAATCCTTTGGTTTATTATACTTGAATATTAAGACAGAATTATCTAAATTAAGGACCTGACCTGAAAATCTTTCCCTCCTCACTGTAATTACACTAGGACATGTGAGAAGGCCTGCAAAGAATTGCAAATACCTGTAATGCACCTTCAATATCTCAATCAAATATTTCAGCTCCTGAATACTTCTGTTTGTTTTGCCCTTGGTAATCCCCCTCATGCCAGAGCTGATGCTGATTTTGTCACAGCTAATAAGATTGCATTTTTGCCTCTTTTGCAGGAATGAATGCTTGATTTGGTTTTAACAGTTTCCAGGCCTAGATGAGCAATAATAGTGTTTTGAAAAATGACACCCAAACACGCACTACATGAGCTTTAGATTTGGTTACAGGGCACTGTACACATGATTATAACATAGCATAACTTTGAAGGTCATGTTTTCACAGTCTGCTAAGTAGAATCCTTGTCAAAACTATTGCAAAAAATACTATCCAAGAGTGATGATGATTGTGCTCTCTGTTTCATGGCTAAACCAGTTTATTTTCCACTATACTATGAAGAAAAAATCCTACAAGCAACACAGTAGCTTCACAGATCCTTTAGCAAAAGGCTAAATAAGTATTTTTAAATACTTTAGACCTGCAAACTTAAATAGCAGGGAATTCTGGGAGCTTTGCTTTATCATGAACTTTGCAAGCAAGAGACAAAAAACTTCTTGCAGCATACATAAAACAAGTCGGGGATGCCAATTACAATATTATACCAGTCTCTCCAGTGCTGCAAGGGATTTCTATAAAAATCTTCTTCAGAAGCTAATACCTGAGTGTTTTATTAGCACTTTATCTCAAATGGCAATGCTTACTCCATTTCACTTCTTGCATTTTCATTTAAATTTCCATGGTTCAGGTTTCTTTCTATTCCCCCAAGAATATTTTGATTATAAGGATAGATTCCTTGTAGTACAACAGGAGAAATCAAAAACCCCACAACATTCTAATTAAAGATGGACAGCCCAATTTGTATTTGTTAGTTGATCTGAACTACAACAAGATTTTTTTTTCTGTGTTATCAAGCTATTAAACAATTTCTTTTGATTAAAACATGTTGGCATCATCCAGAACATATAGATGGCAGAAATAAGGAGAAAAAAATCCTTCTCTTTCAGTGAAAGTGTACGCTTTCCTCATAAGTTAATCAATTTAGTGATGGTTCTAGGGGAAGAGATTTCTATGAAACACTTCAGCAAATCACCTCTTGTTCCATTCATTCGAGCCTTTCATGTGTCATTATTGCTTAGTTTTTAAAGATCATATAAATAGCATTGTCCTTTCCTTTTAGCATAAGGAACTTTGCAAATCATAGCTCATGTTCTATTTTTTTCATTAACTACTTTTCTAGTAAAAAAAACCCCAGTGTTAGCAGGTAAGAGAGAAGTCTACTGATAACTGCAACTTAGAATTTTCTCCTTTTCTCTCCATTTCTGAGGCGTTGATGTATCCCTGGAAAAAAAATTGTCTTTGTGCTTTCTTTGTCAGTACATTTCCTGCAGGTGAGAATTTGACATTCAGAGGATGTACCAGGGAAACTAATCTTCCTCAGAGTTCCCTCTAGATGTTTCTCTGATTGCTTCACTGAGGCATTTCTTTATTAGGGTGTTTATAGGTTTGGATACCAAAGATGGTTTTCTATAACAAAATCTCAAAATGTAGGGGTGATAAAATTTAATAGCTAAAAGCCAAAAGAAAACTTCTATGAGAAGGGATGAAGGCCTTTATTGACCCAAGACAGTGAAAAGCAGCTTTCATTTCACTACCTTGGTCTTTAAACTTCGAGCTATAGACCTGATCCAGCAGCCCTTCAAAACCAGTATCACCAAAATTCCAAGGACCTCAGCCCAAAACAATACAGAAAGTCAGCTGACATATATATATATATAAACATATATAAATATATATATTTATATATGTATATATACACACATACATATGTGTGTGTGTGTGTATAAATAGAATCCTATGGTAGACTGATGCTTCAGTTGAGGCTGATAGTGCAAGAACCACACTGAAAACAAAGGACAAGTGGATAAATAGATTCAGGTTTAGGATAGACTGCAAAGGGAGAACTGGCCCTGTGTGGATAGCAATGGAGGCATTTTACACTCACATTCTATAAAATACAAATAGATACCTGAATTGAAAAGAGACAGAGAAAAAACACACAACACACCCTCCTCCCTCATGGTGCAATTTCTAGTACACAGTTTTTAATAATGCTGACTTTTACTGATAGCACAATCATGCCTACAAATAAAAATTGTTGTTTTCTTACCTGCAATGCAATAGTTAGAACAGTGTGATTCTCTCCACCCACCCTTCCACCTCAGCGTTTTAGTGATAAAAGCATAAAGGAATTTATGAGTGTGCAGATTATATACCTTCACTAAAAGGTGAATAAAATACTCTGGCAACTGTGATGGCAAAATAGCTGCAACAACTCAAGAGACAGAACAAATACAACTGCAGCAGTAAAGAAGAAAACACATCACAACCCTCATCAAAGCACAAAACTTGTAGAGCGTTCCTAACCCTCTCAAGCACACTAAACATAATTGTTTGCAGAACACAGAAAGCTCTTAGCAAAGAAAACTCACATAGCTGAGCTGTGTCAGAACAGAGGGACTTGCAAGCTCAACATGGGATATGCCTGTTTGGAGAGGTTTGTTCAGAGGGAGACTGTTACCACAGAAGGAAGCATTCATTCATTTAAGAGTACAGGCTGAAAGGTCATGGATTGAAACCCTGAGTCTAGAGAATAGCTGTCCTGGGGGTTATGTCAGCTGTCAGGTGAGCTGTAGGTACAGCAGGTGTGGGTCTGAGCAACTTCAGATAAAATGGGCACAGGCACAGAGCAAGACATGGCAGTTCCAAAAACCTTTTGAGTAACTGTTCCTGCAGGCAAAGGTTGTTTACTCATGTACTTCAGAGTGACATCACTGTGAGCACAAAAACCTCAGTGCATTCTGTGTATCAGTGGGTCAGTGGACTCCTTTAAATACATACTTTTGCCTATAAGGCTGATAAGCAGCTTTTGAAAAACAGGATACACAAATGGTTTTCACTTCCAGCAGTTTATAGGGCTCAAGGACACCACTGACATCTCTTTGGTCTCAGAAACAAATACCATGAAGTCTCCCCAGTAAGGAATTCTCACAGTACTCCTAGACTGAATATGGCTACAAGACACCATCCTTCACTTGGGCATGTTGGGCTAGAAACAGAAGGGTTATGAATGGCTGCAGGAGCTGTGGCCCTTTAAACACACACCAGCCAGTGCTGCTGTTTTGGTGAAGAACACTCTACATTTGGCTGGCAGACTGAGAAAGCTGTGAGATGAGAAAAAAGATTAGAAGCAGTGAGCTCAAGGGGCACATTAAATAAATCTTATTGTGTCAATATATTATCTCCCACGTATGACTATTTTGTTGTGTAAGATGTACTGCACAGAAGAGTGAAAGGAACAACTAGGTTAGGGACTGGACTGGACAATGCAGAAGCCCTGGAAGTGCATTTTACATGATATTGGTTCCAAATGGTGAAAATCCTGTATGGTGGCACAGAATGTGGCATGTGGCAGAGGAAACTAAGCCTTACAAAAATCTCCTTGGTACTTGTGCTTTGCATTAAAAGATACTCCTTTGATATTTATTTCTATTTCAGTTTTTTGGTTGAGGAATGCACATGTCAACAACAAAAAATTATGGCATATGGATTATTTTTATTTGTTCTCATTAACTGGAAATATCACTAAGACTTCTTTCAGAGTAATTTTTAAAATCATTGAAGTAATTAATTTTAACTTTGCAGAACTGTCTTCCTTTCTCTAGATTTATTCAAAGGTGGCAACCACAATGCTGTATTACTAAACATCACCTCACAGATTTGTGACATTGTTTTGTTCATAAATTATTGGCTGTTTGGATTAATGAAGCAAAGCAGCCATCTCCTAAAGCAGTTTGTGATCAATCTGCTACCTGCATAGAAAGTTCTTTGAAATGTACAAAGTACCTAAATCAGGTTAAAAACATTCATTTTCTTAAAACTCTGAGCTCTTTGGAACTAACCAGTTTAAAGTGAGAGGGTCCTCATCCTCTGCTATTCATTCCTCCCCCTCTCTTCCAGACTGGGGATGCATTAAAGTTGGGTAAAGTGCTGTTGCACTCTGACAGCTCACAGTATATACATGGGTCCTTGCAAACAACAGTCAGACAGCCATAAATTAGATCAGTGTATAGGTTGCTCTAAATTACTGTACGTTTAAAGAAGTTTAATGATGAGAGAATGACAGCCAGTTCTGTGGGAGAATCCCCCTTCCTGAGCTGAAAAGACCTTGGCACAAGAGAGAATCTCACTCTCTTTCAGTGATTCTCCACTATTTTAGGAGTCATCATTCTTCCATGCTGAGAGATCATTTTCTAAGTCCTCTGTGTTGCCATAGCAAAAGTCAGATTTTTTTTCCTCCCAATGCCTGACAAAAAGAATCTGTGCAATATTACAGAGGAAAAAAGTATAAACAACAGCTCTAAAATGACTCCAAGTATTTTCTATGGCTTCACTTTCTGATCTCCATTAAAGTACAGTTTAGTCTTATCAAGGGTGTAAAAATGTGTCTGAAGTCTCTCAGTTGCCTTCAGACCTGGGGATTCTGAAAGGTGCTAATCTTGCCTCATGACTTAGGAAGTTTTGTAAACTGGAAGAGAATGGCTGGTGTGAGGAGGACACGCTTTCTCAGGGGGACGTTTTTAGAGGTTGTGGTCTATTCACCTATAGCTGTGGTTAACAGCTATAAATCTGGACAGATAGCAGTCACAGAGAAAGCCTGCTACACTAAAGTAATCACAAAAGAAACCACAACTTTCTCTACTTATAAGAGCCTAAATATTGGAAAGTCAAACTTGGAACGGCCTAATACAAACATACGATCTTACACTTTAAATTGCCCCCAAACACTTCAGAGAGTAACAAAACCTGCACACTTGCAATTGCATTAAGATCAGTTTTAGACTAACCTTCAGACCATTGAGTCCTGCATGTACCTGGGGCCAAACATTAGAATTTCACCTCATACTATTAATGTGAAATACAATAGGGCCTCAACCACTATAATCAGTCACTTAGTTCAGTATGTAATTAAACATTCAGCATCATTGGATGCTGGTAACACAAAAGGGGGCAGAATGCTGTAGCAGACACAGAAACACGACAGCCTTTAGAATATACCAATTTGCATTTTAAATAGGCACTTGACTTTTCCTCTGTGACAGTCTCACAATTGATTAGATAAATATTTTGCAGTAAGCCACCAGAATGTAGGGGCATAAATCAAAGTGTGATTTTAGAGACTGAGAAATCTTTAAACAACCAAAAAAGAAATACTGTTCTTTGCAATAATCCATTACTTCCAAAGTTGTAAAGTCTCGATCAAGCTCCACCTCTATGAAAACTTCAGCTTGGCTGACCATTTTCCACACCCAATCTTTCACCTTTATATTTTTCAGACATGAACGTCCATATGGCATAACTGGAAACTTGATACTCTAAAACCTACTGGAAAGTATTAATTTACGGCTATGTACAGAACAACACAAGTAATATATGTTAAGTAAAAGTAAAGGTGCAAAAAATTGTTATTTAACTATCATACCAGTGTCCACAAATGTAGATCAGAGGATTAAAAAAAATGACAATGAAGGCCTGTAAAAATAGGAAAGAATTCCTTAATATTCAACTGAGGGTGAAATGAATGTGGCTATAAAATAGTAACCTGACTACAGCCATCATTCCTGTTACCTACTTTTGACAGTCCCCACAAGGGCCAGCCAGATTTTCAGACCTTGTACACAATAAACTTCGCTGCCAAAACATTCCATTAGGGGAAGAGCTGTGACTGTCTGCTGCCCTTGGCTGCAGAACAGCCCCTGCTTGGAAAATCTGTGCCTGTCCCAACATTCAGTTTCATTGAACAGTAAATAAGGCCTTGGAATAAATAATTCAGTGTTGTTTGCATTCCCTTTGGTGTCTATCCTTATTGAGAAGTTTGCTGATTGCTTTCACAGGATAGACAGAATGGGTGAAGGTTGGAAAGGACCTCTGGAGTTACCTGCTCAAGCAGGGTCACATAGAGCTGCTTGTCCAGGATTATGTCCAGATGGCCTTTTAATATCTCCAAGGAGGGAGGCTCCCCATTCTCCCTGGGCAGCCTGTGACAGTGCTCCCAGTAAAAACTGTCTCCTTGTGTTCAGAGGAAACCTCCTGTGTTTCACTTTGTGCTGACTACCTCTGGTCCTCTCCCTGGACACAGCTGAAAAGAGCCTGGTCTACACCCTCCTGTCAGATGTTTGTCCACACTCACGAGGTCCCCACCTGAGCCTTGTCGTCTCTAGCCTAAGCAATCCCATCTCTCTCAGCCTTTCCTGCCAGAAGAGATGCTCCAATCTCTTCATCGTCCTGGCAGCCCCTTGGTGGACTAACCCTGCTGGCTGCCCCTCTCTTGCACTGGGGAGTCCCCAGCTGTACATAATACTCCAGGACTCAGCAAAGAGAGGTCTTTTTAAATTGAAAACTTAAATTCTGCCTAAACTTCAACTACTTAGTAAGTGTGCACTCTTTGAAGCTTGCAATTTGTAAGCTACTTTTGTTATGTCAATGAATTACAAGAGATTTCTGATGTAATTGATTACTTAGACTGTTTTCAGAGGTACTGCATGACTTAGACAATACAAGACATTCTTATCACTTAAAGGGTTTAGGAAATTGAATAAACTACCCAAGACTGTCATTAGTAGTTGAGTTTGTGGCTGGCAATGATATAGACCCATTTTTGGCAGAAAAAGAAATTTTTTCCAAAACTACTGTGGATTTCTAATATCTGAGTTGGGAGGTTTGTGGGGTTCTTTTTGTTTGTTTGGAGTTTTTATTGTTGCTGTTGTTGCTTTTTTGGGTTTTACCCTTAAATTTCCCAACATAAATAAAAAACAATCCTTGAACACCAAGGATTTCGGTTTTGATGATGAAATACCATGCTCATGGCACACAAACATAAAAACCAGTAGATGAACTTGTACAGCTTCAATTTACATTGTGTGACCTTCACTTATTTGGCATATTTGGGATGTGACTGAGATAGCATCCTAGTAATTTATGGGTTGGTTTATGTGAAAAATTAGTTGTCTGAGAGCTGATCCTTCTAAACACTAAAAATAAACAAGCCCACTTTTCAAGCTAGCTGTGCTAAATTCTGACTTTGAATGGAAAGTTGTGTTTATCTGAGAGCTGAAATCCAAGACAGAAACGGACTAAAAGAGTGTGCTGATTGTTCTCCTTACGCTGCACACAACAGACAGGATCTGCTTATTTGTTTGTGTTTATTTTGTGCTTATTAGTAGGGATTGCATAAAACAATGGCAGGGCACCTGATCTTGCTTGAGAGGCATCAGTCACCCATCGGCTGTGGCAGCTCTATCACAAAGAGCTAAACAATGCAGCTCTTCCCTGGGGCAGGAGTTTTTTAGGCAACAAGAGTGGATCACACAGCACCAGGGCTACTCAGAATCCAGAGCTGCACAGGGTTTCCATCCTGGGAGAGAGGTATGGAAATACAATTTGTGGGAACAAAATTCCACTTGTAGAGAAGTTCAGAACATTGGAGAGCACCTTGAAAAAGCAAACCTGTCTTTGCTACTTAATTATATATGAGCCGTAAATGCCAACTTGGACTTCTCCAAATATCACTGAATTCAAGACGTTGACTTCTCAAATCAGGCCTTTTTATCCCACATTGATGGAAGGTGGGCCAATTTTATGTCTCTCTGAATACCTTAATCTTCCACTAGTATTCCAAAGCATGAACAGAGCAACACTCATAATTAACGATTGTGTCACAGCCTATAAAATGCTCTCTGCTCAAGAAGCTGATAACTGAGCAGAAATAAGGCAAACAAATGCTGTTAAGGGCCCATTGTTCCTACACTGAACAAATATGAAAAAAAAAGCCAGAAAACTTGCAGGGAAAAAAAAAAAAAAAGGCTGTAAAATCCTAATGATAGCTGATAGAAGTTTGGCACATTCAGATGTGACTTCTGATTCATACATGCATAAGTGACACATTTAATTTCTAAAAAGATCTAAACTGTAGCTTTATCTCTATGCTACTGGTAGTCATATATATCAGCTTTATCTATTAATAGATGATTCCAGAAAAGCATCTCAGTCTTTTACTCTAATTTAAGGCACAGCTGCTATTTTCAGATATTAGGTATTTCAGATTTCTTCCCCTTGTCATGTGGAACATGACTCAGATATTCACAAACTTGACTGAGAGAAGCAGCACCACTCTCTTACAACTAAAATTAAAACTCTTCTGCAATTAAAGGAATGAAACAAAATGCTACCCACAACCTGCCCGTTCACAGTAATGAAAGGTACAATCATTAAAAAGAAACCATAGAAACCAGGTGGGCCAGTACTGTAACAAGTTGCTCTATTACTGTCCTAATCCAAAGGGATTGCTGCCTCTTAAAACATTACTAACAACTATTTAATTAATGTGTTTGTTAGAACTATTTCACTAATATATTCTTTAGAACTATCCATTCCATAGTCCATTTATTCCAATACTTAAATATTCCTACAGTTAGAAAACTCTAGGCCAGTAATCTGAAATGTCACTTGCCTCTACCAGAACTTATTTTCACCACTGATAAAGAAGCTTAAAGATAGGTAGGAGCATATTTCTGCTCCTTACTCAAGTACCTAAAGTCAGGAGTTATTCATTCAGGTGGCAATGCTCGCAATGCTTTGTTGATATCTAGGTGGATGAGTATCTGTAATGCCCAAATTGAGGTAGCCCATTTAAAAGGCCAGTCACCTCAGACTCTGGGTATCAAAGGAAAGAGCCTTTTTTGGAGAAGGCCCAGCTTTGGTGCTCTGAATTACTCTCTGCTGAAACCCTTTTCTGTTGACTATATGGAATTAGGTAAGCAAAGTAGGCCATACATCTACCTTTCTGTCCTCCTGTTTTCTTCTGGGAAGTGGAGTTAAGCTGGCTGAGGTAAAAGTTTCCAGATCTAATAGTCTTTGAACACGAAGCTATCTTGGATCAGGTCTAGCTCAGCGGGAGACACACTAAATGACTGAGCACCCCACCCTGTGCCCTTCACTCTTTGCCCTGAAGGTAGTCACATTTGTCACCTGATACTTTAGTGCTGATGCACATGAGAGACACTCAGTGCAGGACATCTCAACACTGCCCATTAGCAACTTCACTCTTCAGTTCATGTCTTTAAATGAAAACTGAAACACCATTTCAAACTTAGTGGCAGTTGCTCAGCTCACACTGTTCCATTCCCAGGAGCTCCCAGGAGCTCTCCATCCTCCAGTCACTCAAACAGAAACAGGGGTTGTTCCAATAAGCTGTAACATATGCCAAGGCTGTGTAGTAATAGGCACAGTAGCATTTTTTCCTGTGCTTTTGGCAAACCCAAATAATAATGCTTAGTGCTACCAATAAAGTCCATAAACACCAGACTGGGTCACTGGTACCTCCCTATTATTGTAAATTTGCTGTCCCACTGCTTGGGGTGCCTCCCCCCAAAGTGAGGTACACCTGAATGCTTGCAATTCAGAGTAGAAGAACTTCTGAATAGATAGTTTGTCATCCATGGCAATGGAGTTTTACAAAACACTTCTGAACTCAATCAAGGCTTCTCTTGATCATTTCATTGTGCAAAGCATAGGAGATTACAATTATTCTATATACTGAAAATTTCATCTCATTGAATGTGGAAAGTATAGTCAAGAGGTTTTCAAAGTAGGCTAATTCTGCTATTCACTTAAACACTTTAATGAACAATGATGTTTGGTTAAAACTAGATGTGGATTCATTGCCAGAAGTATGGTAAGTCACAAGTCTCAGAATTGCTATTACTGATTCTCTGCAAACTTTGGATGATGCTATTTTTGCATACAAGGTATTTTTTCTGTAACTCTGTTCACATCTACAAATAGTAATGACATTTCTTCATTTCTCATAATTTGTATGTCTACCTTGTCTCCTAGAAACACCAGCTATTTTTTGCATACACAGTCCCCTAATAGGCACATATTTAACCCACCCACATAGACTCTCTAGCCTTAATTTAAAGGCAATGACAGTCTATTTTACCATGTTTTAGTTAATTCTGGAAAGTCCTAAAGTTAACTCCAATGTCCTTGGTTCCACACTTGCTATTTCATCCAGGCTGGCTTCTGTCAGCAGAGGGGGTTCATTTGTTGTTTGAGCCTTTATGGACTGAAAAGTTTAGGTCATATGCAGAGAGGCATTGCCAGCATTTCTGGAAAGTGGTTCATACATGCATTCTTCACACAGTTTCTGAGCTCCAAGGGTGTGAGTTATAGCACTTAAAAGTAGAGTCCAGCTCCACTGCACAAGCTGTAGAAACTTTAAGTCTTTTCACAGAATCAGGCAAAATGAAAGCTCACACATCATGCCGAGTATGGCAGCATCATGATTTAGTTGGTCCTACTATAGTGAAAGATAATTACACAAGCAAGATTTACTTCAAACTTCAGAAACACTGCATTGCTCAAGTCAGCAATTTATGCTCTCTTCATTTGGAATGAGAACTACAACAATACAGCCCTGTGATGGCAAACTTGATGATTGCATGCAACTACAGCAGAAAATTTACAGAACCAAATGTATATAAAACAGATGAAAAACTTATGAGTATTTCCCTTTGAAAATTAAGTTAAGGCATAAAATGCAGTCATGAATATAATGACTATGGTTATCTTTTTTAACATTACTATCATGAGCTTGCAGAACTGACACTTGAGATTTGCCTGTAATTTAGTTTCCATAACAAATTAATTTTTTTGTGTTTTGCATGGCTGATTCAACGAATAGAAATATCAGCAAGGTATTTGTCCAGTTAAAGATATTGCAGGTTGTCAATGAACTGATGAAAGGGCTACAGTGACCAGATGAGTCTCTATTTCACAATCTGAAGTCCAAACCATGAATCCTTATTTTTCTTCTGCTCTCTCACCATTGCATTTGCATTAGTTCAGCTCCAGTGAAGTCCGTTGTGATGAAAAGGTTAGTGCTGACTGTCCACCAGGACTCTTGATACTTATTGAGCCAAGTCATAATATCCAGGGACAAAAAGAAGAAAATTACAGCCCCCTGTTCTACCTGGCCAGGGCTGCTTTCCCCCACCTACATGTCCTTGTCATCACTGCAGCAGTGAGGAGTCTCAGAAAAGCAAAAAGGCACCTCTCAGCAAATGCCATTCTGTGATTAACTAGAAGCCATTCCTGCAAAACAGTGTACCAGAAATCAACAGCGGATAGTGTGGTTGGGATTTTGGCACATATTGTGGGTTTGATGGCTTTTTTATTCAAAAGGGAAAAATGTTCTTTAGCAAGTTAAATTTCACAGTTTCTTTTCAAGATATGAAAAGAATTATCCAGACTATAAGCAAACAAAATAGGAGCAGAAGTCCTATTTGTGTCGGATGGGATAGAGAGTATTAGAAATGAAGGATTCTCTTTCACAGTCCTACCTCCAGACTCAGTCCTAAGTTGGACATACACTCCTCTCATAAATTTTCCTTCACCCAATTTTAAGCTGCATCAAGCAGCTGCATGTCAGCATAAACCATTGCTAGGGTTTGGATTCATAAATATCAAAAGTTACTGAATCTGCAGACCTCAGGAAATTAGATTACATTCTATTTATACTCATGGCCAGATTCTAACCTCTACTTTAACAGCCTCAAATTACAGTATGTTTGCTGGCACAAGTAATTTTTCTGTTTACATCAGTTTATGTGAGGTCAGACTGCATATGAGAAGAAGAATGAATGGATTAGTGTAAATTTATACTACAGTTAGAAGATAATGAAGCAAAATGCGAAAACTCCCAAATTAAAACTGTTCCAAACTGAGCTTGTTTATTTAAGATACTTGAAAAAGGAGAAATAACAAAAAAATGTCTGCAAGATAAAATTATCCTGCACAAAAACTAATATCATCTCAGATAGACATTTATAATCTCATTTTTGCCTTATTATATTTTAACCCATATTTAAATTGTCATCTGAGAGAGTCACTAAAATTCCATGATTAAATTAGCCATCCCTGCATTCTAAGAAACCCCATACAAGTACTGACAATTTAAACAGATATATAAAGCAAGGAAAGTTTGAGGGTATGATATATATACAAGTAGTTTTATATCAAGATAATTAGCTCATCAAGCCTATAAAAGGCTTTTCTAAAAAGTTTTGGTTACAATAAAAATGAATGGCAAGTTCACAATGTGCAAGATCATAAGTTAACACAAACACCAGCCAGCTGTGTGCCTAACAAATAACTGACAGAACATTCTCTACTTATTGTAATTTCACATTCTGAATTTATAGGGGTTTTAAAAATCAATCTACATGGGCACATCAAAGAAATCAGGAGAGAACATACATTTTCCACTGCCCAACAGCAGTCTTTGAAAAACTGAATTACTCCTTTTCTTTGGGAAATAATCACTTCAATAAAATTCAATGCAGGATCTTGGTGGATTAGTGGAGTCTTTGAATCCAGATTTTAGTGCTACATATGGTTTGCTCAGAAGTTACTAAAGGTAAAGATGCCTCAGGAAACAAAAGTACCACCCAGTTTTCCTGGAGAAAAGTACCAGCTTTCCCATGGTTTATGTTGGGATGGAGATATCTTGAGGCAAGAGGAGCACAGTTAAATAGGCTTTTCTTTCCCTCGTTGTTGCTTTCTGAACATTTAAACCCACAAAATTTGGAAAGCAGAAATAAACTGAGTGCTTGCACAGCACCCAGCTGAATTATGAGCACTTCAGTAAGTACTTGCTCGTCGTTGCTGTTCTGTGGGAGCCAGCCTCAGGAGAGGATTAGCATTCACAGTGAAACTCCTGCAGCCAGTGCCTCTCCTCTGTTACAATACAGGAATTATTTCCTTTAATGATAAAAATTATAGTGGCCCCCTAAAGAAAAGGATAGTTGTAAACTGTACTGCCAAAAGCTGATGGAAATGAAGTCCCTATTTCTTCCTGGTAAACACTGCATGACATGCCAGCTGTGCAGCAACATTCCCAATGTGTCCCAGCAGCCACACTGCTGGTTCATGTGTCCAAATGTCTTAGATGCTGATAAAGAAATGATAAAACCTTCACTTTTAAGATAATCCCTAATTTGTAACACTGTCCTGCAATGACACCGTGCTGTGAGTGCAATGCAGGGTGTTCATTGCTCATAAACTCTGATGTATGTACATGGTATGTTCCAGAGCTGCTGTCTCTAAGCAGCCCCATAAAGGCTGGCAGTAGATAGTCTCTTCAAAAAAGACATATTGCAGCTCCTCTGATGTAATTCTGGCTCTATCTGCCTTTTGAAAGGACTGGAGAAATAGGAGTGTTGGCTCAATTTACCAACCTCGAAAGAAGAGAAGGTGTAACACTGAGAGCAGCGCTGAGGAGAAGGACCTGGGGAGGTTGGTCAATGAGAACCTTGTCATGGCCTGGCCATGTGCACTGACAGCCCAGAAAGCCAAGCTTGTCCTGGGCTACATCACACCTGGGCAGCACTGAGGGAGGGGATTCGTGTTTGAAGCAATTCAGAAAACACTTGATGTCAAGCAGAAGAAGCCAATCTCTATCATAAAAAGATTCAGGGAATTGTTCTGACCTACACCAAAGTTTCAGAAGTTTGATTTCACTGTTATTTGAAAAAGATGAAAAGTTGATCTCTTAGTTATGAGGTATAAGCATAATAAATAAACTGAAATGTAGTACATATTATTCTTACATTTGAGCAGAATATTTTCTCTTTGTATAAACAATTAGTTTAATGGCAACTTCTTCCCCTAGTCACAAGAAGAAGTTTAATGAGACCTTCAATATTTAAAGACATACTAGATTTCTAGCTAATTACAGCAGACAATTAGTCCAATTAGCTATCTGTTAACAAATGATACTTTACTTAAATGTCATGCTTCAATTAAAAAAATAAATCTTGCTATTGATGATGAAAAAATAGGAATGGCTACAGGGTAATCTGCATGGAGCTTTTTTTAAACTGTCCTCCTTTTACCAGTTTTCTTTATTGTCCCTGTACCAGACAGTGCCCTTAATCAGATATCCAAAAAAGCTCTTTGGATAGGCTTTGAACTCTGCCTGCTGTACCATCACTGGTCTAATCAAAGCAGCTGTGTCTACAGCATTTTAAGAGAAGGGTTCTTTTGACTTAATATCAGACCTAACTCCACGGCATACTACATGCAGAACTGATGAAATCCATCTCTTTAAGCAATATCATTTTCTTTAGTATGTGTACAGATACAGATCTTAATAATTTGAATACACTTATTTTTTGCTATTTACTATGCAAATTACTTCCTAGTTACATTGTATTATGTTAAAAAACAAAACAAAACAAAAAAAACAAACACCTTTCCAGTTAATAGTATGCATCCTAAAATGATGAATGGTATACAAGGTAATATTAATTGTATTATTTATTAGAAATAGAGAAAAATTATATGGCATTTCTTCATTACTTAAAACTGAAAGTTTTACTTTCTAAAATGAACAACCTAAACATAATCACATCACATGACAGGTAACACCTGTTTAAATTCATTTTGAAAACATCACATACTTAAAAAGGAAAAAAAAAAATTACTGTACTATTTGATTTAGTGGTTTTCCCAACCTGATCCCAAGTATTCATCATTTCCATCATAAACTTGCATGAAATGTTGATCAAAGCTGCTGTGATTAGGTGAAAGAGAACATACTAAACTGAGTTCTTCTTTCTCCACAAGGGAGTGTAAAAAGATGACTGCAGTGAAACAACAGAGCTCAGCTGCTCAAGAGGTTAAGCCAAACTTTCTCTCACTGAAAACTCTGGTCCAGCACAGTCCACAAGTAAGACTGGAAAACTAAAATTCTTATTTCTAATCAAAAGTGCTATGCACTGATATCAAATCCATATCCCCATTTCTGAAAAACAGATTCTGACCAAGGAGATCTTGAAAAAAGAGTACACAATCTTTTAATTGAATACTAAGACTTTTTTTTCCCCCATGATCTCTTCTGAGAATGTACCAGGGAGGAAAGTAGTGTCATTAAAGTTGATTATATCAGGATAACAGTCTAAGTGAATATTGGAAGATGAGAAGCTAATAACTGTGCAACTCCTTACTAACTCAAGTCTCAGATTTTACACCTTCTCTATGTAAGACTGTTACTGTATTTATCACTTGTAAGATATCTAGTTTAACAGGAGCTTAATCTTCAACAAAAGTTCCTTCAAATTACTATTAATAACAACACCTTTTTTTCCTAATGAATCTGCCCAAAATTAGCTCAAAATACATCATGGACTTGAATATTCAAAAATGATGAGATAAATGTTCCGAAAGTTAATTCTAATCACATAAAATATTAACTCCTTAATTTAAAAGGAAATTCCTGGATTATTATTTAAGTGTTACTAGCAGTTTATACATCTTGCATGGAAGTAAGGGGTATTTTTGCATATTGTTTACCACATGAAAGACTTGATGCAAAATTTTCAAAAACAAAGGCTCAATCATATTTTTACTATTAAACCAAGCACAGTATTGTTTCAGTTACTCATCAACATCTTGGAGGAAGGGGCAGGTGCCTCCTCAGCAAGTTCACTGATGACACCAAGCTGGGAGGAGTGGCTGATACCCTGGAGGGCTGTGCAGCCCTTCAGAGGGACCTCGACAGGTTGGAGAGATGGGCAGAAAGAACTGTCAGAAGCTCAACAATGGCGAGTTGAGGGTCCTGCACCTGGGGGGAATAACCCCAGGCACCAGCACAGACTGGGGGTGACCTGCTGGGAAGCAGCTCTGTGGAGGACGGTCCAACAAGCTGTCCGTGAGCCAGCAGTGCCCTTGTGCCAAGAAGGCTGATGGTACCCGGGGGCAAGAGGAAGAGCATTGCCAGCAGGGCGAGGGAGGTGATCCTGCCCCTCCACTCAGCCCTAGTGAGGCACGTCTGGAGTGCTGAGTCCAGCTCTGGCTCCTCAGAACAAGAGAGACAGGGAGCTCCTGGAGTGGGTACAGTGCAGGGTGACAGAGATGATGAAGGGACTTGGGCATCTCTCTCAGGAGGAAAGGCTGAGGGAGCTGGGGCTGTTCAGCTTCCAGAAGACAAAACTGAGAGAGGACCTCACAAATGTCTGTCAGTATCTGCAGGGAGGGCTCAGAGGATGGAGCAGGGTCTATGCAAGGATGCCCAGCAACAGGACAAGAGGAAAGGGACAGAAACTGATGCTGAGGAAGTTCTAACTGAACATGAGGAAGAATTTCTTTCCTGTGTAGTGACCAAGCTCTGGAAGAGATTGCCCAGAGAGGGTGTGGAGTCTCCCCCACTGGAGATGTTCCAGACTGTCTGGACACAATCCTGTGCCTTGTGCTCTGGGATGACACGCTCTGAGGGGGGAGGTTGGACCAAATGAGCCACTGTGGTCCCTTCCAACCTTACCATTCTGTGAGTCTGTGATATCTAATAGAAATCTATATCTTATAATGCCTTATATAATTACAGTTTAGGGAATCTATGATAGCCAAACAGATGAAGGTTCAGGCAAAAATCTTTTCCTCCAGATTTATCACCTAAATTCAGAGTTAGGGGAATAATAACAATTTTTAAAAGTAAACCTGCCCAAAGAATTGCATCACTCCTACACAATACCTTCCACATTGTCTTTCTGACACCAGTGCTAAAATGAAAGACAAACAGACAAAAAAGCAAAGATGTCCTAATTTGTTGATAAAAAGGAGACTCCAGAAATGCAAAAGCAATTCTTCATTACTCCCTTAGCAGCATATTGGATGCAGTTACTGCAGACCCATTTCCAAAATAAGAGCAACTCTTCAATTCAAAATTGATTTCAGTCGTTTTGGAGATGTGGGGAAGCCACACACACACAAATCAACCACAGTAATTCTGAGTTCCAAGGAGAGGATTAGAAGAAAAAGAAGCAACTTTCTGAAAGCAAACAAAAAGGAACAGCTAAAAAGGTAACAACACTTATCCATGATAGAGAGACTATTAAAAGACACTATTATGTGAAGCTCATGGCGAGTGTATAAAAATCTTCAAGACTATATTCAAGGAGGGGAAAAGAAGATGTTGCTTTTAAATCTCAGAATAAAAGACCCTATTAGAAATAAAAAGCCTTTTGCACAAAGCTGTAGTTATCACTTAATTAAAGAGGGGAAATAATGCAAAGGAGCTATATTTAAAACAATAAAGCAGGATTTTGAGACCTAGCATGCTGTCTACATACAGAAATGAACACCACCACCCCCCACAAAAAAACCCTCAAAGCAATCCTATTTCTTAAACTTATCAAAAGGAACTCCCCAAAGAAAATTTAGTGTCCAGAGATCCCTGAGCTATAAACAGAGTGTTGATGCCCCAAAAGAAGAGGCTACAGTATGGGAGCCTTCTGTCAAGCACAACATTTTCTAGGACAGGATGTCCACAGGCACCTTTTACCCATTTCCACGTACTCCAGCTCACTGTTATCAACAAAATGCAGTAGGTACCTAATGTATTAAAAAAACACTTAAAGATTATCCCACTATGATCTTATTTTGGATGCCTCAAATCTTCCGTGGAGAAGGGTAAGACACCAGTGAATCCACTGATGCCTTCCTTTGTTGCACATTTCCAAACCCTACTGATAGTTTTGACACAGTTCTTGAGAAACTAATACTTCAGTAAATCAGCTCATAAGCCAGTGGCCACGTTCTCTGTTTGCTGCAGCTTTTACATGATCCCCAGCAATGCTGGATGGATGTACTTTAACTGACTGATGCATCCCAGCACATCTGGCCCTCCAACAGCTGGCTTGTGTACTTAAAGATGAAATCATGTCAATAAACACAACAGAAGCAGCCATCAGGCTCCCACACCATTTCAGCTTCACTGAATGTTTCCAGTCCTCCTCACTTATTTATTTATGTCCTGATGCTTTAAAAATGTGAAATTTTCATAAGAAAATCAGAATATTTGTAAAGGTTCTTTTTGGTCTTGTTTTATTTCAGCTAAATAATGGATCTGTCTACTCAAATGGACATATTCAGAAAATATAAATGTAGCAGATGCTTACAAATATGTCCTACTTTTACAGTCAACTCTTCTTTGCATATTTTTATTAGCTAGTAACATACAGAGCTTCCATGCAGTTTTTTGAGGTAAAAAAGATTGTTTTTCTTTGAAAAGCAAACACAGGCATGTAATAAGCACGTACGTTTTCAAACAGAGTCTGTGTGTATATCATGATGGGCTCCATTGAGGAAATATTTGAAGAAAGATTTTTATACCCAATTCTCATGGACCTGTGATTACATGGTGATGAAATCTAATTTATTACATTATTCACCAGAGAGGAGTTCTGGTACTTTTGGCAGGTTTCTCAGCATGCAAACAAACAAATGACTGCCTGCATCACCCAATGTAGAATATGCTGTTCTTTGTTTTTCCCATAAATGTCTACACTTTATAGCTGCTCTGGGCCAGTGAGTCAAATGAAATAAGAAAGAAAGCGGAAGTCAGCGGAACAAGGGAAGGAAGAGCCATAACTAGAAGAGCAAAATATTTGTGATTAATGAAGGCTTCTGGTGGCACAGAACTCACAGTAGTAATTATGCAGCATCAAATGTAGTTCCAAAAATAATAGCAATGTACTATCACTCTGCTGAAATGCACTCCAAAGATTTACTTTTAATACTACAGAGGCTTAGACAGAACACATGGAAGACAGGGAGAGCTCAAGATACATTACTGAGATTAGCATTTTGTCTGAAATTCAGTATATGGGAGAGACACAGCAAATTCAAGTTGTTCTAGCAAAGTATAGGTAAGTTATTGACTAAGTCCAGGAAGATTATGCAAGCTCTCAGCAAAACAAGGCAAGTCAGCTTATCCTTCAATTGTATACTATAAGCTTGGCTTTTTAAGCAAATATTAGCATAATGACTTCAGCTTCTTATTTTACAAATGGCCATAATTACAATGGCAGTTTTTCTCCTGCCATAAAATAATAATAAAAGGATCAGAGAGAAGATGCTGCTGGTTGGTACTGTCCAGGATGTCTGCTTTATTTTTCAAGTTGCACAGGTGATCATATTATATAGAATAACATAAGAATGTCTGTAAGAAAGATCCAGAGCAAGTGTGAGGCAGAACATTCCAAGTACAGAGATACTTAAGGGATGAGAATGGTACTGTGGTACTGAATAAGATCAAAGAGGGCACTAAGAGTGAAGCTGGATATATGAACCTGGAAGAAAACTCTACAGAAAATGTATATACTCCGTTGCTTGTGGAACAGTATGTTACATATTACACTATGTCCTTTCCTTTTCCTCAGGAACAGGTCTTTTTCAAGGAGTATCCTTTCACAAGAACAAATCCGAGGCTGTACCTCTAAAGTCCATCAGCACTTCAAAGCTCCAACCTGCTCAGCTGAATGCAGGTACCTACTGACGGGCATCCAAAGGTTTCCTGGGAACTCCAAACTTCCTGAGGAAGCACCTTTTACCAGCAACATCAGAGAAAGGAGAAACTTAAAGAATACGAGTTTCCTAAAGGAAATTCTCGGACTCTCCAATTCTAACCTCAGTCCAGCTGGGATCTACTCAGATCACTGAGCTTTTGTAAGACAAGGATGTGAATGTGCATCTTTTTGAAACCACACACAAATAGTGCAAGGTCTTCTTATGAAAAAATGTTGATTCTAATAGCCTTTGCTATCTAAGATGAAGATGCCATCTCTTCTATTAATTTTGACTAGTTCAACTTAATTGTTTTCAGTATTCTGTCACTAGCATTGTTCATTTTAAATAGGTACATCAATTGGAAGTGGCATTAGCACATTAGTTAAAGGTTAGTTGTTCAAGCAGCATGGTCTATTGAAAATAAATATAACCTAATTTCATTAAACAAAAAAGACACGTTTTCTTCTAAATGATTTATTAGCACACCATCTAACATTTCAATTGGTAGGATTTTGATGGCTGAAAGCATAACTTGAAATTCTTAATCTTAATTGCATCTTGTTCATGAGAATATTATTTCTCCCTCATTTAGTCATTAGATTTCTGTGTATTTTGTATGAACCACTTCCTTGTTTATGCCTTCAGTTTGTGCTTCATTGACTCTTGTGACTTCTTTCTTGTTGTAAAAGATTGACAGAGAAGAGGATATAATTTATTAAATAAAAGCCCACAGATCCTTCAGAGCAATTGCAAGAGAAATTTGCAACAAATGCATCACACATGATTTGAAGTCATTAGAAACACAGTTCAGAACAAAATGTGATAGTGCCTTTAGATGTGTTAAATTAGCATTTAATTTTAATTTGACAAGGCTGTTATTGTATAGAATTTAATAGCATTCAACTGCGAGACAAGCACATCTGGGAGCTTGATGAAGATACATTTATTATAATTCAAACCCAGTTAATTTATTGTCATGTCAACATCTTTTCCTTTTTTTTTTCTTTTGTCAGTCAAGTCTGTCTGCCCTCAGTATTTCCAATAGCAGTTTAGTCAAAACATGTATGTGCGTTGGGTTATTTTTAAATAGAAAACTTTCCCATAAAACTCCTATTCCCTTGAAATGTGAAATTCAACTTTCAACTTACTGTGGCATATATTGTATTATTACTCTGTTTATCAAGCTACCAAGCCATTTAAGGTTAAGGCCCTTTCTGTGCAGTGGTCACCCATTCTCTAAAGTTTGTCCTTAGGCTACTTACACTACAAGCATCAGACAGAAAGCCTGGGAGCTGATGGGATCATTTCTTGGCCTTTCTTTGACTGAGACCCAAGAATCACTAAGAGACAAACCGACTGCCAGACCCTGGGCTCATATAAAGGCAACCACATTAAATGACAATAAAAGACATCCCTTCTAATTAAGCCTCATTAAGTACCTTTTTAGCAATCGGATGGTATTGAATTAACTGAGAATAGCTGACCTATAAAATCTAATTCAGACCTAGCTAAAATCTATTTTGCCGCAGGCTCTCTTTCCATTTTTGTCATATGTCACAAATGATCTATTGATAAAAACAGAACTTGCCTTAAATAGCACAGCCATTGGGATTTGCAGAGTGTGACACTTAAGTATTTCACCCACTTGAGACACATAAATTATTGCCCAAACTTCTGTGGTTACATTTTACTGCATTCCCCGACAGAAATCAACACAACCACTGAGGAACTCCTACAATTCTGCATCCTACAAGTGGCTGCAACCCACTGGGCCACACTCTTTCCCAGCCCTGGACTGGTGGAGCACAGCTGATCTCATGCACCCCCACACAGACACTCCCATTCCCCTCCAGGGAATCAACTATGCTGGAAAGAAGGAGAGAACTCTAAGCTGTCAAATTCTGTCCAGCCATTAGTTCCCCTAAGCCACAGGGAATTTGCAGCCAGATTATGGCCACTCTATGTCATCTAAGTGATGTAAATGATCGTATTAGGAAATCTGACCAAATGTAATGAGACAATTAAGGGCTTAGTTAAATCTGATTAAGGGCATGGGAAAATTCTCCTGCATAAGGAGACTGCAAAAAAGACCTGTTTACCTGAAGGCAGACCTGAATAGGGAGAAACTTGAATAAAGAATGAAAATGCCAGCAGATCCAGAGCAGCAGGACTGGGAAATCTTTCCATCACTCACACAGAAGCGCAGGGATTGTGGTGTGGAACTCAAAGTGACATATATAAAACAAAATCATAGGAAGATATAACTGCATAGGAACTAATGAGTACAAATAGTCCCACCACAACTTTGCAGATTTGCCTAGTTCTTTGTTCAGTATCATTTTTTTAAGGAGGAAAAAAGCACCATTTTTAAATTTAAAGAGGCTATGTATAGCTTTTTTCTTAATTTTCTGCACCTTTCCTAAACCCTAGAATTGTATCAGTTAAGTATATTTATTGTGAGCCCCCCCTACCTTCCTGTTTTGCAGTCTAGGAAATCTAAATTATTTTTCCTAAGTACCACACAGGACCTGCTTCTTTGGGATCTTCATGCTTGAAAAGAAATTATGACAATATTTGCCCATTCTAGCCAGACATTATGGTGAGGAGGATCATATAAATTTCTTCCATCTTTGAAATATTTGTCCTCCTTATAGGCTTTTGAGATCAAGTTACATGCCTGGGAAGAGGAACATTCTTATCATTCCTCATTTACAAGGGAGGAGCTGAAGTGTGAGGATAGACAAAGCCCCAGGTACAAAAATATTTAAATCCCACAGGAGAGACCCATTTCATAGAATCATAGAATGGTTTGGCTTGGAAGGGACCTTTAGATCATCTCGTTCCAACTCCCTGCTGTGATTTAATATGACACTTCACTCTGTGACAGAAATGCTTGTTACTGGATAGTAATCCAATCACCAGCTTTGTCTTCTCTTCAGCTGCTTATTTCTAGGGGTCGTTTGGTTCAGAACTACTGTACAAGCATCTTCTGTGGATGACACTACTTCTTTATGAGCTTGTCACAGTAAGACACGTGAATTTCTGCTGACAGCTGAATGTCCATATTCCCCATGGAAGGAATAGACAGAGAAATAGAATAACCCCAAACAACTTCAAAAAAGGCAACATAAACAAACAAATCAGCAGAAATAAACTATTTACAATCTAGAGGGATAAGTGGGTAGCTACAGAAATAACAGAATGCAATAAAATAAGCTACTTTCTTTTCAGAGCACTATCCTTAGCAATTAAAACATCTCTGTGAAGAACAGAACCTCAGGAAATGCCTACCAATTGTTCCCAGCCACTCAATCCAGCCATTCTTAATGTTTATACTTTAATTGATTTCTATAAACCTCTTTATCAGCTCATAATTCCATAGTTCTGCTACTTTCTGCCAATTAAATGTAACAGCACTATTACAAACTTCTGTCAGTTTTTTAATTTGTTATAGTAAATTTTTCTGTAAATCCAGTCTAGTGACTGAGAATTTGCCACCTTTTACTGCACTTTGACTTTAGATTTATCCAACTTCCTCATAAAGTCTCCTTTGTAAAAGCTGCCAGCTGGAATTGCCACCTCATGGCCTTTCTGCCATTAGTTCCGTGCTATTATTTGAAAAGAATTTAATGGCAGCTCTGTCATTGACTTCAGTAGTACTGAAGTATTCAGGAGGAATAAAGCTACTTACAAGGTAAGTGAAAAAGGAATTAGTTCACATTTGGTTTCATGAAAAGCCCCATCTTGACGAGACAAATTGGCATAGCTTTATACATAAATGCCTTCTTTACTTGGATAATAACCTTTCAGAGGATAATAGAATTTTATTGCACTTTTAAAAACAACTTCTACTGAGATTCATTCTGATGATACTGTTTGATACTGCTTATTACTACCAGCAAATAATACCAACATTTTCCAATTTATTTATTCTCTTGGAATTCTGTAAGTTTTTTTTTTCCTTTAAAATTAGCTTGTCATGTGAATAAAGAGGAAGAAGATTGCAAAAATGGTTGTGCCTAATACTCCTTATCTTAGCTGGATCTGCACTGCTAATGCAATTGTATGTCATATTTATTGCAGTATTATTTAAGGCAGTGGGTACTGAATGCTCTTTAATTTCATACAGCAGGGAAGTTTTGGTTCCAAACTCCTTACAGTCTCATGTCTCTCACCTAAACTGCCAATAAAAAAGAATTAACCAAAACAAAGTGCTTTACCTCCAAAACAGAGAATTTCAGATCAGGAATGCACACAACCTCCTGCTAGGTGCTTAAGAAAGTGCTCTATTCAGGAGATCATAGAATCCTAGAATTGCCTGGGTTTGAAAGAACTTTAAAGATCACCTCATTCCAAGCCCCCTGCCATGGGCAGGAGCACCTTCCACTAGCCCAGGTTGCTCAGAGCCCCATCCAGCCTGGCCTTGAACACTTCCAGGGATGGGGCAGCCACAGCTTCTCTGGGCAACCCGTGCCAGGGCCTTACCACCCTCACAGTCAAGAATTTCCTCCTGATATCTAATCTGGACCTACTCTGTTTCAGTTTAAAGCCATTCCCCCTTGTCCTGTCACTGCACACCCTCATGGAAAGCCTCTCTCCATCTTCCTTGGAGGATTCCTTCAGGTCACCCTGAAGCCTTCTCTTTTTCAGGCTGAATAAACCCAGTTTGCCTGGAGAGAAGCCAAGGCATCTTTTAATGCCTTTGTATTGTTTCAGTAATCTGCTCCATTTGCTTATTATGTGGCCTGGAAGCACCAAGCAGAGCCCAGGACCTTCCTGTGCTAAGTGCAGTGCAAAGGACCAAGTGCCTGGTTCCATCAGCTCCTGCTGAAGAAACAGGAGGAGGTGGAGAGCAGTGTAGAAACTGTATGCTAAGGACATGGTGTGACTGGTTTGGTCACAATGGAAGAAAGTGGTGCCACCACAACAAGAGCTTAACTGAGCTCAGATGGTAGAGGGATGGCATCCAGTCAAGTTTCTGCATTCATTCTGTGTTCTGTGACATGGGACTTTTGGGCAATGTCTTCCTGAGAGGTCATCTCATGCAGAGGTTAACAATTTGCACCCTCAGAAAAGGCATTGTTAAAAGAATGTGGAAAATGCAAATGTCCAAGTGTAAAGGAATTATCACCAGAAGTTTTCTGAAAATTCCAGCAATCATTGTTAGCATATCACTGTCTGCAATCAGAGCTTTGCAATCAGAACAATGCTGTTCTGCCTATCTTCCTTCAAAAGCAGAAAACAAGCTTAATCTACACAAAACCCATCCTGACTTTCAATTGCAAATGTATATCTGATTGTCTGGTTTTGTTTTTCTGAAGAGTTCCAATTAATTTAGATTTTGTAACTGCCTTTTCAACCTTCTGTATATAATAAATTTTTAAAGAAAAAATAAAGCTATTAAAGATATCCTTGATTCATTAAAATTGGGCTTTTGGCTATTTTAGTGATTAACAGGCCTTGAGGGAAGGTTCTTTAAATAGTTTGTTAAAACTCAAAAATTCTTCTAGCAATATGAAGCTCAGATCCTTTTCATCAGTGATATATTGTACAATACTCACCAGATTTTCAAAGTTCTAACTATAGAAATGAATTAATGTGTATTGAGCATGTAAGAAAAGATAACTACTCCTAATTAAATTTCGCATCCTTTGTCACCTTTAAATATAAATACAGATAAAAAGATGCCCTTTTTCTTCCCAAGGTAAAAAGAACTGCCACCTTTTTGCAGTGTGTAAGACCACTAGATTAGATTTTGTAGATGTAGACAGAAAAAAGTGGACAGTTTTTGGAATATCTACTCAGATTTCCACTGTTACTATTACAGGTTTAACCAGATTTCATCAAATTGACCTTTGTATAACAGTAATTGGAACCACTTATAGAAAAACACTTTACTAAAAGCATTATTGTTCTATTTATATCCACCTACCCAGTGTGGAAATGAAACTGCTCATTTAATTTCACGACAGCTTCTGAATTTCAGATTGCATGGGGCTTGTCAGGGCACACAATCCAGTGCTCTCAGTCAACAGGAAGAGTTTCAGAGCACAAAGCACACGCAGCAACCTAATTGGGAAATTCAGATTGTTCCTGGTATCAAAACATCCCCACAGGATATGTTGAGATGGCTCTGTGATTTGTCTTCTTTGCCACTCCTGATATTTGTGTTACCCTGGAGCCTCCTGCTGCAGAGCTCCGTGTCCCTTCTCTAACCACAGCAGACTCCAAGTGTGCTATCACACCATCAATCCTTCAGCTCACACTCCTGCAGCAGATGGCACACAGAAAACCAGGGTGTATTTGTGTGGTGAAAAAGTAAATAAAATTACATGACACTGAAATGCTGACACCAGTGGAAATGGTAATGAAAACCTATCAGCTTTAATGGTGCAAAAAATTATGTTACCAGAATTCATTACACATACATAGACAAAAAAAAACCAAACAAACAACATCCACACCTTTTAGTACAGTGCCTATATAGTGACCTCTAAAGAGACAAAAAAAAAAAAAAGGTAGAATGAATCTAGGTGCATTGAAAGATCCATAAAAGCACATATGTATGTGGATAGCACATTTTTCCCCTGATTCTCAGCCCCACATTCCTCAAAGGTACCATGATGATACACAGCAGAAGGGGACAGTACTGGATCTGCACCCCTGGCCATGATGAGCAGGCCCTTAAAACTTTGCCTCCCAGAGCACTTATTCTCACTATTTTTGACTTAGAAAGTTTTCTCCTTCTTATTGCCAAATTATCCAAAATGGGACAGTTAAATCTATTTTAAATCCCTTCTGCTGGGTTCTAGTTACTTTGAAGTTCACTGTATTGTTCTTTCTCAGGAGTGACACATTTCCTAAGGTTTGCAAATCAGAAAAGAGTTTTCATTTGGTATGAGGCCAACATATAACAAGAAACAGTCCTTTTTATGGATCTGGTTGTGTGCCTACAATGCAGTAATTTATGAGCTCTGCATCTATCCTGTTCTAACACCTCCAGTGTACTTCTGAGTCTGCATGAACAGCACCTTCACTACTGAAGGACAAGTGTCCCAGCCCCAGCTACTCTCAATATGTATTATCCATATCAGAGTATTATAACACTTGATGCAAGTTGCCACTTGGGCCACAGAGACACCACCACATGTGCCACTTGTAACCTAAATAAGTCAGACAAAAAAGACACCAAGGGCAATGGCTTTCCTCAGTTCGCTCAGCACACCACAGGAACAGTGAGTCAGGAACAGGACCAATTCCTATGTACTCCTCAATACCTTCTGAACTCTCTTGCCATTTGCACTGTGAGGAGCTCTCACAACTCCTGGTAGGGAGCAGCTGTGTAATGCCTCTCTGAAGTCCTGCACCTGACCTGAGGAAAGAGGAACGAGCAATACAGACTGCTCACTGGTGTCACAGCAAACTAGTAATACCAATTAAGGTATGCTCAAAATTACCAAGGAAAGTGGCAAAAATGGAGTATGCCCCTCTTTTTCCCATCAGTACAAAAATAAAAAAAAAAACTAGGGCTCCTGACAAACTAGAAGACACTGCTGAATTTAAATGCAACTTGGAGAGACCTCAGGCATTCCTCACTGAGCCACTAAGCACAAAGGATATACACCAACAACATTAAAAAATAAAAAGGGAAATAAAATCATAAAGTTCCAACCCTGATAGAAGAAAATATAGTCTAAAAACACTTCAGGTGCTTTCCAAGGAATAATAATTCTGTTACTTGACATCCTGATAATCATTTCTTTCCTCATCTACTTGTGTAGGTTTAACAGCAAAGTCAAGTTGTATGTCCTTCACTCTGTTATCCTCTAAAAAGATACTTTAATCACTCTTTATTCCACATTTGGTACACTACACACATAGGCACAAGGAGATTAGTAAAATCAAATCTCTTTGTCTTTTAATATATGCAGCAGTGCAAATACAAATAGAGAAATGAGAGGAAAACACGAGGAATGGGAACAGCTGAGAAGAGAATCTCAGACCAGGCAGAAAAATCCTCAAGGACTTACAAAAATCAAACCACTTCAATGAGCCAATCTGTGGAGTCAACTGCATAAAGTGAATTAGTTAATCAAAACCCAGCAAAAGGTTGTGTAGCAAAAATAAAATATTTCCTCAGCTGCTTCTCTGTTTACAGTCCACTGGTATCTTTCCCCACAATTTAAAAGAAAGTAAGGAAAAAGGAAAGGAAGAACACAAAGAGAATCAGCTTTTTGCTCAGCAGTAGGAGCAGAGGCAGAAGCAGATGCTACTTCAGGGCTCAACATGCCACCTTTACCTTTTCCTCTCCTTCTGCAGCATATGTGTGAGCAACACCTACAGCAGCCATTAAAGTTATTTCAAAGTAGTTCAATTTTCCTGGAGGGGGTTGAGGATATTTTGTATTTTCTTCTGTGACTCAGCCAAGCTCAGTCTCTCCTCTGATTACTGTCACAGTGTGGAGGGCATGTTCTGTGCAGAGAAACACTCCTGAACCAGAGTAATAGAATAATTATTCCAAACACCAACTTCCACTGTTTTCTTATGACATGGCTTCTGTGGTGTTAGCAGTGAAATTTCACACTTTCCATAGTACTTTCTTTGAATCATTCTGAAAAATGAGCATGATTTCCCTCCCAAATATGTTGAATTCAAATAATTAGATGGATCACAGCAGCTCAACTCCAGGCAGACACCAGGCATAAGAAGCAACACCTCTCTTTCACCATTGTGTCAAAACCCACACAGCTTTAAGGTTTGACCAAGTGCTAACATAGCACTAAAAAGAAAAGCCCTGATTCTTATTGGTTTGGTTAATATATGAGTGAATATGTGCATGTGTATATATATGTATGTATGTGTAAAAATCTGCTCATACCAGAACAGCCCTAAAAAGCAGGTGCTCTAAGCACAAACTAGGTCTTGCTCAGCCACCTCACTGAGCAATGTAGTTTGCAAAAGGGCTGAGCACAAGAGGCCCTTTTGACTTAACTGCATGTATATAATTCAGACCTGCTGCAGCAGAAAGTGAAATAACCAGCTGTGAGGAACATCTATGAGAACCTCTCTCCATAAATTTGTTTATCTTCCTTATTCCTTTCATTCATCACTCAGATGAGCTTTCTTACCTGTCTGGAACATCTCAAAGTCTAAGAAGTTAAAACCTAAACGAGTGGGATGCTTTTTGTGACAGCATTTCCTTTGTCTCAACTTCATTGCCATAACATTTTCTACTGCAGCCCCAGCCTTGCCATTTTCTCTACACTACCTCTGGCCAACAGGGAACGTCATTAGTTAGAGCAGTCAGTTTTCCCCTTCCCTACAGAAATCAAATGTGTCATCTCTACAGTGCTCTCAGTCTCTGTAATGCAACAGTCACAGTCTTCATACCCCTCTCAAACCAAGCAGGTTCTGCTCATAACATTGAATCTGTGACAGGGAGTTGGTTTATTGTTAATTACAATTTCTCAGTTTTTGAGCTGAAGGAAATTAGTGTGGATGTTAGGCAAAGAGAAAGCCTGTTGTAAAATTGTACGATTCCAGCATTTGAGGAAACCAGGCATCTAAAGTTCCTTGTAAAAGGAGATACTGAGGATTTACCTCTGATAAAAATCAGGTTACATTTTAAGCTGAAATTTTTGAAACTCTTGCTGTGAATACTTTCTGGGATTTGGGGATTTAAATTTTTTTCTTTTAAACTACAGAGCTCAGCTTGTTAACACATACTAAACCCGTTGCACAAATTATTTGATATTTAGCAAACATGTCATGTTTCTTTTCCTAAGGAACACCAATATCCTATTGATCCAGCTGAGAACAATAGTCATCTATTTGGATGAAACTACTTATTTTATAGTTTTTAATATTGTATATCTACTTTTTCTTCTTGTAAGCCCTATTCAAATGATCTGCCAGTTGGCTTTTTTGTTGTTGCATTTTTAAAGGGCTTACCTTGTCACTCATTAGAACCTTTTCAGTGCAGCTCTGCCCAAGGGTTCTAACCTACATAGCATCCCTGCCATCACTCAGGCACAGAAATCCTGCACTCACCTCATGAAAGACAGATCAAACAGCCTGGGCCAAACCTCCAGCTGGTGTAAAACTGCAGGGTACCAATATTTAAAAGAAGTCTTTAAAGTAGAACTTTCTTCCAAAAATGTGCATTACTCACAGCTGAGAACACCAACAGCAATGTGTTTGGAACTTTTCTACTCTCTAAACCAGGTGCTAAAAGCACAGCATGTGCACCATACTCAGCCACCACCCTATTCTCTGAGGTGACTTATTGATTTTGTGGTTTCACTGCAAATCAGGAGCTTTTGCACAATCTAAACTATCCACCTGACCTACATGATATTGGTGCTCCAAGAACTTCTGTTCCAGAGTTAAAATTCACCTTCGAAGCAGGGATGCAGAATTTAGCATGGCACAAACAACCAGGCTTTGAAGTTTAATCTTGCCTAAACCAAGATATGATTTTGTCAGTGAAGATTATAACATCTATGCACTTTTCACTTGTCATAACACATTTACTGCTTATTTTCTATAGCCTTTCCTGGGGAAAAGCATATCCTTGCCATTCTAACGTCACAGTATGGTTTAATGGCTTAAATATAGTATAGTTCATATTTTAAGTTTTCCTAATATGAAGATAGCACACGTAGTTGAAGTACAATTTTTGACACACTTCTCATTGGTACTGGTTCTGCAATGAACTTTAGGGAGGAAGCACAGATTAGTGAGTAGATCAGGAGCCAAGTAGAAGCCAAGATTTGAATCTGACCTGCTAAAAGCCCTAGGACACACTCAGGCTCTTATTAAAAGAGCTTCCCTGGCTTTTTGGGGTTTTAGATATAAATGGACATGATAACATCTTACATACATCTGTATATAGAGTTTCATATCCTACCATTAAGTTTTGAGCATCAGGAACTCTCCACATTGTTACCAGAGATTATAATCATTCACCTCACCAAAACTCAAGGTGTTTAGTGGGTTGTTTTGGATGAGAAAACAGCATTAAGAAGGAGGTTATACAACATGAGTACTACAGCGAAAAAGTCTATTAAATAGATGTGAAAATTAGTTAGATTAGGACTACTGAAAGAGAATGAACCATCTATCAGAATTTCTACTTAAAAAATACTGAACTAATTCTGTTCTTACCAGTTTTCCAAGTGACTGTCCAATTCTACTGGAAATGTGAAGTATCCTATTAATTGGGATTAAACCAAGGCTGTGCTGAGCAGAGGGGTTATGGCTACATATTTCTGCAGAGTGATTGCATTGCCTCACACAGTGGTGTGTTGTTCAGCACCTCGAATTCAGCAAAGGGTGAAAAACATACCAAAGGCAAACTCCTTTTGCAGAGGCAGCGTCGTGGAGCAGAGCAGATTCTGAGCAAGTATTTCATGCATAGTTCTTTTGTGCACTTTACCATCATGCTCAACTTTCCATTGCTGCACTTTGCCTTTCACACAGATGGATATTTTATGGAATTTGCTAAGGACGTTGCAAGGCCAGGACAAAGCATGGACATGAATCTAATTTGGTTTGTGTTGATGGCGCCAAATTTTTGAGCAAAAACTTTCTTTTTTTTTCTTTCCAGATTGTGTTCCTTCATGCCCATTTAGAATAAATAATTTCTATTCTTTACATATCGCATCTGGTATGCAGCTCTGAACTGCTGTCTGACTCCAGATTTGCATAGTAAGCCTTTCTGGATTGGAAACTCTCCCAATACAAGCTCATAGAAATTTCTACCAGCCTCAGGCTTTATTCCACACACAATAGTCAGTCTGATGTTAGGAATACTTATGCCACTATTTATATCAAATCTGAAAAAAAAATAGAAATGAGCACTTCCAGTACAAGAGATCTGATTTCTTTGGACCCCCTTCATCAAGGAAAACTTGGTTGCAGCTCATTTTATGCTTTCCGATCACCTAAAATTCAAAACAGTCAGGGATAGCAAATTCCAAAATACCCCAGAATGGAAAGTACTTTTTCTGTTCTGCTAAATAGTTATGAGATATGAAATCAGTAAAGTTTTTACTGAGATGGAATCTGATGGAGACTTTTCTGAACATAATCAAATCAACTGATTGTACAATCCTAACACAGTCCAATACCCAAAGAGCTCCAGTTTTCTAAGGAAGAAAATTTCAAACACACATGAATTTCTTTTAAAGCTGTAAAAAACCTGTGCTCACATATGACTAGAACTACAGTCAGCCCTCCACACCCCTCAAATGGACTATGACATGTCCTGTCTTCTGTAAGCTGCCCACATGTATTGTTTGTCCTGTGGCCTAAGCCACAGATGAATCATTCCAGAGCATCTCCTGTTTTAGGAAGTCACTGGCTCCCCTGGCCAAAGAAATAAGGCAGCCAGTAGGAGTCATAGCAAGAACTATTGCACACCCTGATACAGCCAGTTCATGCTTTTCAATATTGGTAACAACTGCAGCAAAATAAAAGGACATAATACCAGATGGATTTGACACTCCTTTTCATCAGGGCAGCTGTGAAAGGTTGCTCTTCTCTTTCTCTAAATGTCATTTTAATGTTGCTACACTTTACTGCCATGAATTTTGATAAGAATATGTAATTTGCTTAAATGCTTATTAATGGACAAGGAAATCCAGACCTATTTATGAAAATGAAGGTAAGAAATCAAGTATATAACATCTGAGGCTATCGAGAAGGGTTGCACTACTCTGACTTGGTCATGTTTCACACCTTTCCTGTATAATTGTTTGATTTAGTGACACAAACTTGCAGCTCAAAATGAATTTGCATAATACTACAAAGACAGATACACCTCTGCTTGCTAATACCTCAAAAGACATGCTTAATTTAAAATAATCTAACATTGAAGTGCTAGTTTCATGTATTTGCAAATGTCATCAGTCATGTTCTTTCTACTTTTAAATAACCTCAGTTTCTTTTAATAGTACCATTGCTTTAAACAGGGAAACAAAACCACATTCTTTTAAATTCCTAAAGAATCATTTGGATTATCACAAAAGGTCCTGCCTCAAAATTTACTTAAAATGTTTTCAGCTTGCATTCAAAAATCTTGAAACTCTGAGCACACATGCTAGGTCATATATCCTAAGTGAGGGAAACATCCAGTCTGTGAAGCCTCACCAGGACACGTGTATAAGGCAGATGTTAAGCTGTGAAAGTCCAGGATTCCTACAATTAGAGCTCAGCAGAAATGTAGGTGCCTAGAAGGCATGAGAGGTGTGTGGTCTCTATACGCACACAGCTAAGATGGAGGGAAAGGGGCTCGTGCCCATCAGCGTACCTAGGTGACCTAAATGTGCCTTAGAGTTACAAGTTCCTTCCCCCACATAAATTTGCATATTCCTGTGACCTTCATTTCACTCTACTGCTTGAGAGGATACTCCCAAATTTGAAATATAATTTCCATCCAGATTTTCTGACATTGGTTTCTCATCTCTGATCAGTGTTTTATGTTACTGTGTCCTCTTCCTTCACCTTTACAACATGAAACTTCTTTATTTCAATTTCTATTGCATGAAATATAAATGCAGTAGCAAATAAGAAGTAATCTAAGGTCAACAGAGAAGCAAACAGTAAAACAATATTTTTTAGGACTGTGTGAAACCAATGAAATGGATCTGCTCATATAAACTTCATAGTTAGCTTATTTCAGTGCCCCTTCTTAATTAACCCTTTAGAAAATAGACAAATGTATCACATAAATCACATATTCAACAGATGTAGGTCTCAGAAACAGAACTCTGTACAGATCCTCAGTGGCTGCACTGGGAAAAGCATTGTCAAATTTCACTGTCTTTTTGGGCTCTATAAATGCTTCCAAAATATAAGGGAAAATATTGCCTTGTGTTCAGTATTGATGTTTGCTCCTATACAGTGAATCATCCTTCAAAGTAGCATTACGGTAGATGTATATTAAAAAATGTTAATGCAAAACTCCATTGCCTTATATAGGGAACAAAAGCAATGCTGAATATACTGTAGAGTAGCAGAGCACAGAAGGAAGAATTCTTCATTGGAATCTGTTCTCAGCACATAAAATGTCCAGTAATAAGAAAGGCTCAATTTTTTCCCATCACCTTTTGTTCTCTTTTTTTTTTTCTTGCTATTCCTCCTACTTTTTTAAGTCTCCTTAGGCATCAGTAGAAAAAAAAAAAATTACCCATAAAGATCTATGGTGGCCACAGCAACTGCAGAGCAATGCCAGCTGCAAGATCTAGGTCTGGGGGCCAGGCTGTTCCTCACTTTTCAAACCATTTAACTCCAGCAAGCAAGCACACCAAATGTGCAAGCAAGCACACCAAATGCACTGCAATATGTTAATCTAGCCACTGCCCTGATTTAATTGGCCCAGAAAATTGCTTGAGGTGTTTGTGACTGCAATTAAGGCTGAGAGTCTGGAAACACAGTCTTTGGTGGTGGGGGGATATTTTTTATTATTTTTGAGAAACCAAACTGTCTCTCAGCTAAAACTCATGGGCTTAATTAGAGAGTGATTAAAGTTACTTGCTGCCACTTAGTTGAATTACACCTCAGCAGACATATTTTAAGTGGCAGTTTTAAAATTTAGGCTTTTCCCTCTCTCCTTTTTTTTCCACTTCCAACAACCAGAGCTTCCTCAATCACTGAACTCATTCAGCTCAAATTAGAATAATTGTACACATTTGCCCTCATTCGCACAACTAGTGGATACCTCCTGTAATTTGGCTTAATGAGATGAAATTAATTTTAAGAAAACAATGACCCTTGCGTGCCACTGTTAGCATGCTGTGGCTTGTGACCCTGCAGTCGGATCTAGCAGTTGCTATGCACTGGAAATATCCAGCTACCCGTACAGACCTAAAAACAGGGAGGTGACTGCACCAGAGCAACAGGTAAATGAGCTAGGGTGGTGCACAAATTGGAGGTAATACCTTCTATGGAAAGATAACAGTAACCCATGTGGCAGCCATGGGGGAGACATGGGGGTCCCTTCCATTTAGACAGGCAAACAGCAACAGATCTTTCATAAGTGCTCAGCCTGTAACAAAGCTCTGCACAAGCCACAGCTAAGAAGCACAAGGCTTGCCTGCAGGCACCTCAAGTTTGCTTTGCAAGACACCCATGCATCATGGAACAGTAGGTCAAAGACACTCCTCTGAACCTTAATTAAATCCACATTGAGTGTTACATGTAACAGTTTTTCCTAAATTAGCAAATTCTCAACAACACTGCCTTCAATTTGAGTTATCCATTTTTGCGTTTCCTTTCTAGGCAAGCAGCAGGCACAATTTCAACACTCACGTGGTTCATTTTCATTACGTTGGAATGCCATCATGTTCTTATTGTCTGATTATTTGGGTGTAGTAGGGCCAGCAGAATGTTCTTCTGTTGGTTTTAGTGGTTATTTTTGGGAGAGGTTGTTTTGTTTTAATCAGACTGTTCTCCAATCCTGTTGTCACAGCAACAGTGGACATAACTAGCTGACACATTTTTTTCCTCCAAACCTTCAGTTCTCTTCAGATTGCAGATTGAATTTAATAAGCCAATTTAACAGCCCACCTGAATCTAATTGCCAGTTTTCCTAGTAGTATGACATTATTCTTTTCAGTACATTCTGAAAGATCTCAGTAATTTTTTTTTTTCCTTTAGACTACACTAGTGGGTTTTCTTTGCTTAAATATGTGTTGGGTGCTTTTCTCCCCTTCCATTTCAGATAAGTATTCACCCTTGTAAATTTAGATCATTTATCGCCATTTTAATAGCTTTTCAGGATGGAAACATTTAGAGCGCTTCTGTGTTTCACAGTGACAAGGCTGGATTTCCAATATCATACAGTAAGGAGTATATGCCTTTGGAGTTTTAAGGAAAAAAAGCCATTCAACCTACCAGATTTCCTACTGACTTTATAGGCTCAACTTGTATTCTAAGTATGAACATATTCACCTCAAAACAAATAAATTTAGTGCAGTGCACTCCCTTGAAAAGAACAGAACAGTTTCAAGCTGGCCAGGCCATGTTACCACGCCAATATACTCAGAGTTAACACACCTCTCTTAAAAAGCCCCTGGCACCAGGTGGAAACAGCTCCACAGCAATCTCAAGGAGAACCACGACACTGAGGAGCTGCACTGCTGGAATTCAGACAGAAGGATCATTCCATGCCACTCTCACAATGCTCCCATAACCACACGAGATTAAAAAGCAACACCCATTACAAGACCCTTATGTCACATTCTTGTGACTTTCACAGAAACAATTTTTCCATAGTGAAAACCATAATAAATGACACTACATTCTTTTTTCCTGTAAAAGAAGTACAAATAAATTCAGTATTTTACCTTGGATTCATATCAACTGTTTCACAAGGAACAATTTTATCCTTTCTGATGCCAATCTAAAAATCCAAACCTGTGTAAGCTTGGAAGTTAGCCCTCTCAACCATAAAAACATAAGGGCATCAGGCAGCACTAAGAACTAACCTGAGATAAAATAATGTAAAAGTTAAGCAGAAGGAAATAGACCAAGATTTCACATGATGCACAGCAGGCTGGTGGCACTGGTGATAAGCTGGTTTATATCAGCTGCAGATCTGATCCCTTCACTGCACAACACTGCAGTGCACATGCAGGGTAATAGTTCAGAGAACATTTCAGCGCTGGCAAAGAAAGAGGCTTTGTAAGGTACAAGACAATCATCTGTTGGCAAAGCACTCTTCTGGACCACCACAAATACAGCCCGGGAGACAGAGCTGGGGTGCCCCAACCACGAGGACTGCAGTGGCTCACAATGAGGGGGAGTCCCTCACAGGGCTGGACTGTAAATGAATTAAGCATTTTAAGAGAGACTTTCAGTCACAACCCATCTAGAAAATTGAAATAACTCTTCTCATAAATTCATGCAATTTAGCAGTTCAATGTCTATTTACTAGTTTTATTTTGCATTTAATATAATTTATGCATAATAACACATATTCTATGCTCTGTCCCTTGGTGTAACTGGTATCAGAGAACTGGAGGTAGCCAGAGGTAAGAGACAACAGCAAAGATAAACCATCTCAACATTTTCAGTTGCGTGGATTTAATTACATCTTCAACATTAACTTATTTAAGCCATGATACTAATATTTCATATGAAGCTGTCAGTAATCCTTAACCATCATTCTGAAGCCCTTTGACAGTATTGTAGAAGGAATCAAGATTTAGCATGAACCATTATTTTATCATAATGACACCCAGCGAGAGAAATCAGGATCTGAGCTGTGTGGAGCAGAGAACAAAACACGCAGGTTCTCCTCCCAGGCTCTAATGTACAAACAAAAGACAAGGCTGAGGAAGAGCTGGTAGACACAGGGAGAGGGATGAGAACATTATTGGTCAGGACCACCCACCACAGCACCAGCCAGCTGCAGCCTAATTTGTCAAGGGACAAAGGAGATCTTAAGGAGCTAGCAAAGTGTTTGGATGGGTGTGTAGAGTGAGCTCCTCCCATCCAGGAAACAAAGAGTGGGAGACAGCTTTTGAAGCAAAATAGAACATTAGCTAGCAAGAGAGTATCCTGGGTTACCAAAGGCAACTGACAGTCCTCCCACGCACAACAAGCAAATACAAACCCTATTTTTCTCTAGAAAATAGATATTTTCCTAACAGAAGTACTATCTGGCTACATTATCCCTCTTAATTTTCTGCGAGTATTCTGAACACTGAGTAATTCTCCTGAAAGTGGCTTCACAACTGGGGCACATGAGGTCTATTTTGTCAATGACCCACAGACTGTGAAAGGGAAGCTCTTAAGTACTAAGGAGTAATACTCCAGTTAATTTTATACAAAAAGTAGTTCCTATAGTCGCTGACTAGACATGTGTTCATTTCTGCTTCTATAAACCTTAATATTTTGTTTCCTTTTTTAAGCAAAACTGGTTGGTAACTCAATCATATTAATGTGTTTATTTACCCTCTAGTTTTTCCTGAATGGATACACATAAGGTGTGTGCATGTGTTTGTATATATGGTTATTATAGAAGGGACTACAAGTTAGGGTTTAAAAACTGCTAAAAAGATCGAAAAGCTATTAAAAGCTTTGCTTAAATTTGGTCTACCAAAAAAGCAACTTCTAAATTTGGTGTGCAGTGTAATACATGGGATTTCGTAATAATAAGGAAAGGAGCAAATAGCATGGTCTCAAACCAGTTTATCATTCAAGGTCTAAATCAATTTGTGACATTTTCTTATGAATTTCTTTTTTATGAGGCTTGTGAATTTTTTTCTACCCATGGCTTTTTCTTTTTTCAAATCTGTGGCCTATTTCTTGTAATAAATATTTAGTCACATAGAGCCACTATACTGTGAGCATGTAAAATTTTGCTCTACTGAACTACTAGTATTGAAATGTATTTGAAAGGTGGGGGGTTTTTGTCAATTTGTAAGAAAAATATGTTATATGCACTTTTGTAATAACAGTAAGAGTGGACTGTGAGTTTTCTAACCAGACCCTGCAATGATAAAATGCTGTCCTGAGCAAAAGAAATAATGGCCTTGAACAGAAACAGCCAAAACTTCTATGAGACTTCTGCCCTTCCAAGGAAAAATGATTATGCCATTTACCTCTAAGGCATCGGAATGCGACACCAAGTAGTATCAAGCCACTCCTAAGAGTAAGATTGGATGTGGTGCTTTGTGCTAGCATTTTTCAAAAGGAAAAATTGCCTTTTAGCACACAATACTCTTTTCAAGTCAGAAAGCACATTGTATTCCTGGAGTATTAGATGATTTGATAAAAGACATACGTGAAGTCATTCTGAGGGTATCTACTGTGCAGTCAAAACAAATCACAGAGGGCTTTGCACAGAAATTCAGGTTTCTTTTAAACTAACCCGTTCAGATACCAAGAGCTCTCAGACATGCAGGGCAGGGGGGGAAAAGCCTAACAACCTAGTTTGGGACAGGTTTTTGCAGTCTGTGGTGATCTTGGTGCTGTTGGGATGAGATTCAAAGTGCCTGAGCTACTTGTATCACACAATAGTCACAGGCTTGACTCTGGCTGCTGTTGCTTGGTCTTCCCTGCTCTTCTGTGCTGGACTACTGGAGAACAGAGCCCCTGTAAAGCTGATTTACTTTACAAAATAGTGTATGGATCTCTGCTTTTGCAGAGAATTAATTCAAATCAATATGACTGTGATGGATCTTAATGATGTTTCACAATGTGTGCATGTGTACACTTAGGAATTAATTCAAGGTAATTGAGTGGATTTGGATAATTTGATTTTTAAATGAGACCTGATTCCCCATACTAGTGGGTTTCATATCTGTTTTTCCTGTCAGGCTCCACTATTAAGGCTCTTCAGTTTTGTGTGCTATTACCTTCTTCGTTATCCAATTAAATAAACACTAATCAGCTTATTTAATAAACTTGATTATAATGTCTGTACTGGCCTGAGTTTGTGACAGAGACAAACACAGACATTTAAGATGCACAATGTGTTGTGTTAAGTAAGCAATGGGCTACATATCACGTGTAGTGTGACAGTCCTTAGGAAAGTCATACTTCCAAAAATCCAGGACAATAATAAACCAAACCAAACAGAGAGAAGGAAGAATTCACTTGTAACATTACCCAGAGGGCTCATACAGAGGTTGCTTGGTTCCAGGTTATAATACTGTGCTTCATAACCAGAGCTCTCATAAATTTAAAATAAAGGTGTATACAAAAATGTGGAGAACTAACCAGAAGCAGTACTCACTTTACAATAAGGCACAAGGAAAAAGTTTGGAATTTAAACTTTTATAACCTTTTTTTTTTCTTCTTTTAACTTAAATCAATTCATCTGGAAAAACAAGCAGACCCAGTATTTTTTAAAAAGAGATACAAGCACAAGAAAAAAATCAATTTTTTTTTTTTACAGAGTTAAAGCATCTCATATTTAGCCAGAATGTTGTGTTTGGTTTTTTTTCTTGTTTTTTTGTTGCAAAACAAAATCCTCAAGCAAGCAGTTAATATTTTTTATTCAATCTGACCCAAACTTATTTTGTCTTGGTTTTTTGTTCACTTTCTAAAAAAAAATCCAGATTTTCAAACACCTTCAGCCAACTTATGTCTCATTGTTAAGATGTGTCTAAAGATTTAATTACATAAAAATCCTTGGAAAAGCAACTGTTTAGCAATGAAGCTTTAGGACATCAAAAATCTGTCTCTGAGATTTACTGTAGGGCCTTTGCACAGTACTGGTCCATCACAGAGGTCAATCTCTCCCATATGATGTAGCTAATGTTAGATTTTTAAATCTATATTTAGAGACCAAAATCTTTGGCCTGATTTTTAACAAGATGAGCAGTTCTTGCCTAACTGCAGAAACTGAAGTTCAAACAATTTGCCTTACACTCTCTTCTCTCTCAATGTCAAGAAAATGAGAAATAAATGTAAATGTAAAATGGGAAATAGAAGAGTTCTGAGCTTCCCAAATGCACTGTGAGGATAAAATGTCAAGTCTGATGAATCCTACTGTGATGTACATTGTGAAAAGTTTATCAATAATATATCAGGAGAGGATCAGAGGCAATGTCACTGTAACAAAGTGGATTAAAATAGTTCTAACTGCTTTGAAAAAACACCTTTCCTTCTCCATCTGTGCTATCTGCTCATACCCAACCAACTACCAGCTCTCATGCATATATCATTATTCTCAGCAAGTAATGAACTACAGACAAAATATTACTCTCTTTCATAATATTTCTTGCATTAATTGACTAAAACTCTAAGGGAAATGTCATTGCTCTGAGGAAGAGCTGTGGAGCTCTGAGGTAAAACAGGCCCACTGGCTTCACTAATGGCAATGTAAGGTGACAAAAGCTGTAGTTCCTCAGGTTCACCTCTAAAATCTGGCAGTCTATTTGTCCATCACATCCATGCACTTTTGTTCTAAAAGGTGTCCTTTTAAGAGCTAAGATCTTATCTGGGAAACAACAATCAATCCATGTAAACAGCCACAGTGCCTGTAGCATCACCACTTGAGTCTGGACTGGGAAATACTCAGCAGAACTTGCTGCCTCTCATGGGAATCTATTTTGGTTCTGGTAGCTGAGCTATAACCAATACAAAAAAAAGAGAGCAATTAAGAATAAAAGTTATCAACTTACTAAATATAACGTGTGAGCATCAAGGCTACTGATTTTTAAATGAAGTGAGGGTTTGGCAGGTGGGATAAAACAACAGATATATGGCGACCTTGAAGTTAATAAATTTCCTTCTCTCCTTCCCACCCTTGTTCTGAGCTGCTGCAAATGATGTGAAATGATGGTTTTGACAGACTTATCTTCCCCCTAGACCAGATGTGTTGATCTCCCTTAGGTTTTTTAAGCAGAGTGAAGGCAGATTTTAATCTTCCTGTGCCCACTATAGCAGCTGTACAAACTTCATTAACATAAGAATGGTGGTAAGTACGTGCTATTAAAATGGGGGGGAGGGGGCAGTGTTTTCTGTACCCTTTATAGCTCATTGCATTTGATATATTATGAGTAGGTGCTAAACTGGGAATGAATAAATGCATTTCAAAGCTGCACTTGGCATCCGATGTATGCCTGTTCTTTACAGATGAACCAGATTTTCAGATTGACAATTTTTGCTTCTATTCAGTGCCAAGGCAAGAGCATTGTTTGATATGAATTTGAGAAAGATTTAGCAAGGGACTTTTTCTGGGGAAAAAAAAAAAAAATCTATATTCTTAAAATGCTTTTTATTGCAGTTTTCACTTGGAGAGAACTCAGGCTATGGCATGTAGCATCTGTTAAATCTGCTACTAGTGTGTCAACACAGTGAATTTTATTTTCTTTCAGAAGGATTATGAGTTCCTTTTCCTTTTGAGGTCTTTAACAACTTTAAATTCAACTGCCTTCCTTAAGTTTCTCTTGATACTTCTTTTCACTACAGATGTCATTACCAAGAATTTACTGAGTCACTCTCAGTAAATGGTGAGTGCAGGATAATTTTTTTATGAAGAGGAAAACCAAGACAGTTGATCTTCTGTATATTTAACAATTTATTTGATGTCAAATTAAGAATTTGCAAAAAAGTGTACTTTGCCAGGCCTAGAAATCATCCCAAGATAAGGCCTACTCTGTCTGCTGCTCATTAGGGATACAGATTCTGCCCCTACTCTTCTAAAGCACTAAAACATAAAATGGAACTGGAAAACTGGCATCTCATCCCTTTCCTTAGTTTGTTCCTTTTCATATACACATATGCACGCATAAAGCATTTGCTGTATGCTTATATATATATCTTTGTATATATATATATATAAAAATAGATATATTTATATATATGTAGGCATAAATATGTAGGCATAAATAAGTGCTTCTTTCCTGCACCAGCTGTCATTTCTGAAATACACGCCTGGCCAGGAAAGGAGACAAATGCTTTTTGAAGCAGATACATCTTCTATTTCCATAGTGTGTTGGCAGGAGGTGGTAGTAAGGATTAAGAAATTGGTTCTATTCTTGCTAAGAGCCAACTGGCTGGGAGGATGCTTTGGGGCATTGTGGATGTGATACGTTGGTAGTTCCTGAACTGAAAAGAAAAAATGAATTTGAATGTGAATATCTGAAATCTGTGTCTATTCCATGCTTATCACACAGCTACCTAGGCTTCCTCTTTGCAAGGATGCTGCAAATCATGTCTGACGGCTCCGAGCCAGAATATGACAGGCCTTTCTTTACACTGCCTCTCTGACATATGTACTGCACATCCAGGCTCTTTGCAGCTTCTTCAAAATTCAGAAGGTCAAATTTTTGCTCTCATATGTCAGCACACAACTCTCATAACCCTGATTTTAATCTTACTATGATTTAACTTCTGCATAACCTCTTTGCAAATAGCAATGTGTCATAGACAAGGAAATTAAAAGTTAGACAGAGCCTTTTAGCCAAGCACCAATAAATTCATTAAATTGCATTTCCTGTACTAGGATAGGGAAATCAGGAGGAAAAACGGACTCTGAGTTCTTATCAATATCTCTCATCCCCATTTCCATTCTACATGGAAACTGGGTTCTGGATTTTCAGTAGCTCAGCAAATGTAAAGACCCACTTAGATGTGTTAATGTTGCACTCTCTACCCCCTGCCAACCAGATGCTGATCTAGCACACTCATGTTTGTTCAAGACCATGGTTTGGTCTTCAGTCTGAGCTTTCACTAATTGAAGTACAAAACACAGAAACATGGAGCATCTTTCATGCTATAGGTAACATGGTCCATATCTAATGTGACAAATAACTCAAGGGTGAAGGAGTGAAATTTTTGAAACAAGCAGAGGAATGACAGAATAGAAAATGATCTACCTCTCTCCCCCATCTGGAAGCACATCTCTCCAAATCAATCCTGCTATTAATTAAAAGCAATGACTGGCCAGTATGAGCACATGTCTGCAGACAGCCAGCTCTGCCAGCACATGTGAAGAGCTTACTTCTTCAAAGACTATTACAAAAGCCCTGTTCACATCTCTACCAAGACCCAAAGTTCAGGGTAATCATGGGAACCTGTAGCCAACGTCCTCCTTTCACTGTGGATAGCCTGAGATCTACCCAAATTCACCTCTGTGAATGGCTAGAACTTACTTGGAATCATTCTAGAGAATCTGTATTAACCTTCATCACATTGCTTTGCCCAAAAGCACATAGGCATATCTGAGATAGCACAGCAAGTCAAGGGCCACCCACCTGCCAGGTAAGTGCCACTATGAGGACCACCTTACTTTAACCACAGGTGATGTCAGCTGGATTATCCAATGCCACAGTGCTGCAGGCAAGCAATAATATTAGCAGGCAGTAAATCTGGCATCAAACACCACTGCGTGGGTGTTCCTGCTCACCACACTTGAGCAGCCCTGGAGTTCAGCTACACTGACTCCAAATCTGCAGCACTTTAATTGAAAACAGCACCAGGTACTGTCACAACTGATCCTTGTTGACAGTGATCAGAATGAATGCATGAACCAGTGTTATTTGAACTAAACAGACAGTATCCAGAACTGAGAACCAAAACAATTTCCCATGTACAACAGAGTGGGCAAAATGGGAAGGACAGGCATAATGACTGCTGGTGAGTGGGTATTCATGTGTATTCATTTGTCAGAGCTTTCAAATGTCATAACAAAATAGAAGACATTGACATTTTCTCAGGAGCCTATAGAAAGTTCTTAGTCTCCAATTACTGCACAGTTAAGCTAAAAATGGGGAGAGGAGTAAAGTGTTGTGATTTTTTTCCCCTTAAATTAACTTTCAACTGCTTTTGAAAAAGGACAGGCATCAGTTTTCAGAACTGACTGCACTTTATTTTATTTTTGTTTAGTTCACAGAAAATGTACATAGGCAGGTGCTCTGAGGGTTACCATGGTCTTTTTGCAGGAGGTAGGAAAAATGTCCCTCCATCTACCACCAGTTAAAATTGATGCCAAGTGTACTTTTCTACTGAGAAAAATTGGTGGTAGCTTGAAAACAAATTACAACTTAAAATTTCCTGCACAGTAAGCAGTGCTCTGTAGAGAAAGAACATGTTGAAGAATTAAGAAGCATATAGAGTTCAAACAAAATCTCCATGTACGTCTACCTTTGAGGAAAACTGATAGGAGGAAACAGATCTATGTAGTTCCTCAGGCTTACACAGACAACAGAGGAATTTCCTTCCTTCCTTCCTTCCTTCCTCTCTCCCTCTCCTTCCCTCCCTTCCTCCCTCCCTCCCTCTCCGAGACATTGCTTCTAACATTGCTTCTTCCTTGAAACCAAGAGGTAATTATTTACCACATTACAATACATCCATATTGCATTCTGTGGTCATTCAAGTAGAAAAGTAGAGCTCAAACAGTAGCTGAATTGATGGTTTCCATGGAGTTAAGAAGGAAGAAGGAGATTGCATAGGATGAGCTCATGGCAAGTTGTGTCAAGGTTTTTCTTTTTTCTTTACTAGGATGGGGTAGGGAATTGTTCAGTTTGGGATTTATTTATTTATTAATGCTTCTATTTAACAGCTCCTTAATAACACAACATGGGGGGAGGGGCAAATCACCCCTGCTATTAAGGATCAGAAACTAGAAACTTTCTTGTGCTCCAGTGAAGTGCTAGAGTCAGACATTCATTCTTGAACCAATTAAATCAGAAGCACCTTGTAAACAGCAGGGACGTCTCCTAAAAGGCAACATGAGCATTTAATGCTAGGTGGTTCCTGAACAAGACATCGATGGCTTTTCTACCTGTCAGAGGATGCTCTAATCACCAGGCTGTAGGGAAGCAGCACAGCTCTTTGCTCTTCTGCTAGCTACTCTTGAAGGAAAGCAGGGGTATCCTCTTCAAGATGACAAACACTACAAAAGCTCCTCCCACAGTGCCTGAGACTGGAGTCCTCGAGGAGCAGAGGTGGGAGAAAACCTTACTTTTTTGCACCTCAGAGGTCCTATGTGTAGTCTCATGCCAACTACACAGTCAAGACTGAGACAGCTGTAGCTCTCAGCAACACATAGACTCAGTGATGCAGAATTGAGTGTTTCATGCAAATAAAAAGGACACTCAGAGGTCAAACAACTCTGTATGGAAAGTTAATTCAAATATGCAGTTTACTAGGCTGTATCCATGTCCCCTGGATAGCCCCATGCAATGTAATTGGATCCTGGAAAAGCAAGATCCATTACTGCTGGGGGTACAATGAGAAGGCAGAAACTAAAAAGTGACCTGCTAAAGGCAATTTTAGAAGCACAGCTTGTATTCAAAAATTCACATGAAGTTTCAAGTAGAGTTTTAGATTGAGGCCATGCAGATCATTACAATATTTGCTTACTAGTACATCGCAACCTTTTGGTGACCTTGGAATATGCATTCTGCTGAAATTAAAACCATTACAGAAAATATTTCATAAACATCGAAACACTCTCAAAAGCACTGAATGCACACTCTGGTCAGGTAAAGGAGAAATGGGACTCTGCATTTTAAATTCCTTTCCCCTTAAAGCAGCAGAGATACAACCCTGCATTATTTTAAAGACTGCAATAAACACACTTTGAAAGGCAATTCTTCAAGGGGACGCTAAAGCAATGAAATGTTGGCAGAAGTAATTATGCAGAAACATTTTTGCAAATAATGAGAAATATCTACTTTCCTTTTGCCATTTCTTGGCACAGATATTTATAAGAAAATCCTGTTTATGTCACTGCAATTTCTGTGTGTTATTCAGTGGTTAGAACAGAACTTGCAGAAGAAATGAAAAATTGCTCATTTAAGTTTCAGGTATTTTATGTTCAATTAAAACTTTGTTTCAGGACTTTGGTTTTAGTCCCTCTCCTTCTACCAAAACATCTTTCCTCATGACTTCTATGCTATTATAAATATGCAAAAAACCTGACTTTTCTCCCTGGTGTTGGACATTACAGATGAGATATTCCAAAATGGTTTTCTTAAGCTGATCATTCACTTTGCCTTTTAACAAATTGACAGATACAACTTTTGCCATCACAGCCACTCCTTTTTTTACAGAATACACTTCTCAGGACACCCATGGAAAACAAGTGGACAAAGTCTAGACAATTTCTTTTCCTCCATCTGAGTACTGTCAACTGTGCAATTTTGGAATCCTTTCAATCTCTAACCAAGTTTCATGTTCAATGTGTGGCTGTCAGTTCTATGCTCCTTACAAAGGCCTTGTTTGGATTTAAACGTTTCTGTTTCAAGCATCAAGGAAATGTAAATTCATAGGCATAAATCTTCTGGAAGATTTCTTAATGAAAAGCCTAACAAAAGGAGCTGACTACTCAACCATCACCTAGACAGCAATATCCTTTAGAGTGCCAACTATGCCACAGTAAGGAATGTTGTAAACCATATGACTTTGTGAGACTGTAAAAGAGACTGGCTGTTCCTCTGTCCTTGTTAAAGGAAATTGTCCACACTCTGGACAGGCACAATACAAAATGGGGATTCATATGGAGAGAGGGAATATATTCCTGCAGCTTCCAGATTGAATGACAGATTTTTACACCTACATGCTGAGAATGGTGGCCCAAATTCCTGATTCCAGCAGAAGCGAGGACATTGATGAGTTTATTTTAGTGATTGGAGTTGCTTCTTACATTACCAAAAATATACCATAGAGGTATTGCAGGTTACTGGAAAGTGTGATTTTAAAATTTATTTTATTCTCCTGAGCTTTAATTAGTCTGCAGCAGTCATTCTTGACCTTTCACTTAAAAAAGTAAAGCCATCAACAATGTCAGTTAAGCAAAGACATGAATCAGGGCTTGGAATGGTCTTGATAGGAGTCTATAAAATATCAAGCAATGATGTCTTTGCACTTTACATATGGGTGATGGCTGCTCTGACCTAAATTCACAGCTTAAAATCCAGCTAGAAGTGTGGCACTATACTCCTTTCTTTAGAGGACTGAAGAACATTTTTTGTGGTGGTGGTTTTTTTCCCAAGTCCAGCTAAAGATGATAGATGCTGTGGGTCTGTATTTTTTATGGCAGCATTCACCTAGGATGCAGATATCCAATATTTAACTACGGCCATCCAATATTTAACTAACTAAGGGGGAGCATTCTCACTTACTTGGAAACTGTTCTATCCAACCACTCCTAATGCTGCCACTCTTTATCATGTTTGTCTACATGCATAATGCCCTTCTCTTCCCAGCTTTATCTGATTTTACCTACCTTGTACCCAGGCTAGAAGAGCCTGTCTCACACAGACAGCACCTTTGCTATTTGCTGCAGGCTAGAGAACCCTTTTCATCTGAGAGCTACCTGGCATTCACAGTGGCTGAGGCTCAGTCCTCTGTCCCCAGGCAGAACTCCAAATTCAGAAATTACAGTCTCCTGGCATTCCCGCAGTGTGCCACCAGGGACAATCAATGAATAATAGAAAAGTCAGTATTTGGGGGGACTGGGGCTGTAATTTTCTGTCAGAAACTCCAGGTTTACATGCAAAGGGTTTACAGGAAATGAAATACCAAAAAAAAAAAAAAAAACGTTCTATTTTCAAATCCTATGTGAACACTTGATTAATTCACAAACAAGGTTTCCCAGGTGTTATCCCACACAGAGACAACAGCAAGGGGCAAAGCAGGTGCAGTTTAAGAGTCTCCTGATTTCTCAGATCCAACTTTTGCTGTTGATCAGCCATTCCATCTACACCTTCATCAACCACTGCAGCACCACATAAAGTAAGTCAGCACAAGCCAAGTTTGGTTGCAATACATGAAATCAGTTTAGGCACAGAGGGTGGCTGGGAGAGCCTGGGCTGCTGTTCCTCCTCCCAAACACAGCACGAATTATGCACACACTGCCTAATGGTGCAGCAGGTCCCTCTCCCCCTTGGCTCCAGGCACTGGACCTTTCTCCTGCTTGCTGTTCCACGAAATTCTCTCTGGCTGTACATACACGTGGGCAGAGAAAGCCCATGTCCCACGAGTTTACTGTCTAAACACGAAGGAGCGGCCAGAGCTGAGACCTACCTTTGGGAAGAAGGGTCTGCAGGCAAGTTTTAAACCTCAGGCAACCAGGGGAGCAGAAGGCTGAGACAAGTGGCAGAGCAAACCACCCAGCACTCAAGAGGGAGAAGGGAGGTCTGGAATTTGGTCTTGATCAGAGTCCCCCGAATCATTACAAGAGCTGTATCTCAAAACAAAGAGTTCTACCAGTAATTTGTGTGTTCTGGGAGTTCCTGTACGAGAAGACAAGGAGATAAGGTGAGATCTTAAGGCACCTCAAAATTCAGGCAGAGGAAAGAGACTTCACATGTTATAATTCCACTCTATCAATGCTTGTCTATCATCATAAAAATCGAGCCCAATTTTGAAAGGAGGTCTGGCATTTGTATCACTTCAAAAGTGTCTTGCATTGGAATCAATATTAAAGATGCTGCTAAGGTCTTATGAGATAATACTGGTATGTTAAAAGCCATGCTTCTTCACCAGCACCAGCTTGTGAAAATTTAGGTTTATATAACAAACACTTTGGATCTCTTGGCCCAGAAAAGATCAGACATCCCTTATTTGTTATTTTTCTGGATACAAATTGTTTTCCTTATTGAGAAGTTGCCAAACACAGACTGCTGAGTGCCATGCAGCAACAAAAGAATTCTTAACAGGAGTGAAATTAATTTTTTCTTGATTGGAGCATCTCAAACCCCTCAATGCTTTGTCTTAACTAATTATACTTCAAAAACATCCTCTCAATTTAGAAGGGATTCTGAAGTATGTTAGAAGTAGCAAGGGAGGAGTTGTGGAGGGAATATTCTCTGTTTGGATTTAACATCTTCTGGAAGATGCCTGAGATAGTGGATGACAAAATTTGATGGGTTTTACAGCTCTGTCTTCCTAAATAGCTCAAATCTCAACTTCACAGCCTCAGAGGAAACAAAATGTCTCAAATTCATCAGACTGTATAATGAACCCTGAAAACTTTTATTTCCTTAATATGTTTATTATCTTCAAGGTAAAACCATGTTTTATCTTGAACTTAGTCTACATTCAACTCATTTTAGTCTGAAGGCTCAAACACAGCCTGTTTCAGTATTTGCAAGTAACTGCACCAGCAATATTGATGTGCATCCTCTGAGCTGCTGGCAAAGAGTGATGCAATCACAAATTGTTTCTGATGACCTAAACCAAGATGCAATCAAAAAGCTTAGTGCAGGTTCCAGCTAACCCAGCTGGCTTCCCATTTCTACAGCAAAAGAAGTGGCATAAACTTGTGGCTGTAAAATGAAAGTCTCTGAAATTAAAGTTTTGTCTTAGCCTGCAGTGCAGGAGGGGCAACAGAAATCAAACTGCCTTGCAACACACGGGACACAGCAGTGCTTTAGTCTGAAGTTCCCAACTGCAGCATCAGCAGGTAATCCACACATGGCTGCAGCTTGCACATTACAGCCACAGCTGGTCCTTTGCCATAGGTACCAACACAGGAGCCTGTGACTCACCAGCGAAATACAGATATATATGAGGTGCTACCTCACGAGACAGTGTGACTCTACCTGAAGCTTTCTACAGTCTCTGCTTCTAAGGGTAGCACAGCTTTCCTTAACATTTCTTCATGTAACTATTCTACCACATTCTCCTCTCTATACCATACACCAATGACAGCTTAAGAAACTGTCCTGGAACAGTTCTGGATCAGGAAAGACCCCCTGATATTCAGAATATTAATACCCACTGTGACTGCAACTGAACACCAGCAGCCTGACCTTTGCACATCACTTAGCAAGGTGAGTACTGAACTCTCATTTATAGGTCATGTATACTCATGCACACAACACAGAAAATGCATGCACACACATAATGACATTGCAGAATGGCCACACTCAGACTTTACAAAAGATGACCATCAGTAATAGTTAATAAAAAATTGGTTTTGGTGTTATGCCATTACAAGCATACTGGTAACTTTTGGAAATTGAAAAAGCTGACAATTATTATTAGTCTGCTCACAGAAATAACAACAGATGCATAAATGAAAAATTCTAGCCAAAGATAATTCTAAGAAATCTGCCTTCTGCCATGCACTGTCAGGTTTCCAGTGTCAAAAAATAACTGCCTTTAGTCATAAAACTTCAAAGTATTTTCATACCAATTTTGTGATTCTGACATTGCATCTGAAATCGCTCTTCTTTGCTTGTTGTGTATGGTTAGGCTTTCTATCCTAATTTTGTTATTTACTGCTATTTAAAGCTGATTATTTTGCTCATCTCTGACCCCAGCATCCCATAACACTTAACAAAGACTCCTATTTTTCTAAGAAATACAAATCACACATCTGAGTTAACCATAATTGTTGAAAACATGGAAAGAAACATTTAGTACTTGACAATTTGTAACTTTTTTTTTTTTAGCACCTATGGAGGCACATACATGACTGTAAATAAAATTTACATTCTAGTCATAAATTAGTAGGTTTATTCTTCACAAATGGAATCGTACATGCACATCCTACTTCATGTGACAAAACCCAACCCAGTGTGATCAGTGTTAACTGAATCCACATATGAGTGGGCCTTTTGAGGCATTATCTCAAAGGATCCCCCCGCAGCAGCATTCAGGAAGTTTCTGCAACCTGTACAGTGAGAATGGTCACACAGCCCTGGTGCAGCTGCAGAACAACACCCTCCTGGAAGGTTTCAGAAGAACACAAAAGTTCGCTTTGTGTGTCCAGTTTAAGTTTCTAACAGCTACAAAAAAAGCATTCTTTAGTGCATTGAAAGATGTTAGGCAAAATAGTGACCAGCCTCAAGTTAACTCATTATGTCATCATACCTGTTAAGATCCATATAAACTGACTTTTAAGCTTTCCCATAATCATAATTTCTATAATTTTTTTGTGATGTTTTCCAATTTTTTCCTATAAAATCACTCCCTGGTGTAGCTCTCTTAAAACAGTGAAATGAAAATGAGCTTGATTTGTCTCACAAAAATCCTTAACTCCAACTATAGATTGTGTAGACTGAAAATGTGCCACTGAGAAGAGAGAGAGTGGGGGAAAAGTAAAATGAAAACACATTCACTTCTGTATGTGAACGAAGCTAGCTAATACATCTTCCTGTAGCTGCAGAAATACCTTGTTGTGAGGGCATTTTTTGTTTTAGTTTCATTTTTTAAACTCATCTTTTTCTTCTGCCTTCAGACATGTCTGTTTTCCCTGGGGCATCTTCCCAGTAAGGTTCATCCTGCACCTTGTTTGCTCATTAGCAGCATGCTGAGCCCACGCACTGTGAGACAAACCTCTGCTCAGCAGCTACAGGTGTGGGGAGGACCAGCACAACACTGCAATAAAAGCAGAGCAAAACAAAGAAAAAAAAAGAAAAAAAAAAACAACCAAAAAACAACAAACCCCAGCTCAGTTCACTCTCCAACTGATATGGCAGCTCTGCTGTGTATTTAATAATTAAACCTAGCAAAATTCCATCTTGCTATGAGATGTTACCAAGCATAAGCACTGTGATCTCTGACACAAGCAAGGGAAGACATTTTGTTTAAAATGTAGTCTAATATAAATTATAAGACATTTAACTATATCCTTCTCCTCCATAAGGTGCAATACTTGGCAACTACAGCATTATGTTTTTAACAATAAATTGGCTGATTCCCTGGGCTTTTTGTGAAAAGTAACTTTAAGGCCTGATGAACTTCTAGGGGGAGAAAAGGCAGAGAGAAAGCTCATTTCTCATTCCTATATGAATCAGTAAGAATTCATTCTTTGTACTCCTGGCACAGCATTGTGTATTAAAAGACAAATCATTAGAGACAGGGAGCTGGCGTTCCAATAGACCACCTCCTGAAAGCTACTTTTTAAAAGTGTGATAAAACTCCTTCCCACAAAACAAACAAACAAACAAACGTTTCCCACACTTTCCAAGAACATGTTAAGGAGAGTGCAACAAACACATGAAACGTAAATCAAAAGAGCAAGCCAATACAAAGAGCCAGAACTCTAATCCTCTGATAATTACATCAAATACCAGAAAAGAACCTTCTTTAACCAAAGCCTGTGCATTCCCGAGAAAGAGACTAGAATGGAGAGTGAAGCAGGAGAAATATTACTAAAAGAATAATACTGAAATTTAGTACAGAAACTGAGCTCACTTCAGGACAGCTGCGAATTCCTCCTCACCGAATCACAGAACTGCAGATTCCTCCCTCGTCCCCTCTGTTGCTGTGGGCTCTCAGACCTGCCCATTCAGCTGCTTTACCCTCCCAGTCTCTACCTGTAGCCGCTTCACCTTCTCATATATTCTACTTTTCTCTTTTGAGTGACTTTTTTACAATCCAGAAAAGCAAGAGAAAGATGTTAATGATTTCCCAGCAGCCTCCTCTACCTCACAAATGTCCATCTTGCAAGCAATGTTAATTTTGCGTGCAATTTCAGTGCATCAAGCTAGGGAAGGTCCAGTGGAGCCCCATGGTCATGTTTCTAATGCACCTTTGCTTCATCAGCAGGGGGAGATTCAGTGCCAGAAAAAGGCAGATCTCTTCCATATTTGGTACCTTCTCTCAACCAGTACAGGATAAGACTTGCTTCTTTTTCTTTTTGCTCCCTTGGGAAAAGTATGTTTCTATGTTTAGTCGTTGTGATTAAAATGCAGCAGAAATCAAGCACAGGTGCCACATTCCAGCACGATGTTTTGTAAAAGTCATATTGCTTGATTTGCAAATAAGCCCTGGAAACTCAGGGATGGGTGGCAGAGTTTGCCTTGTGATAGTGGTTGAATTGATCTGTTCTGCTTTGCTGTTCTTATCATCCTGATCAGCCCAAGGATATCCTGGTTGAGGCTGTGCAGTTCAATATCCCAAACCTTTTAACATGGTAATGTAATATATTCTATCTACAAGTTTTCTCATTATTATGGAGTACCATCTCAATAATGATTTGATGAAGAGAATTTTTGCTGCATGATCTTCTCATCTGTGACATGGAAGACTACAGCACAAATGAGTGGACTACTCATAGCCAAAAAATACCATATGAATAACAAATAACAATATTTACTTTCTTTCATTTGCTGAATTAAAAAGCACCAACATACAAAAAGTGACAACACGCTGCTTAGTAATGCCTTAGAACAACTTGCCTTCCTGACACAGTGCCCTCAGCAGCGAGCAGGATGTGGCAGAGGTGTGTAACACTGCAGCTGGCTGATCACTCCAGTGAAACTCCACTGGGTGGTACCATCAGCAACACTGACAGCCAAAGCACCCTTTATGCCCACTGAGCCTAAAAGAGAACATGGCATCAGCTTTCCCTGTGAGTTCCAGCTGCCTGTGCCTACGAGCAAACTGTTTTCCATGGAGATCACCTTTCCAGCCTGTCACAGCTCGTGGCTCTCACCTTGCCCTCTTCTGGCTGCAGCCCAGCTAGAAGCAGCCTAGAACTGTGGGAATACACACATATCCCTAATCTGTACATATAATGCCTTCAAAATGCAGCCTTCATTGCACAGAGGGGAGATTCCACCTCACAAATAGAAAAGATAATTCTTTTGCAAGCTATCAGTAATGCAATTATCCCTTTGATGGAAAGCAAACTAAACAAGGCCAAAGAAATGCCTGTATTGTAAGAAGTAACATTGCAGGGAATGATAAATACGCACCTAATTTGTTCAGAATAAAATGTTTTAGTTACAAAATGTTAAGTCCTCATCTTCACAAACTGACTTTTGATTTACTCAGAAATAAATTCGAAGTGAAATAGAAAAAGAGTTCAACTTTGCAGACATACCAGCTACAATATAACCCAATAATGTAACTGTACCACAGGTATTAAATTTTATTTTTTTGCAGTCCAAACACCATATTTTTTATTTTCCATTTCAATACAGACAGACAGTGATGGATTATTACAATTGTAAGTCTATACTACACATTCTGTGTGGTAGCACACGATAAAGATTTTTTTTTCTTTTTTTTTTTCTGTATATGTGCAACTCTATGCCCAATTATTTGTGTCAAAATGACAGTACAGTGAGTTTCCACAGTATTACCTATGCTGCAAAATCCTCTGGTACAAGTGATTTTTATGCTCTTTGAAATCTTGTAGTTGGTTTAGGGATATAGTAAAAATGCATGACTGAAAAATGCTTTCAGAGATTTATAATCTATTACTTGGTTGCTGAGGCACATCTCAGTGGCAGAAATAGGACATCTGATGCCCTTCAGCTACTCTGAGATCACACAGAGCTCCTGCCTGAACATATCCATAAGGCTCAGAACTGACTTCCTGAAATTAAAGAGCAAGCAGAATTAATATGGAGTCTGCCTCTTCTGCCTTGTCTAATGATGTACTGGGGAATTTCTTTGACTTCAGCTCTCTGAGGACAGCTAGCCAGCAGTGCAGCTCGCTGTGGGTTCATCACAATGCTGGCTATGTCTCTGGTCCATACAATGAATGCTGAAAATATTCCTTTCAGCATTTGTTGCATCTCTCCCTTCCTCCCTCCCTCATGTGCATTTTGGCTTTGTAACTTCTCTATGAAAGTGAATGCACAGGACAAGATTAACTAGACTGACTAAGACTTCAGCCCTGCCAAATATTCTGAAACAGTAAGATTTGATGGGGTTGAAAAGAAAATTAAAATCTCCAAACCAGTTCTGCCTTCCAATCATTATAGCAGTAACACTTTCACTGTCTTTCCCTGTCTCCAGTTAATTTCCCTGTCAATGTACTTCAGACACAAACTAAAACTTTACACGTACATGCATTAGCATTACTTAGAACTTTTAGTACCAGTGCTCATGTAATAGCAACAGGAAAAATATTTATATTCAAATTCAAATGCTTGGATAAGAGACACTGCAATATAATCACACCCTAGCACAGACATTCATTAGCAATTACATTTTTTACAGCTTGCTAAAATGCAAGTTGTGAAAATCAAAAGCACGTAATTAAGAGCAACATTCAAACAAGAGTTTTATTTTTATCCAGTCAACATTTCAGACATAGATAATTGCAGACCTTAATAAATATGATTTGATTTATTAAAGATGTATAAAATATGCATGGTGGATATGCAAAGTTGGTTCAATTTCTTTCAAAAGAAGAACATGAATTAAAAGTCAATTAGGGAAGGGACAGATTGGTACAGGGAGCCAATAAAGGGATGCATCAGTATGGAACTATTAATTAAAAATAATATTCCTTTTTATTTAGTTCCTTAATTATTAAATGTTTCATAAATGAATACTCTTCTATTTTAATCAAATGCATTTGTATATTTGCAAGTATTTCACAACTTGTGAAAACAATAATACATCATGGTAATTTGAATTACCTGGTTTTGCTATTCTCTCACTCAGTTTAGCTTGGATACACCATATATTTCCTGAACCAGCCACTTAGACTTCAGGTGAGAGGACAATAAATTATCATCCCTTCTCTTTTCTTTTCCCTCTTTCCATTTCCAAAGGGCATCACTGAATTTTCATCAGTCCAGGATTTACATATCTACAATTTATATCCTTCTGCTAGCTATGAAAGCCCCACCACTGGCAGATGTATATCAATGTACTATAAAGTATTGTTGTTGAATACAGAAAAGTTAAAAAAATAAAAAAGCCCAAAAGCAAGTCATCAGCTCTTTTTCTCACTGGTGAAACAAAAGCAAAAACAAAACAATGCTTTATTTCTAAAAGAAACATGTCAAATGCATGTAGGCAGATTTCTTTTTCAGGAAGGAAATGCCACTTTTACCAAGTGATTTTTCAGAGGTTTGCACAGGTTGTTTCTTCAGATTCGTGCTCTCTGGCCAAATTTGACAAATTCTTTGATGCTGTCATTTTTCAACTGTATGTTTATGGAATGTAGAGGTCAGTGGTTAGAGGGATGAATAACCTTGATTAGTTTTCACTGTTGTCAAATAGCACAGTAGATGGGGTTTTTAAACTCCTGTGAATATCCAAGAACTATAACCCAAACTAATTCTTCCTCCTCCACCACAGAAAAAAAGGCAAAAAGAACAAAAAGGAGGGGGAGGTTGTAACACTAACTTGGTATTTTTCAAGCTCATGATTTTCTGGAGAGAAAAGGGGAATTGAGGAAAGGAGAACAACTCTTCTTTTTTGTTATATTTTATCCTGATGTTGGAAATGCTGAGTCACTTCTGCTCTATATTTCTGTGGCTGCAAACAGAACACATGCTTATGTGCTATGAATTTCACAAGGAAGACACTGGGAGTTTTTATACTGACAGATGCTGAAGCACCTCATTTTATTCATATTAGTCTTGAAATTGGAAGTGGACAAGTTGGAATAGCAGTGCTGGCTACAAGCATCTGATCTTAGATCCAGAGAGAATCTAGTCACAAAGGTTTGGCATGGTCCCAAAGGTAATAATCATTTGACAAGATTCAAAGCTTCCTAATTTAGGCTTGGTACCAAGTTAATTTGGCGAGATTTTATATGGTCAGAAAAGACCATGCAGCACTGTTCTATTTAATTTATAAGCTTGGATCTCACCTACCTTGAACTGCATTGAACTAATGTTCATGGCACATGCTTTCACCAGAGTCTGTCTGATTACTTTCTGGAAGCAAACAGGAAAGTGCTACGGGCTGAGAAAAGCAAAGGATCGAGCAGTTTTAACAGCATTGCTCTGTCAGACGCCTGCAGAATTACAGCAAAACACAGTCCAGCCATTTTTTGGACATGCACATGGCCTATTTTCTGCTTAAACCCATAAGCAGGCTGAGTTTTGGCATGAGCTTTGAAGAGAACAGAATCTCAAAACCTATTCCGAGCATTTTGCAAAATGAGAGCCTTTGGTAGGATGTTTTCCATAGGAGCTCTTTGCTGCTGATCCTTCATTGCACTTCTGCAGTACTATTTTAGACTCTTTCTTAGTCAGTTGTTTGGTCTGGTAGTGTGGAGGGCAAGACAACTGTACTGGTCTCTACAGCAGGACAGTGTCTGTGCCATTTGCTACATTATTATCATTATTATTAGTTTATTTTCAATATTTTTTATTTTCAATAGCATTTTAGTATTTTGTCACCACCAAGATAGGAATTTCTCACTGTATTTATAACTGTTATGAAGATTCTTTGAAAATACACAGTTCTTTGGGATAACTCAAGCTAATCAGAGATAAGAGAAACAGGATTGATATTGAGCTATGACGAAGCTTGGGGAAAATCAAAGAAGACAAACATTGTCTTCTCTTAGTCTGCTTCTGCTGGAGTCTCTTATATTCATTATCACTGAAATACATGTTAGAGGTATATGCTTTAAACGTGAAATTTCCTAATTAAATACAATTGGTAAAAATAGGAATAAGTACTGAGGAATAATGCAACTATATCTGACTCTACTGAACAGCACTTGATTGCTCATTCCTCTCTGCCTCACAACAAGGGCAGTTCTTAGAGAAGACTAGGTCATGAGACTGATTCTGGGAGAACATACAGATACCAAAATTATAAAATTCTGATTAAAAGAATATAAATCAAATCATTGAAAAGAAAAAAGTCCTTGGTTTAGACACTTCTGAATAAAATGTGCAATAAATTTGGAGTTCTGGGTCAGAAACACCTATTTTTTCATCAGTCATTTGTTTACTGTTTCTGTTTATGTAAACAAGCACATGTAAATTATATGAGATGAACAAGCAGGTGACAGTGACTGAATCCTTGTTCTAGAGATGTGAGTATATCTGAAAGTAATCTTAGCTTTAATTCTTCTCCTGCAGTTATTGATGCAACCAAGAATGCAGGAGCTACTAACAAATGCCAGCATCCCATCTATAAGGACCTGAGTTATGCCGTGTCAGAAAAGGTGCTGTCTGTGGCTCCCAGAAATTGCTGATATGAGAGGAACAATCAGCATCCTTGCATATCACATTCTCTGTTACAGAGCACTCAACGCTGAAGAAGACATGTAGGGTAAAACTAAAGGAGCTTATTTAGGTACTGAAATGTAATTTGTAACTCCATGTCTGATGGGGCTCAGGTATTTAGGTCTCTCTCCAGCTGCACCAAGAGAACCAGCTGTGAAATGGCCATTGGTAAAATTAGGTTGGAAATCCTTCTGTCATAATAGTGATGTCATGAGACAATATTCTCATAAGAGTATCAAATAAAGGTGTCTAAATAGCTTAAGATGAGGTCTGCTAAACTTGGAAAAGGATTAGATGTTGTCATCTGTGCCAGCAAAGGACTAGACTTGACAATGGCCACAGTTCTTCCTTTGGAAGAATCATCTCACCACAGGAAGAATAAAAGTAACTGCTGGAACAAACCAAGCATAAGAAAGTAAAACTCTATGGGTAAGACACTGGAAGAACACCTCTAGAAGAAACATTGTCATATTTCTTAAGTTTTCATGAATATTCAGTACAGTAAGAAATTCAGTAAGGAATTACTCAGTGCTGCTCTGGGAATAGCAGAAATAGTTCTGTAAGTATTCCAGGAGAAGAACAATTTGGCATACATTATGTAAAAGAAACTTCAAGTAATCTTTTAGTCTGAAAGTACTGGCAAACTTCCAAGGATCAAATATTTGGGTAAAACTGTGTGCCTAGGGACTGATCAAGGGTATACTTTTAATGATAAGATCTGACTGTTGTGAAGACTAATTATTATAGATTTTAAAAAAAAAATAAAACTGTGAGTATTGCCAGACTGTGAATGAAGAAGCTAAAGATTATCTATTTATGCAAAGGACATTTTTGTTACTTTTCTGGATACTAAGTTAGCAAAAATATAGCTGTATACTTGCATCGAGATACAATAAAAACTCTGATGCAGGCTGTATAATTATAATGCTTCTTGACAGATATGACTACACTGCATTCTGAGAGCTGCTACTGACAGAAGTGACATCATGAGAAAACCATCCCGTTCTTAGAGAGTCTGGCTTTCTAGTTTGTAAGGAAGAATACAATGGTATTAAGACACATGTCTTAATAAGAAAAGGAGAACAGTTTTCCTTTATGCTATAAATACACCATGATCATTTTTAGCCTCTAAGAATTTCTAGCAATTCAGTTAATGGTTATCTTTTTAGGGAATAGTGAGAGAAATAAAATTATAAGGAGTTTTTCAGACATAATGATCCCGGAACCCAAAGTACTTAAATTTTACCTCTTTTCTTTAAGAAAGAGGTGGGGGGAGAGGGGGGTAAGGCATAATATTTGACTCATTCTAGAATATAAGAGATTTAATCCTGCTCCTCTTCAATTCTCAGCAGTAATAAAAATATCACTAAATACATACTAAATCTAGAAACTCATCTCCAGTGGAAAGAATCAAGGTCCAGGCAACAGAGTCCCAATAAAACATCCCTGATCAATTCCTGACAGACTCCTCTGGCAGTGGACACTGAGCAGCCCTTAACAGAAAGATTTAGAAAACTGGGGCTCCTTCCATACATGGAAAAAGAGATGGAAGTGGACCCCTTGAAAAGAATCAAGGCTGGCATGTGTGGTAGTCACGAAAGGTCACAGGACAAACGACAGAATTAAATCAGACGTGATGTTGAATTATACATGAGATTAAAGTAATCTCGGTGTTATAATAAGAACTGCTGTGCAGTGTCAGGCCAAAGGGCCAAACAGCTGGGAGAGTTGCCAATGGGGCATGTCCAGGGAAGAGCATGGCAATGCCAATGCCTTTGATGTATGGTCATGATCACTGCATGTCTGAGCAGCTGATTGCATGACGAGCTAAAAAAGTTAATGGGTATAGGGATGTGACTTTCCTAAGTTAAAACAGACAGTGTAACACCCCCAAGCCCTCCAACCCCTGCCTTTCTCTCATGCTTCATAATTACAGACCTGACTAAAATAAAACCTGCAGGTTAGAAGACTCTTAAATGATCTGTCACATTGTATTTGTGACACATTGCACTATAATATGGCACTTGTAGTGAGGACACACAGGCAGGTTGATCCTACTGACTCCTGGTGGGAAGGGCTGGACACAAGTCCTTGTTGATGATAAAGGACTAGAATGTGTATGAGAAAAAACTACAAAAAGGTTGGGAACAAAGTTTTGTACTTAAAGGGACTCCTGATTATTTTCTAAACTGAGGACTGTCATTTATGTTTTTATATTTCTTTTACTTTGTTTTGTAGTGTCCAGTGAAATACTGCATATCACAACAGGGGTATAAATAGGACGTGTCAGCCCTTTAAAATCAGGCAGCCCTGACAACTGGACAAATAATGTTGAATCATAATTCCACAGATTTGCAACATCACTGGATAAAAATGAAAAAAAAAATATAGATAATGTAGACATTTAGCACTCAAGAGGACAGACAGCAGATGTCACTTCAGTGCGTTCTGATATAGTGGTAGCACAAGAGACCAACTCCTCCTTCCTGACAAAATTCTACATCAGAGGCAAAGTGGAAAAAGTGGTCATTTTGACAAAAAAATGATAGATGGATTTTAATTTTTTTTTTTAATAAAAACTTTTGAGTATATCATAAACCATATCTCACTGCTGGCAAAGAGTGGAAGAACCACTCTGTTTTGAAAGAATCTGGACTCTTCTGAGCCTGAAAGAGGACTGAGATTCTATTAGAATGAAATATATTGATTTCTTAACCTATAACGTCTTTTCATTTTGGAAATATCCTTCCATATCACTGTTTTCCCCTTATGTTTTTGCTTTTCAAATAACAAGGAAAAATATATTGTAAGTGAAACTTTGGTTCTTCATCAAATTACACCACATTTAGACATGCTTGGTAGACAAATATCTGTTATCTTGATAGTTCTGTTGAGAAGATGAGGTCCAAAACTAGGCCAAAATATATTGTTTGTATAACTAATAGTTACTATGTTTTCTGTGAGATTTATGTTTGGATCTATAAACTGTATGTAATGATAAATTAACATGCTAATTAACATATGTCTTAGCTATTGGACTATCACAGTAGTTCTCACTTAGCCACAACTATTGATAAAGAAAACAATGAGACATTAAAAAAAATCAAACTAGAGAAAAAAAAGAATGTCAGTCCTCAAAGTAAACTGTGCTTCCCTAATATAATGCCTTACTCAAGGGGCATTTAGAATCAAAGAATAACAATGCCAAAGAAAATTACTACATATGTGAACATCTGATGCTGAAAAGAAAACTGATTGATAAGAACAATATTGAGACTTAAAATCACCTAATCACAATCAGTAACTTTTAGTCTGTAATCTACCTGCATAACCAAATGCAAAGGAAAAAAAACCCCAAAATTGCACTAGTTCATTCACAGGAACATGAAGCTGAAAATCAAAATGCATGATGGCAAAAGCTTCAGTGCACATTTCTTTAAAAATTAAAGAGCTGAAAATTAAAGTATCAAAAGTCCAGACAAAGGGGTATTATACTCCACAACATCTGCATTTGAACTTTTTGTGACAGAGTGGTTTCATTTCAGATGTCTGAAAAGTTTTCCTCTGCCAGTGACAATTCTCTGGAATAATTTCTGCTGCTTTGCTGATGGGAGAATGGCAAATACTCCCACTGGGGAACCAGAGAACTGTAGCTTGTCCCTACAAGCTTGTCCCCAAAGTTTTTCGTCACACCAGACTCTTCTCAAACTACTTTTCACACTCCTGTAATAAGTAAGTAACAACACTTAACCTGCCTTTTACAGATATTTCCCAAGTGGGAAATGCTGAGTTATAACACTGATGAGTGACATCAACAGAAATACAGCTAAAAATTCATCACTTTATTGTACTAATAAATGTGCAAATTTCAAATGCAACCATTACATTCTAAATAATAAACCCCATTGATGCCTGCATGAAGTTCATTTAACTTCCCTGTGCTGAGCACTCCAAATGTGGCACACAGACTGTGTCAACATCACCTTTTTTGGACTAGACAGAGCTCTTTTTAAAGCAGCTGCCTGAGAGGCTGAAGGGCACGGAGTTCAGTGTGGACAACAGAGCCTCCCAAATGCCAGGATGTGCTGCCAGCAATACCTGGGAGAACTGACAGTGAGGAAGCAAGACACATCTGCACACACTCCAGTCACACTGAGCAGCACAAGCAGTCACAGATAGCTTGCAAGTGCTACTCCTCTGAGCATCAGATTTGTCCTCTCCACCACTAAACGGACAGAAATTAAATCCAGGAATGAATTGTAAAGGGTTAAGTATGTGGGATTTGTGACAGCCAGGCACAGCTGGTTTAAAGAGCAAAAACTGGTGTATTCTCTGTGGCACTTTCTAGAAGAAGCATTCATAGTAGTCAATCACCTTTGATTGTCTTAACGATCTGAATGTATTTGGGCTTGGGACTAAAACATTTAAGCAAATTAGGAATGGAAGTGAAAAAGCAATAAAACACCATGAAAAATGTGTCCTTTGCAAAGAATATCACCTTCAGAAAAGGCAAAAAGGGAATCAGTGATGCACAAATTGATTTTAAGATAATTATTTAATGCAGAAGGACATGAGGGTCCTTTGAAGCTGCAAAGGATTCTAATCAAGGTATAATTATCTGTTTTCGTCCTAAATCAATTTCCCTCATAGGCTTTAGCTGAAATCAGTAAGGTAATAAATGTCAGACTTGTAAATCCAACACAAGAGAAAGTTCATAAGCATCTGCTCCTTAAAAAGATTTATGTACAGACTTTGTCATTCTTTCCCTGAAAGCCTGCTGATGGATGTGTCAAGGTTCATAGCTGTGCCTAACAGGAGTGGACACTGTAAAACGTAAGAAACAGTGTCCTATTGATGAAAGGCAAACAGTTAGCCAAGCCTAACCTCCTGGAAAATGATTACACCTTGTCTACAAAGACAGCTACAGTTTACTTTGTTATCATATGAAAAGGTTGGCAAAGGCACTGAACGGTACCCAGTTTCCCCAGGGAGAGCACAGCAGACTGACAGCTCCTGGATTCTGACAGAAGCCTCCAGAGCAATATGACAGTCCAGAGAGGCAAACTTCACACTTGGTGCACAATAATTCCTCCTGAGGTGAACTAGAATATTTTAGGGGTTCTGTTTACTGGGGAAAATACAAAAACAACAAAACCCCAAACAAACAAACAAACAACAAAAAAATCCCCACTTAATATTGACCAGGATAAACATTTTTATCTAATTGAAACTGAGCATGCAGATGGGCACCAGGATGCAGAGCAGAACCCACAGCAGGTCCCCACAGCACTTTTATAATCTGCAGGCACAGTTTTCATGACCTTGTTCATAACCATAACCGCCTATCTAGCAGAAGAATTTAGAGTTCTGCTGGTTTCCCTGGCAACTATTAGTAATGCAAGAAAGATACAACATAGAAAAAAATCTCATTTTACTCAATCATATTTCCAATAACTGTTAATTTCCCTCTCATACCAAAGGGAATTTTACAATAGAATTTTTCCTCCCGTGTCAAGGGTGGCAAGAGTACCAGTGCAACACTCTACTACAGCAAAGGCCCTTTCATACCTCTTTAACCATCACGTCTGATTCTGCCTAGACTAGTACAAAACCAATCCTAACCTTTTCAAGCAGCTTTCTGCTTGTCAAATGTGTGGATTAGCTCTGTTGTGTTTCTGGCGAGATCAAGGCAGGGAGGTGAAGCAAAATGCAGATACTTCTCTGTGTTCTGCTCTTAGCCTTTCTCTCCACACACTCCTGTTCTGTTACACGTGGCATTTCAGCAGTGGTGTGCAACAGGCACGCTCCAGAAGAGGCAATTCAGCCTAATTCAGCAGGACTGAGCTCTGTTTATTCTCCCTCATTATTATTCTAACACCAACTGAATTTAGTTTCTGCACAAATCCCACACTGAAATCTTCTTTCCCCCCACTACTTGCCCTCACAACCTGCCTTTGCTGCTTATCCAGACTCACCTTCTCAACGTGGATGTCACACTCCAAAGGGAGACGAGTTGCTGAGTTGTGAAATCTGTGTGGGTTTATCCTCTGGTTGGCAGAGTCAGCATTTATATGGACAAGAAATACTTGATCACATTGTAAAGCTTTCACCAGAACTCAAGGAGGAGAAGAATACCTTGAAACCTATAGATTAAAGGAAACATTATGTGACAATCACAGCTGTGAAATGCAGGGCAAATCCACCCCCCACATCAGTAAATAAAATTAGAGGTTGGTAGAGAAGAGGAAAGAGTTAAAGATAATAGAGAATGTGAAGATTAAGTGAGTCTCTAGCAGGAAATGGAATTTCAGCTCTTTACTGCCAGATCTGGAGGGGTGGGAAATAGTATTTAGATTTCTGAAAGACTGTGTTTACAGCAAGATGAAAGGGATAAAATGTGGACCTAAAGTGAACTTTTATGTGAGGGCAACAGAGGTAAAACTAACATCCAGAAGTTCATAAGGTACTTATAAAAAAAATAAATTACAGCCTCTATATAACTTTTCAGCTATAAATTACAGCTTAACATTTCAATATTCCCTCTAGAACTTGACAAACTTTTTTGTATTTTTACAGAATATGTGGACAACTCTTTACTTAAACTTTTCAGTGAGTAAAAACCAAATGCAGACTCTAACCTATTTAAAATCCTGTGTCTTCACCCACAGGCTTTCCTTTCTGTGCCAGCCCATCCCATTAACATAATTTCATCTACAGACTAATTGAGTCAAGCCAGATGCAGTTGACAACAGTGTAATACACCTCCTCTTTCCAGGCATTTTTAGCGAATTGAGAGCATGAAGCCTGGAATATTATTAGCATTCTTTAATAAAATGCACCAAGGAAAACTGTCTCATAGTGATATAACTCAGCAGCTCCAATTTTCAAAAAGTTAATCCAGAGAGAGCATAAAATTACTTCATGAACATGGAGTGAAAACAGAATTGGGAAGAAACAAGTTGTACCAAACTGACCCTCTGTGACCCACGTCAAGTGACAACCAAACCCTGTGAGTGCATTTGCCACTCTCAGAAGGGATATTTGCATGGTCCCTATGTTTGACTTGGGGATCTGCAGTTCTCTTCACACAGCTCCAGTGCAGGGCAGACTGGTGCAGAGCTGGCTGCAAGCCCTGCCTGCTGCAGGTTCAGGGCAGGAGTGAGGGGCTAATTGGCACAGCCAGCACCAGCACTGTGCTTCCAGCTGCTGGTGCCACTGCCAGACATCCTTGTGTGCCAGGCAGGAGTGCCAGCTCACTGAGGGTCAGGTTGGACTCTCCACCCACCATCAAACCGGACTAGACAATCCTGGGCTATGCAGAACTTCTAAACAGACATTGCACTATTTGTTATTTTGGTTAAAAAAGACCCACTACTGGCAACCAAGAGCCCAGGAAATACTCTCAACTTTTACCTCACTTTTCTCGATTGAAGATCTGGCTTTAATGTTCACTGGAAAAGCAGTCTTGAAACATAATCTGAGTGGCTCAGAAACCTGAAAGTCAAGTGAAAAAATAATCAAGGGTAAAAATATAAACCCATGAATCATTCAATGCATGGAATTTGAACACACATATATGAATCTATATTGCAACTCCTGTAAATTCAGCCCTTTAGAGGAGGAGGGTATAGTGTAGGCACTATTCCCAGTACACGTTTTGGAATTTATTGGTATGAAAATACTGTTCAATAGCTTCAGTAACTCTGCTGTCATCTCAGAGACACAGTCAGTGGGGAGCACACAGACAAGGTAACACAGGCATCCATTACTCCTTCCTCTAACTAGTTTCCAGTTGTAAACTTGTGAGGTTCCTGTCATGACAAAGGTTGTGGACAATTGCCTCATGAAAACAGATTTAGGGCAATTCCCACTGTCTTAACCCAGCAAGCAGAAATGACTGTACCAAAGATCAGATTGGATTTGATCTTCAGCTCTCACTAAAAAGTGCTGCCCTCTTAACAGACATAATTTGCAGGTCAAAAGTGATGACAAGCGCACTTTTGTGGCCTCTAACTGTATAACAAGTCATTATATATAGGTTTCTGATTGCAGTTATTCAGATGTTCAAATGACAAGCTCCATTTAAAAGTAATTGTGATAACAAAAAGGGATTAAACCACAGAAAATTTCTCAGCATTTTGGTATTATCTACAGTGACACATCATTTCATTATGGCAATGCGGTCCAAGTCGAGGAAAATCCCCATTTGGATGAACTAAGAGAACAAAAGAAACACTCTGATGAATTTTCATTCAATGACAGCAGTTCCACAGTCTGTTCTCCACATGTGCCTCTCTTCTTTGGCAATTTGTGGCTTATGCCGAGAACTGACAGGGCAGAACCAAGGACTTACACATCAGATCCTTAACCACACTCCTGCTCTTGAAACTGTACACAGAAAAGGACAATTCAGTCTGGATTTTCTCTCTCCTTTTCTTCAGGAAAATACATTTTTTTTGTTGTTGTTGCCATAGATACGTAATGCTTATTATAATGAAACCCAGCAATTTTAATTAGCCTCATTAGGTTGTAGAATCATAGAATTATTTAGGTTTGGAAAGACCTTAAGATTATTGAGTCCAACCACAAAATGACACAAGCTGGAAAAGGCAGTATAGGTATAAACCCAAACATATCTCTACTTGAAAGGGCAGATCTCCACAGATACTGGGATACACGATAGAGACTCCAATTAACTCCAGAACCAAAAGCAGTCTAATTGCATTTCCCTCCACTTTGAGAGACGATTCTTTGGAACAAAGAACATTTCTACTTTGCTATTTGAAAAGTTCTTACAAAAAATGATTCCTAGTGAAGGTTAAAATTTTTTGACAGCAGTCAAAAAGTTCAGAAAAAACACAATCAAGGTATTGAAGCTTTCAAAAGGTCCCTAAGGCACTGAAAAACAGTATTGACTTACGAGTGTTGCAGAACACACATTTTTATCAAATAATGGAAATACTAGTCTTACAAACTACCAAGTCTGTGGGATAAAGAACCCATACAGTGAAATTCATTCAGCAACATTTTTGTTCAGCCATTGTAAACATTTTTGCAAGAAATAGCATTTCTCTTGAACTTTTCCTTTACATTTACTAAAAATAAAAACCAGCACATCAAGACTGCACTTTTAGTTACTACATCATTTTTAATAATAACAGTTATGTTGCTACTTAGAGCAAACCAGCAATTTTTGAAGTATAAAAAGATTAAAACCTTGGCTAATAAATATTTGCAACAAGGAACTAGGATTTTATCCTGTCAATGATATCAAGCATCCAGCTCAGTTTCAGTAATTTTATTTCTCCTAATAACAGGAAGTGCCTCAATGAATTTAACTTTGTTAAGGGGAGACAAGCCTTGTTTTGAATGTTATTCAATGCATCTGGAAGACTACTAATGAAAAAAAAAAAAAGGAAAGAAAAAAAGAGGCATTTACTAATGCTCTAGAAATTACTCATCCTCCTGAACTGATAAAACAGAAAGTACTGACTGTGTCGTGGCTCTTGAAGTTCTTTAAAAAATTGCTCCCAGAACAGGAAGAAAAGCGAAACTGCCAGATGATGTTAAAGAGTATCCCCAAGGCAGGCCAGCAGAAGTACAGTGGGCAGCACAGAGACACCAGGCACAGACAGAAGGAGGTACATAATGACTAATGTTCATCAAACACAGCTCATTCTCAGCATATTTCTGACCCCAAAGCTTCTTTCTGGGGATCCCTGGAACTGGAATGATTCAGTCTCTGCTTGATGAATCATTTTAAATATAGGCAGTTTCCTCTTATTATGTGCATCTGGTAAAGCATTGACATTCCAGATATTTTTTTTTTAAATAATTCAGTAAAGTTCAGCAAAATTATAAACCAAGACATGGAGAGGAAGGGGTCAACTTTTGTCTGTGAATTTTGGTGCCTGGGAGTCAAAATTCCTCAATGGTCATTGGAGGAAGGATGCAGAGTAAAGGGTTATTCAGAGCATCTATGCTATGGGCTTGGAAGTCCTGCCACAAATTGTGCAAGATGTGTGAGAGGGACTGCTGGTTCCACTCTCTGTCAATACTCTCTGTCTGTGCCTGTGTTGGCTGGGGAGCTGGTGTGTGTGAAAAAACAGTGAGGCATTTATAAGTTTACATGAAACAATGCACCTCTAACATTTGCAGTGAAGTTGTCAACCTGCAGCGTAGATGAAGGCAGAAGCAAACAAAAACCAACTTGTTTTGATCTGTTTGGAGATACTGAGATAGCGTAAAGCTGTTTCTGTAAATATTTGAATAATTCAGTGGCTGAATTCAGTGGCTCTCCCAGTCCTAAGTCCAATTCTGACCTAATTGGGTAGAAGGCTTAGACAAGCTCAGGAAGAGGCTGGCAGGTACTGTGTGTTTCCCTTGTCACACATCAGAGACTGCAGCAGAGGGAGGTCAGGCAAAATGCCCAAAGCCAAGGAGAGTGAGATATAAATAGGAACTGAAATGGGGGTAAACACTCACCCATTAGCTTGCTAAAAGCTAACTTCCTTATGTTCCTTGTCATTAGCTTTACTTGGCTAAAGGAATTGGTTTTCAACACAAGTATCTCTCCTTTAACCAAAAAATAATGCTTCATTTAAAAAAACAGATTCTGGTTTGCTCTGAGAGACACAGGTCCACTGGTAGAAGTAGAAAGAATAAAGGTCACAGGAGGCATAATTGGAAATCATGTGTCAACGATGTGGGGAAGTCTTGTTATTCCAATTTCACTAGGGAAGGAAGGAAGGAAGGAAGCAGCAGGAACAGCTTTAACAGCTAACCTCTACTCTTCTGTACAGCCACAGTGAGAAAGAGCAGTGCAGTTGCCATCAAGAAAAATGACTTGGTAAATGTAAATACAAAATTCTCTACAGGCTCAACAAGCAAGTTTCACACAAATTACATTATGGAGGGAGACAGCAGGATGCTGACTTTGGCATTATATTTGAAACCAAAACGAACAAAATTTTCCTTTTAGCCCTCAAAACCAAAGTAAATAAGATAAGAGCTATCACAGCATATATCATGACTGAGCTAATAAGATATGGCAAATAAAATCTACCATAACAAGGAAATATATTTGGTTAAATGTAAAAAGGCAACACTATAAGAAGTCTTTAAGAGTGTCTGCAATAGGGAAAAAACACATAAATAAAAAGAAAAGCAAAGAACGCTCTCAGTGGACAAGTTTTCTGGAAAATATACTCCATTATAGTGCATCAATTCATAAACTTTCAGATTATGTCCCAAATGTTTTGTCCTTTTCAGCACGAAACAAATCTTAGTAGCCTCTGGTAGTGGTGCATTTTACCCAGAAGTAAGAATGCAATACAGATGTCCTATAAGTATTACTTTAATATACAGTCAAATATTTGTAGATGTGTTTGAGAAAAAAAAAATCCATTAAATTTAGTCATGAAAGTGCTATCATAAGAATTAATTTTTTTCATTAAAAGCCTACTTAGGAGCATCTTGTGGCCTAATGCAGCACTGCATCTATGGGCTTATTGCATTAGCTCAAGTCACTGATATAATAAGCATTTACTTTAGGCTCTATAAATTCTGACACTGACTTGGACTGTAAAGAATTTTGCCACATTAAAAAAGGAAAATATACTACTAATCACCAGATTATGCAAAATCATACCCAAGGATATATTTTTATAGTGTAGCATTCAAGTCATCAATAGAAATTGCATTAAACTGAAATGAATATCATCTCCAAACTGGTTTGTATTTACTATTAAATTTAATATTTACTGACTACAATTACTGTTTTAAATTCGTATAAATAACAGATTATGCCGAAGTGCAAATTTGAGCACTGTTATTCTGAAGATACATCTTGTTTTTTATGTTTTATAGAATTGTTTCCAGTAAAGGGTTTTAAAATATGAACGAGAACTCTTCCCTCTTATCTGAGCTTCTTTAAGAGAGTACTCTTCAAAGCTATGGGACATAATCTTCACCTCTGAAAACACAATGTCCTTAGGAATAAGTTGCTACAAATTTGCACACAAACCAGTTGAATTTCAGATCTACCTCAACAAAATATATCATTTAAAATAACATAAAACCCCATCAAAATTATCACAAACAATGAAACAGCATTAAAGGGATTGGGGCCAGTTGTCACACTATGCACAGGGGACAATACAATTTGCTCAGACTGAACCTTGATCCATTCCCTTCTACAATGATGATGATCTTCAAAATACCGAAGTTTAAGTTAAACAGGAAAGCTTAAATGTCCATGGGTTTCAGTTTTCATCATGGGTACTCAAAAAAAAATAAAAAAATTTGAAATATGATTACATGACTGTATTTGCAGCAAACTGTGATGAATGAAAATCCATGCTATACACTGACATAAAGTACTATATTTTGAGAGAGTTTCAGAAGTGCTATGTCATTTAGCAGCATATAAAATGCTTCTGTACAGTCTATAAAGACAAACTTAGCCCAGTTTTCTGTTACTTGCTTCTCATTGCAACATGGCATGACTTGTCAGTGAACTCATCTTCAAGCCCCAGGTATTTCTGAGGTGCAGTTTACTGGAGGTGTGGGTTATATAATGAACATGCAGTATTTACAACAAAGAACATAACCGTTGTCAGTAGACTAAATAGTGACTAATTTACTAATGAAATGCCAAAATGTATTAACCTATATCATTAAAAAAAAAAAATAGTATAAGTCTTAAAGCTTGTTAAATTGGATGCTCTGACATTTCTCCCCAAACAGATCTATAATTTGATATCCTACTGATAGAGAAAATAAAAGAAGAAAGTGGATTTTTTTCCTTTTTTTTTTTTTTTTTTTTTGTGGCTTTGATGGTAAAGAAAGATAACCCTGGGGTGTAATACAAAGGTTCACTTGAAAAGATCCACTTTTCATTCATATCAGGTTTCTTTTTTTATATTTTTCTTCTTGGAGGTAATATTAAGCTATAATTTGTTCTTGCACAGTTTGTAGGTACTTTGATAAAAAGTGAGGGGAAAAAAAACTTGAAAAAAACCTGCAAACCAACGCCACTGGTAAGATCAGCAAAGGCTGCTTTGGGGAAAGCAGGATTGTCACAGTCCTGTCCAGAATTTCCCTGCGGGTATGTAAATATGCTGACTGGTACAAATCAGCAACCCCTCATTTCATGCAGATGGATCAAAACCTAGTGGACTTCTTTTGAAATTTTACATTTTACTGACACATGTTGATCCCAAATGTTCCTGGAATTTCTGGACATCTAACTAGTCTCAAAAACATACAGCCCTTCTATCACGCTTCATCCATGGCATGCAGGATATATGACCCCTCTCTGTCCTACTACAGGTTTCCTCTTTCAGGCTCCTCTTTTCTACTCTTCTCAGTCCAGTTCTTCTCTGGACCCATTCCAACACTAGCTCTATTTTGAAGCTGTATAACTTGAATATGAAATATTAGCAGGCTCTTAAGCAACAATATCTATACATTCCCATTTCACCTGGAAACACTGGCCTTAGAAATGCCAAAATTACGTGCAGTGTTCCGACAAGTGACAACTGTGAAAACTAGTGCCAACTGTGGTCATTCTGTCGTCAACATTTTCTCGTGGATCTACTGAACCACTGAGAACTGAAAAGCCTCCTCTAGAAGAAACAGCCTTGACCTTCCCATGCACATGATGCTCATGCATTACTGCATTTTATATAATATACCATGCCATTCTTCAAAGTTAAACAGGATGTTTTACAAAGCAATAAATCTTCCTCTACACATGATTTCCAACTTTTCCCACTGCAGCTTTAATACTTCATACTTTGTGCTGCAGTTTTCTAAAAAAATACTGAACAGTTTTGACCTCATGAGAAATTCTTCCAAAATTTCACTGATAATTCTGTTACCTTTCAAGGAAATGAGATTTCTCTCTTACACACCAATTCAGATTAATAGACAGGTTGAGATTGTTTTGTACTACTTGCAGTTTTAATTGCCTGATTTATCAGTGGCATCAATAGTTGTGTTCTGCATTACTGAAACCAATTTTTCCTTTTGAAACAAAGAGGCTGAATTCACACTCAGGAAAAAAAAACCCATAATATAAAAAAATAAAATACCCAGGAATTAAAGAGTTAACATACCCAAAAGAGGAGAGGGAGAAAGTAAAAAAAAAGGAGAGCAAGTAAATGAGACTTAAACATAAACAATCAGAACAGTATTACCACAAATCTTTGCAAAGAAGTTACACCCAGAAGAAAAATAAGTCAGGTCTCCTATACTCTTCTGCATGATTTCACCTTACAGTCCAAAGCTCATAATATACCTGAGATGTATTACAGTTGCTGTTGTTATCTTAATTGTCATTCTCTAAAATATTTGAGATGCAGGTATATTTCATCTTTGCAATGTGCTTTGCCCTCTCGGTTTCTTTTAGCCTAATACAGTACTTATTTATTGCTGTCCCTCTGATATCCTGTGACAGGCAGCACTCACAGAATTAATGACGGGCTGGTTTGCCATTTCAGAGCCTGCTGGCTGACTGATGTTAAGACCTGTCTTCGGAATTTTTGTCTCCAATGAATTATAATCCAGTTTGCAGATAAGACACTGAATTTCTATGCCAGTTTCAATGACACCAAAATGTCTTCCAAATTATGACATCATGTTAACAACTAAAAGTGTGTTTTCTATTTTCCCACTAAATCCCTGCCCCATTTCTAGCACACATATACACCAAGTAGCATTATCAGCACAAGTTACGATTTTTCATTAAAAAAGGCCAAAGCAGGTCAGTGTAAAAGACTGTAATTTCATAAAAACCAGCTTCATTTTTTTTTCTGAAAAACACATAATTGCTCATGATTTAAATCACTGATAAAAGCAAATGTCAGATTACTATAGCCCTTACCAACCAAGACACTCAGACACAAATAGATTAGCTAAAAGTTCATGTTTCTTTTTAACCACTGAGGAAATTAACTTATAGGGAAGTTATTGACTTCTGAGACAACAGCTGAGACTGTAAGTTCTTCCTTTGAGTCACTCTTGGAGTAGAATCCTGTGGCATCAATCTGACACTCAGAGTCGGAGGTAAAACTGAGCATGAACATATTTTTTCCCAGGCTAAGCACTATTTGAGCAACTCTGTGTTTCTGAGTGACAAAATAAGTAGGCTCAGACTTAAAAATGTATAATATAACTACCAATCTTCAATTCTGATGGAAACAAGGAACCTGAAATCATGTGCATCTGTCCTTACGACTCAAAAACATGGTGTATGACAAGATCGACAAATGAAAACCAAATAGAACTAAAAAAGCTCCAGATGGTGTAGTCAGCAGTTTAAAAGGATGAGGCAAGAAATCATTTATCCAGCACAGTTTGACTTTAGATATGCTCTTCAAATACTGGAAATACAAGTGCAAACAGAATCAGAATATCTTCCTACAATGCATTTGTTATAGGGACAATACTGGAATGACTGGGGGAAATCTGATCTGTGTCATGCAGAAGGTCAGACTACAAGATCATAACAGTCCCTTCTGATTTTCAGATCTATGAAGCTGTGAATAATTTAAATAACATTGCAAGACAAACAGAGGAGCTGGAGTTTGGCAGCTGAGCAGGCAAAAAAAAAAATTCACCTCACCCACCAACTGAATTTAAGAAAGATTTGCAAATACCTAAAAAAACAACAACAACAAAAAAAACCAAACAACAACAACAAAGCATTTAAACAGTAAATAGCTGTTTTCACAGCCTTACCATGGTCAATATAGCTGATTTTGGTGTTCAAACCCCTTACTGCAGAGATGCATTCAGGAGTACAGCCGCATGGAAACCTGATTAAAACAGGGAATTCCACTTGGCTGAAGATTTTTCTTATGTTTACAAATGAACACAGCAAAATGAACTATGAAATGGCTTATTTGGTAATTGAGTTACAGATCCTTGGCCCTAAAAACATGAAGCCATGGTTACATATTCACTTTAATCTGGCATCAACCCAGAATGCTGCTGAAGAGATCCAAATAAGCCTCCCGTCCCCATCCCCTGGGAGGACGGGAGCAGCTCCCCAGGTGGCCACAGAAGAGCTGGTGTGAGCACACTGCAGTCAGGGAGATCAGGTAGCTGTGGCAATTGGCAAGACAGGACTGAGTTTATGTCAGATTTAAGGAATGCCAAAATCATGGTCTGGGTCTCTACCAGTTCTGTTCACTGAGAAACCCAAGACGGTGGCTTGAGGAACAAGAGCACTTAATTTCTCACTCATATTAACTCCTATTCTGCAATCTGAGTAGTGCATGTAAGTAATGACCTAAAAAGATCATTATTTTTGTACTTGTGACCCAAAGGTTCATTCAGTTTAGCAATTCCTTCATTGCAATTCACAGTGCATCATTGCAGAGACTCAGAAAGCAAGCAGCTGAATACAAACATTTGAATTAAAAACCCCAAACTCTGTCAATAAAGACTTTATATGCAAACATAAAGAGATAACAAACACTCCAGTCTTCTTTCTCCAGAGCAACTCTGTCTCGTGTGTTGTTAGAGACAGAAATATGTTAGGAATTCTATCAAATGACATGTAATTTTTAACTATCATAATAAAAAGAATAATGCCCTCTGTGGGAAGACAAGCACTTTAAAAGCACCATATTTTGAATAGGAAACCCTGGAAGATAATGCACAAGAGAATAAAAATTAAGATAATGTTCTCCCCTCGACCTTTAAAGGACACATAAGAAGTGAAGTAACTTTCTCAGGATCCAGTTTGGATCTATGCTATTGGTTACTACTATACAACAGCATGTAATGAAAGACCTCCAGGATCCTCATAAACCAGTGGCAAAAAACATGGCAAAAAGCATGGTCCTGATATTACACCAAATCTTCAGAATGCCTTGTTTTCACAGCAGCTTTAGGTCTCCATGAGCTCCTCTAGACCTCTTTGTTCCATGTTTGCCAGGTCATCTATCATTCAGTGATCAAATAAAGCCAGGTGCTGATCCCCACTGACTTGATTTTTCACAAAATTTATTTTGACATCCATACACAGAGTAAACACTATCTGGGAGCCTAAATAAAAATAAAAGCCCCCTTTTGGTCCACAAATAAAACTTAAAGAAATTTATGTCTAAAGGGAATCAGCAATATTTCCTCAGCTTCAGAGAAATAAAAACATACCCATGAATCTCCCCATTTGAAACTAGGAAACTGCTTGCTACAGTCTTTCATCTATTTCTATTCATAGTTGTTAATTTTTAAAGAGACCAAAACAGCGAGAGGACAGAACAGTCAATCCTGTCAGATTCAGAGGAAAAACACATTAGTCACCTCCTGAAGTGTGGCTCCTTATTCCAGCCCTCCTATGGCTTCTTTAGCAAAGTCAGAGTTCTGGTTTCTCTCCCTGTTCCAGATGCTGGGGCTCCCTCTCCATCCCCACTAACCAGGCTCGTGCTTCAGCTTGCCAGAGGGAAGCAAAAGAGGAATTCTATCCCAAAAGCTCCCCTCTACCACAGAAACTCAGCCTTCCTAGCCACAAATCAATTTTCTAGCCCTTCCTATTACAATTCTTACTCAGGGATTCATATGCTCTGTGGACACAAACACACAGAGGAATCTCAGCCATGGCCTTGCTATCCCGGCAATGTGGGAAACTGCCTAAAAGGCCACCCATAACCCCTGGGACTGCCCCCATCCTGCAGAGGGCTGGTAAGGTGGGACAGGAGATGCTTTTGGAGCTGCCTCAGCAATGGTGTCCATATTGTAAACCCTTTTCTAATGTTCTCCAAACTTTGCTTTCATGACAGAATCCACTTCATTTAAAATCTCTTGTATGGAGTTTATATGAGAAAGACTAAGAGGCCGATCCTCAAGGCCTGACAGTTTGCAAAGCCTGAGGGACTTCACAGCAGCAGGGCTACTTTCATGAGAAAAGTTTCAGAAACAGATTTTCTTCAGCTTCAATTTCATCTTTCATATTCAAGAGTTCCCCATGAACTCATTAATGCTCTTAGCCAATTATTCAGACTTTTGTAATTCAGGAAACATTATGTTCAATAAAGGTACTAAAAAGACTGGAATGTCCAGCCTTTGGTAAAGCGTTTTCTAATGAACTGCAATGGGCCTTTTTTTTCAGCACTTTCCCCCCTCACATTTTTTTATAATTATGAGTCTGGTTTTAATAATACAGGAACTGTCCTAGAGGTTTGATCTCCCAGAAATGCTGTCTCTGTAATGAAACACTCCCTCTTTCTCCCTCCCATTCCGGAGCCCATTCAATAGGTTATCAGGCCTGCCCACCCATTCCTCCCTACTTCTTCCCAATTCTTCTCTTGGCTCTGGTCTCCCTGAACTGTTCCAAGGTCTTTCCACCTCTGAGGGTTTACTATCTCTCAACTAATTACTGAAATAAAGAAGAATGTCTCTGCAGAAATGTGTACATTGGAAGAGTAGCTGCCTCATAATAGAAGAAATAACAAACTGCACCTAAAATATTGCCTCATATATGACACAGCATTAGTATTTGAGGTGTGTGGGTCTGTTGGGGTTTGGCCCCAGCAGGTAACTCAGCCCCACACAGCCCCTCACTCACTCCCCCTTACTGGGGGTAAAAGTGAAAGAACTCCTGGTTTGAGATAAAGGCAGTTTAATGGGCAAAGCAAACCCCTGAATTCATTCCCCGCTTCCCAAGGGCAGGCAGGTGTTCAGCCATCCCCAGGATAGCAGGGCCCCATCACACATAACTGTGACTTGGGAAGACAAACACCATCACTCCAAATGTCCCCCACTTCCTCCTTCTCCCCAGATTTCTATGCTGAGCATGATGCCCTGTGGCTGGGATATCCCTTGGGCCAGTAGGGATCAGCTGTCCCAGCTGTGTCCCCTCCCAACTCCTTGCGCCTCTCACTGGTGTGTGGGGTGAGGACCCAAAAAGGCCTTGGCTCAGCAATAATGACAACATCCCTGACTTACCAGCACTGTTTCCAACACAGATCTAAAGCACAGTCCCATACCAACTACTACAGAAATAATCAACTTTATCCCAGCAAAAATCTGCAGAGGGTTTTTACAAGGGGCGAGGGGGCTACAGAAAAAAAAATTAAATGTATTTATGCACAGAAATTACAACATAGCATAGAAATAGTGTAACAGAACTTCTACCATTACAGAATTTTGAATTGAAAAAATATCCTTGATACACTTAACCCACAACTGGATAAAGTTCCTGACATGGATTGTTATCTTACTCACTTACTGTACAGAATTATGCAGGGAGTAGAAGATTACTTTGTGATATAAATAAGAGAATAAAATGTATCCTGAACCTTTGCATTTGCAACCGCCTTAGTTCAATTCAAGCAGAAAATATTTGTATGCTATCAAAATAATCAAAGTGGAATAAGTGTTGCTACAAAATGGAAATACTACAGGATGATCAACGGAGGAGAAACCAAATCAGAGATTTCTTTTTAGACTACCAGTTTCAAGGTGAGAAACATTCTAAGTACTCTCTTACTAAATTAGTCATTATGTGAGATCACACGAGAGAATGGCACCTAGGCTGAAAGAGAACAACAATTTATTGCCTGAAAGATTACCTGTCAGAATAAAGAACACAGCATTCCAGTTTCAAAAAAATACCACAGAAAGGAACTGTGGTTTGAAAATTATTGCATTCTAGATGAAAAGTAAGGCTATAAATGAGCAGAAGAGAAGGATTTTTTAATTCCAAAGACAATAAAAGAAGAAAGGTATTGTGTTGGGGTTTCTTACGGCAATGACATGATTGTTACACATTAATGGAAAATCCTACATCATAAACTATATTTACATCTGACTTAGCCTTCTATTCTCTTTTTGCAATACCCCATATACCCCATTTTACAGCTATTCCAGAAACTGCAAGGAAGAGGTGTGTGATAGACTACCCAGTGATATTTAATTTGTTTGGCCCATCCTAGCTGTAAATATCTGACCTGGTGGTATCTGCCATCTAGTCACATCTCACATTCACAGACAGGCTGCAGCCACTTCATTTTTCCTAAGAATACAGCCAAGTCTTTATTTCAACACATCCTCTGAGTCTCCCACATCCAAGAGTACACCATAAATTGGCATGGCAAAGACATCACACAAAGCTTCATTAAGATCATATTTCTCATACTCTCATAATTGCTGTAAAACTTTTACCTAAAACAAGAAACCTTACAAATGTTGTGGTAAAACCAACCAGAGGTGCACTCTTTGATTGCTGGGTATGTCTGCTTCCACAAACAGCATCATTTGCTCTCTGCTCTTTAAGTGACAACTGTAGCAAAAATAATTTGCCTTGTTTGAGATAGATGATGAGGATTGTTGTTGTTGGAGAACAGTCATATTACAGCAGCAAAACTAAATCTGACTAAAAATTTCTCCCAGTTTGCTGCATCCTGCCACCTAAAATCTAACCCACAAAAAATAAAAATAATACTGAAGCCTTTCAGCTAAAAGGCAATGTAGACACATTCTTCCCAAAGAGCATCTTGTGCAAAGATCATATATTTGCTACCCACACAGTCTTCCATTTTTTCTTCCTGGCTGTAATTCAAAATGCCAATTTTCACACAGCCTTCCAGTCTGGCTACTCGCTTGCTAAATGACCATCTTATCCCACATATTCCTTTCTTTATTTCTGTTGAGATGATCTGAACACTCTTGCCAATTTTCCTCGTTTGTATAGATCTGTCAATATTAGAAACCCATTTTTTATCCACAGTTAATTAGACATAAGGCAGCTTCATCAGAGACATTCTTGGTTCTTGGCTTTCTGAGCAGAGAGACATGGATAAGCCAAGCTACTAATGTGATTTGAGAAGGGTTTCTTTGCATGGAATCCTGTGATAGTACAGATGGTGGCAAAACATGAAATAAGATAATATAACAGTCTTTTATTTCTTTTAATAGAATGTTTTGCCCACTGCATTCTCTTTGGTAATTGGATATACTGAATCTAAAAACCTCCACTGTATAAACACAATGAATTCATTGGATTTACTGTTTACCAGAACTCATAAATGAGGCAAACTCTGTGAAAGATATTTTAGGATTAGCATCTGTAAGCTAGATGGTCCAAATGCTAATGAGGACATTCTCTTCATGCAAAATTTCATACTTAGTTATGAGAATTGTAACTGTGCTATTTGCTACATTGACTCCCAGCCCTACCTGCTATACATCAGAATGCAGATTATTTCTCATTAATTCAAAAATTCAAGACCCCTTCCCTCATGACCTTTGGAATACAAGAAAAGCTATTGCTTTTATTTCCTAGAAAGACACTCATCAACCAGTTAAATGTCTACTGATCTCTATGGAGGTTAGATAAAGTTAGAGAAATAGGTGTTATTGCTTTAAAATGACACATTATTGTATAATCTGTTCTGAAAAATAGATATAAAGCAAAAAATTCCAGAATAAACTCCCTGAGGGGATCCTCTGTTTTTCATATTCACAGAACTCTTCCATAGAGTTTAAAAAGGGGATAAATCCAGCTTTAAATAATAATTCCTTAGTTAGCTTTCAGTTCATTTGTATCTCTGGTAAATGAAAAAGCCCCAGACCATCATAATCAATTAGCAATGTGGGCAGGTATTACCAGGTGTGTCAGAGCTTTTATGGACCTAAAGATATTTCACCCTCTAGACATTTCAACAGATTTTTAGGCTCATCCCCATACTTTTCCTCATAGAATTTCCCTTCACCCAGAGGTTATTTTTATTCCATATATCCCATCTCAATAACTAAAGCATTTTTCATTGAGTGATCTTGCATTCTTACAATTTCCAGGGTTGGTGAGTTTTTCCTGTAACTTAATAAATATGAAGTGTGTCTTGCAGACAGATCTTTAAGAAAAGAGTGAATGCATTTTATAAAGTCAGACCCTTCAGCATACTCTGGAAGGCCAATTATTTTCATGTTTGATCTTCTGTGGTGATTCTCCAGATTGTCAACTATGCCGAGGAGATAAAATACTTCCTTGTTATGTTATTCTTTATCCTTCTTAAAGCCTGAAATACCATCTTCTGAATTACTAATCCTTTCCACTACAGCAGTTGCTCAAAGACGTATTTTATTTACCAGACACTACTATGTGCTCTCAATCTTCCTTTTTGCTGGTATCACTAGGACTGGACCTATGTAGAAACATTTCTGCATAAAGAAAAAACCCACTGCTTTGTGTACATCAAATTATGCAGACCTGCAGTGGTAGTAGAATTACTTATTGATTATCTACAATAAAGAAGGACTGTGTGGATCAGATTTTTTTTTTTTTTTAACCCACATTTTTTTCCAAAATATGTTGTGAATTCACAGCTTTAATGCAGTGACTTGTTAGCAGCACTACCCATAGCCAGGCAAAATTCAGAGCATGTCTGTGACACCAGAGAACAAGAATAGCTGATACAGTTTGACAGAAGAGGGAAAAAGCCTACTGAAAAGGGGAGAAAAGATTAGGATAGGTTACTGATTAGTATTTCTAGTGCTGAAACTGGCTTAATTTGCAAAATTCCATAATTATTTAAAGTGAAGATTTCAGTTTACTGACCCCTTGAAGAACCACCAACTGTTTTTAATTCATGCTGCTATAGGTTTTTCAGAGCTGAGCACAGAAACAAAACAACAAAAAAAAAAACAATAAACCAAAAACCCAACCAAGAAATATTACTCAGGTTATGACATTTTATATTTTACTAGGTTAAATAGTGAAAAAAAATTACTTTTTCTTAGCAAGATGCTTAGAAGGACATCACATTCTGTGAAGAAAAGGATATTGCAGTGCCTTACTGAACTAATTGCCATAAAGAGCAAGACTTATATTTTTTATTTGTCTGAACGCTGTCAATCATTCTGCTAAGAGTAGTTTCTAGAAAATTTATTGGTTCTAAATAGGAAAATTAATCCCAGGATTTATCAAAGTGAATAAAATAATTTATTAGTCATGGTCACGACAAACAGCTTATTAAGTTAATGCAAACAATCCTTGCATAAGTTTTAAGACATTTTCAGCTATATTCTGTCTCAGATTTTGAAATTCATGTCCTCCCACACCCCACCCATAAATTAAAGGATGTTCTTTGGAGCTGCAAACTGCTGACCCATCTCTAACATTAGTTCAAGTTCAGGCTGGTTCCTGAGGGCACACTTAATACTAGCCTGCAAATCAATAGCTGGCTTTGCTGTTGTGGCAGGCAGAGGGAGTGCACGTGGGTAAGGGCTCATGACCATCCCAGCTATGGGAACATTAGCACCCTGCACAGCGCTGAGGCTTCTGTGGAAAATACTCATTCCTCACTTTGTGGGTTTAGAACAGACAGGGAAGTAGGACAAGTGTGGCTCCACCCTGACCTTAGGGAAAAAAGTAAATAATTCTTTTCAGTTGGAACCTTTTCTGTGATGAGAACATGGTCATCAAGTCCACCAGAAGTTTCACCCCAAGAAGAATTTAAGCCAGATCTAGTTCACCTCCACTGTGCATCTACACAGATTCTCAACTCTCCTGTTGTGACAGGTGAGCACTTCAACCAACCTACCTCCTGTGGCAAAGTTTCCCAGATTTGAACTCCTCACTGAAGCAAACTAGAAACAGCAATTGCTATTAGATAATGCTGTCACCAATTCAGGAGCCAGTTCTCAATACTCAGGGGTGCAATTATGCATCATGTATTTTTCTACCGTGAGAGAAGGTCATCCTAACATCTGTTTATAATGAAGCTTTGGGAAAGAAGAATGTTTAAAAAAAGATATTATCTGCTTTTATCATGAATTGATCTAGTTTAGTACACATGGTAACTGCATTCATTTGCTATAGTTCAGTATTACTATGATAATTCTCCAAAAAACAAATGTTTACTGTCTTCTCTTATAAATAGTCTAACGTATCGAGGCAGTTGCTTGAAATATTAATTTGGCACCACATAGGTTTAATTGTGGCCTATTAATATAATAGTCTGTTAATTGCTTTCTTTGCTGCAGTATCAAGGAAAAAGAAGTATATTGAATGCAAGGGGAAATAGATTTGTTATCACATCTACAGGATTAGCTGCTACACAATAGAACTTTCTAGTCATTACACTTTGTACAACATTCTAAACCACAATTAATGCTGTATTGTTAAGTATAAAATTGCAGCTGAACCTTGCAGTTTCATGTTTTATTGTCTTTTAAAATGAGTGTTAGTATTAAATGCAATGATAACATGGAAATAGAATATTAAAAAAAGCTGTGGTTTTAATTTAGCATTTGGCAATACATACAGATGTTGTAGGGTGGCAATAATGCAATTATTTGAGCAAAAGTGTCTGCAGGTACAGGAATATAACAGTCAAATAGAATTTGGAACAGTCTGTTAAAGATTATGAAATAAGATCAATGTGTCAACAATCTGACCTTGTAAATTAGATGGTCATATTTTTTATTGTTGAGCTATGAGATGTGTAAAAGGGTCTCTACGACAACTCCTTCCTTCTGACAAACAATAAATTGATCATGTTACTTCTTTTCTATTGAATACAATTTTGGCTACTAAAAAGTACTCAATACTTTTATGCTTCTGTGAAATATTTACCCTACCTCACCCAAAAGAGCAAGAAAAGCTGTTGATTTTAATAAATCAAAAGCTTTTAAAATTTCCTGCCTACTTCCAGATAAGAATAAAACTTTCCTTGCTGTGTATTTTACAGTAATGTCTTACATCATTCCAGATCAGTGAGTAATTTTCACCATCTTGAACCACAGTGAAAATCATAGCCAGTCATTACATTACCAGGCTCACATTTCTTTCTCTAAAGATAAACTATAAAGACAGACACTAGTGGTGGTAATATCCAGGATTTTCTCTTTAGTGCATGATTGCCTATACATACAATTTTCAGGGTTTGGTTTTAAAAGGTCAGATGATTAAATACCTACTTTGAAAATGCAGTTGTAATAGCTCCATAGAGAAAGTAGGTATTTCCATAATAGCAACATAAGAATGATTTCTTGCCCTAAAACTGGAATGAAAAAAAGGGAAATGCCCCTGCCACTTCCATTTATAAGATAACTTTAGAGCTCCTTTTCAGACCTCACTGCTGCAGGTCTCACAGTTACAAGTCATCCAGCACACTTAGTAAGGACAGTACATCTTCATCCTCCCACTTCACCTCACAATACTTTTGGTCTGTAACTTTCAATAGTCATTGAACGTGGCCTTTATTCTCCCATTTCTACCAAACCTCTCAAGAGTTTCAAGACAGCCATTTGCCTGATGAACCTTCACACAGAGAGCAGGAGAGTAGGACACCTCAGAGGAATATTGTACTTGGTTAGGGAACCATAATGTATGCAACAGGAGTCTATTAATGAGACATCGAGATGCTTAAATGAACCTTTGAACACTTAGATACCAATCCCACAAGTGCTGAACATTGTTCTTTGCTCTTATTGTCACTGTAAAAGAGAAATCCATCAACAGTGACTGAAAATACCCACCTACTAATCCAGGCATTCAAATCCACGCTCTAAGCTTTCTGTTCAGCTGCCTCTATTTCAGAAGTGATTTTTCAATCCTTCCTTCTCAGCTTGTCTGTAACACTTCCAGGGAAAATTCTTTCATTTCTACTCACTCTTGCAGAATTTATTTGCCTATGTGTGTATATGTATTTATCCACCTGAGATTATTTTACTCACAGAACAGCACAAGTATTTAGCAGCTTCAAACAGAATTCAGTAGGAACTGAGTAGATTATGAGCTTGGTTCTGAACTCTTTTGATATCAGAAAATTTGTGCAGATCTCAACTCTTCTTCATAAGCCCCCACTATAATTTAGAAAGCTACATGAAAAGGTTTTGTCAGGACAGCATACAAGGCACATATGCTTATGCTGATGTTGATGGATTCTGCCTGTGGAGGAATAAATAAATGGAACAGAGAGAATCAAAGGCTATTATGAAAGAAAGGAACTGTGAAAGTCCAAGCTGATGAAACAAAGTCATCTGTTCTCTTACTGGACAGTCTTCTAATAAATGGCCTTCTGCAAGAAAACAGGATGCAAGGGAAGATAGAAATGACATATGTAAAACCTTAAACCCAGCCAACTGATGTTTCAAAATCCACATGCCACCCGATTCCTGGGTTTATTCAAAACCCACTGACCTGTCATTTAAAGACATGTCAGCCTCTGTCTTTGAAATGGCTTCCCCTCGCACCCACACCTGGTTAGGGTCAGTCTCTGAAGGGGTGGTTGTTTCCCCTTTTCTGAATCAGCTCACAGAAATCATTTGACTTGCATTCTTCAAGGCCTAAATTATTCATCAGTTAGTGAGCTGACAAAAAGAATTTCATTAGGACAAAAACACATGTTGGCTCATCTCCATCAAAGACACAGGGCTTGCTTTGTGAAGAGGAGTGTCCTGGCATTCCTCTGATGTATGTCAATGCATAATATTTAGATTAAAATGTTGATTAATTAAAAAAACCCAAGATACCTACCTTAGTCATCTCTTCCGCTTTATGCATTCAATACTCCTACAGACTGGCCTGAAAGCAAAGGGATCTAAATATGAAATTTGAAGGTCAAATTATCTAAGTAAGCAAGAATATCTCAGGTTCACTAAGTGGATTAATATCCATGGTAAATTTGCCTGCAAAGGTTTGGTCTTCCCTGTAAGGGAAATTCCTACTTCTGATATAGGAATACAGATGTCTTTTTGCATCAGATCACTAGTCTTATTTGGCCATTGCCCCACTATTTGATTCTTGAAACATAAAGGCAAAGAGAAAGGATTCTACACGAGAAAATTATTGACTGACATGGCCACAAATCAGGAATCGTGAAGATTACTATAGCACACAAAAGTGGGAAAAAAAAATCTTTTACTTGCTCTGATTATTTAGGGTTTAATATGTGCATGTGTATATTTAATAGTTCACTTGGATACTATTCTGTAGCAGTGAGTTCCATAGCTGAAAAGATTTTGTTTGTTCAACATGTTTCTTAGTTTTCTATGGATGCTCTTTTTTGCATTCTGGCAAAGTCTGGTCCACAAATAAGAAAATGCTATAACCATTCGGTGAGGGTATTAATCAATTTTTTTAGTCTGCCTTCTAAAATTATAATCCTTCTTTGTGCTTGTGCTGACACAAAAGAAGCTTCCTCCAAAGAAAAAATGACATTTCTTCTTCTGTGTTGAGACCTGAAGTTCAGAACAGTGATAAGAGGTTTTAGAGTTCACAAAATTTTGTTCCAGTAACAAATAACAAAATCAGGTATAACCAGAATGTATTTTGGAATTCATTCCTCATGCAGAAATGCCCATGGGAGGAGAGATTGGTAACCACACTTGGATACCGTAGTAAAGAAAGCTTCAGCAATTGCTCACTCAAATAAGGGTGTCCTAAAAGACTGAAGATTCCTTCCTGGGTTCTAGCAGAGCAGCCACAACCACCTTGCTGGATCAGCCCTGTGTTTGTGGATACACTGTATGTGAATCTCATAGCTGTAGTAGGAAGCATACTGAGAGAGCATCCAGATGGAACTGCATTTGTTCATCTCCTGAAGCTGCTGGGAGACAGGGATGGAGCACTGAGTAACCCCCAGGGACTGAAGTCACTCATCAGCACCAGTTCCACTGCATGGATACAAAACTGCTTTGAGAATTACCAGTAATGATTCCAACAGTATCTGTAGTGTCTAACAAGAGTAAAGATATCATTTTGAGATAGAAACACACTGGTTCTAAGGATAGTTTCTGGATCCATTGTCCTTTAATCACCATTGGGCTTGATAGATTATTTGTGTAAATGTTGCTCAATAAATAAATAAATATATGAGTCATGTAAATCCTACCATTATTATTTTACACTGGTTTTGTATATGTGCTTCAGAGAAAAATGGGCAGCTTTTATCTTACCACTGAAAAGATATAGTATTGGAGAAAACTATTATTTTGGTAGAATTAGCATTGACAATTCCTGCTCCCCAAAGTTTCAAAAGGAAGATGTGAACATCACTCAGTGTATTCACCTCTCAAACCTGTATCAATCACTGGTATTCGTTGGAGATGAAGCATGAAATTTGATTTCAAAGCCTGTAAAAGCACGATACACTGTGTCTAAAACTCATTCACCTCTTGGTGGAATGTGATCCCAAATTGACCAAAAATTTGAGGTCAGAGTCACTGAAGTTCTACATTTTCTACAACACTTTGATTTCTGAGCACTTATTTTCCAAGATGACACTCAACATTGTAAAAACATGGGTGAGACCAGTCAGACACTGAACAGCTGAAAATAGGTGACCCAGTGCTTTGAAACTGCACACATACTCTTTTGTATCCTCAGATCTGAAAGCGTAGCCTTACATACAGACAGAAAATGAACACAAACCAGGAGATATCCCAAAAACAGACTGATGAACAGAGCACCCCAACCTTTTTTCCTCCCCTTTCAAATAGAAGAACAGAAATTACTTTTTGCAGCTAATATTTTAGTAATGCACAAGATTTCTTCCTCAAGGGGCATGATCATATTTAAATTTTATTTTATTGAACTAATGATGCATACTTTTTTTTTGTACTACTTGTCCTCTTCTTTTTGCGCAAATCTCAAAGTGTTGACAGCCTTCAGGACATTTTTCATAGGGGAACCTTTGTCAATGTCTTAATTCTCTAAATTCTTACACTGCATTCACATTCCAGCAATCAAATATCAAAATTCATTTTCGAGGCCTTAGCGCTGCTCCGTGTGAACTTTCCAAGAACAACTCAGACAGCTCTTCCTGCCACTTCATGCATAAATTATCCCATCAAAGAGCTGGTGTTTATTCTGAGGTCTTTGAAATTCTAATCACTTGTATACACCTCCTCAGGCCAGCCTGTGCTTTGAAATTTGGATTACTTACAATTGGGCTATTCATAATGCAGGGCTATAGAATGCAACTCGCCATCCATTTACAAGCCTCTGTACATTCAACATATCATCAAGGATTTCTAATTGACACACTTCTTCATATTTTTTTTTCCCAATGTAAACTTAATATCAACTATTTGAATTACAGCACAGACAAAAAAGAAATTGCTTTAAGAGAGTGTGAAACACATGCAAGTAACGTTAGTGTTTTTTCTATGTGTTACTCAAAAGAACACTTGCAGTACTTATTTATTTGGTGTGAATTCTGGCTATGTAGGCTCAGAAGCTGCCATTATATCTGAGCCCTGGCAGAGAGTGGTCAGCTAAACTGTTAATTCCAAATTATATTTCATCCTACACCATTAAACAGTAAAATTAAGTTAATGTCAAGAACGACACAAAACAAGGTTTTGTACATGGTTTCTGTGAGACCTGAAAGGGGCACCTTAGAACTTTTATAAGCCAGTTTCCTACAGGCTGACAGAAGAATGATTTCACACTGAAGGCCATCAACAGCTCTCTAGAGATTCCCTTCACCCTTCTCCTGGAATAAAGGACAGTGACTTCACACTGGCACTTGTATAAAGTGGCAATCTGTGACTAAAGCATTGTCAGTTCTGTTTGTCTACACACAGTTCTTCCTCACAGCTACAAACAAAGCTCTAAGGCTTTTCTCTACACACCAAGGAAATCAGTAGCAGTCTTTCAACACATCAGGTGCAGGTTTGAATGAAAATCCAAGTCCTTGTAAGTCAAAACAATTTTTTAGAAACCAAGTTAATTCCTCATGCAATTTGATGCTTTGTTGCATATGCTTTATTATTTTGAATATGGCATAAAAAAGATAGAAATTTCTGGTAGATGTGCCTGATAAACTGTGTCTGATATCCTTTACAGGACTGTAATACATTTAAATTCAGTCTGGAATAGAGTAGAGGCAGCTTCCTACAGCTCTGCACTCCCAAGACATTTCTCAGCAACCTGCTGCCTTTGCCATGGTCTGCACATTCTGGAAGAAAGGAAATGCTGCCTCTGTTATTGGCATGAATGTGTCAAAGTTATATCTTTACAAACATTCAGTTTCTGGGAATTCCTAATACTTTACTCCAGCAGGACTGAAAGAGAAGAGAGAAAAATTTCTTTCCTTTCAGCCTCATATAATTAGTGGTACATCACGTATGCTTGAAGATTTATTATTCTATTCATTTGGATTTTGTGACTACACTTTGCGACAAATTGACCAAAAAGTGGTAAATGCTAGAGAACAGCACAAAATACACGGGTACACGTCTAATTTTACGTGCCATGTTTCAAACCTGCACAGCTTTCCTAAGCAGTTCCTAAGCGCACATGATGGAAGTGAAAAAAACTTATAGGACTGTGCTCTGTCTTAGGAAAAAGAGTACTAAAAAAGTATTACTAAAACCCCACGGAGTATTACCCATAATTATCCTTCCTGATGGCATATTCCTTGCCTTCACCAGCATGGATCAATGACACACATGACAGTGGGAGTTCTGGCAGAGTAATAAGGTGTACAAGACCACATAAAGCGAAATAGTAAATGTACTGGCAGGAAGCCCAGTAGGTTTAATCATATTTCTGCACTTGTGCAGTGTTTCTATAACCAAATGTGGAGATAATGACAGAGAACCCTTCTCTTTCCCATTATATGGCTATTCACACAGCTTATGGTATTTCATTTGTGGATTACACGTGTGTTATTATGTGTCATCAAACACTGCCTTGACTCTCTCTGTCTTATCGAGTTCCCAACACCACTGCCAGTCCCATGTGCCATCAGTGCTTGTGTGACTTACAACTTACTGCTTCATAAACAGCATTTCATAGATTCAATCAATATTTCAGTGGTAGAAAATACAGTTGGGGAAAAAAAATCAAAGAAAATTTGTGGTTAATAAATACTGTATCATTTATTGCAAAGAGAATCCTCATGAAAACTTCTGTGCACGTTAATCAAAGGAAAGCACTCTTGTCATTACTATGAAATATACTTTCTGACTGTAACTGAGAAATTATTAGTGGGGGTTTTAGTGGAATGTCAGGGGTTTTTTCCATATATACTTCTGCCTTTTTAGTCTTTTTATTTTGATTTTCATGGAGTTGTGGAAACTTCCACCAGTGGTGGACGTGATGCAAGGTCAAATACAGAGTTTTGATTGTAAAGCAAATTGAATTAGATATTTACAGTACAACCAGACCTAGAGGAAGTATTTGAATAGGGTGGTATCAGCCAGTGCATATTACAGGATAACCACAATGCAGACTGTGGCTCATTTTACAATCAATGCACTTCATTCCTGTGATCAACACAGTGATGAAAATATGGGTAAAAAGGCTTTTGCTATTTGGATCAAACATCCTATCTGAGAAAAAAAAATATTTCTTTGGCCAACCTTTAAATCCTAACTCAGGTATATCACTGAAAATACTAGATATCTTTAATCTTCTGCGATCTTACAACACAATACAAATCAACCTAACTAGGTTTTCAATTATTCTGCCAAGATCTACTGCTCGGTAAGTTTATAATCTCACTGGTTGTCACATACAGACTTTTTAAAAGTAGGGTAGGGTGGCATTATGATTTAGGCTGCCCAGCTTAAAAATAAAAATAAAAAAAAGGTCCTTTCTATACTATTCCTGCTCTATCCCCAGTTATAATATAAATAGTTATTGTGAGACAGTGTGACAAAAGATGGACCACAGTAGTTAAGGGCAATATACATTGATGTAAAAATAAGATTTTTTTCAGTAGATGATCTAAATACCTGTCAGACATTAATCAGAAAATACAGAACTATGGGAAGATTAAGGCCATAGTCCTGCAAAGTCTCAATTTTTTTCAGCATATTTCACCAATAGAGAGTTTAAAGGATTGTCCTAGAGGGTTATTTCTCTTTAATTCTGAATCTATTGTCTGACAGAACAGTTAAATAGGTCAGCTTATACCACCCATCAGGCAACATATCTTTTTCTTTAAAAAGTAGAGATGTGTATTTCCATTAGAGTGTATTATTAGGCACCATTGCAAAGTTATATTCATACATGTATTAGCTCAGTGTCAAGCTTCAACATATTTTTACACCAAAGATTAAACAAGGCTAAACAAAGTTAACAATACTGCAAGAGCAAGGAACTTAATGTTCCCTCCAAGATGTTCTGATGGGGAATCACTATGTACAGATGAATTCTGGAGCTCAATTCAAAAAGATATTGCTCAACAGAAAGAAAAAAGGGCATTTTTTAATATTTCAACTAGTTGTTTGAGTTGTTGGGTGTTTTTTTAAGCAAAGTCCTTTCCATTTTCCTGTAGAAGAGATATTTAGAAACATAGTTCAAGGTTTGTTCCAAATATTAAGCCTGCTCAGTTTTTTCATTTGGGATTTAGGATTGTGACCTCTCAACCTACTGACAATAAAGTAGTGGAGTAAGTAGCTTGTAACCCACTTAAACTCTGAACATTCCAACTCTGTGAATATGATTCAGATGCTTCACATACTGGAGCAGAAGAGCCTGCTGGAAAAGCCCAAAAAGCAAGAGCATTCTCAGCTTCTGAAACCAGTGAGAGTCCTTCCCAAGAAATTTCTCTGACTTTGGAGGGTGCTTCACATTGCCAAGGGCAGTAAGGGCTTCTTCATATGAGCTAAATCAATGTATTTCAAAAGTCTACCTTAATGCAATAAACACATAAGGGAGTGCCTTAAAATAAACCAAAAATAATCCCCTTTAAATTTACTATGTAATTCAAAAAGTGAATTATTGCAATAACCTACAAAGAGAAGTGAATTCCAACCAACCATAGGTTTACAGAATGAGAACTAAAAATATTTAACCACTCATTTCTTTATGGCTACAATGGAAAAAAAAAAAAGTTTATCAAGGGTGTCTGCTGGGGAAACCAGAATCTTAAATCCTCAATAACAAAACTAGAATATTCTGTGATTCCATGAAAAGTTACAATTTTGCTAAAATATGTAGAATATTAGAATGAACTCATGGTAAGGGTCTTTTTCTCCACTGAGGCACAAGCACCTGTTTGCAATGAGTTTAATGGAAGCACATGAGAAGTCCCCAGAGACTGAGTGCCAAACTGCAACATCTTCTGTTGTTCAATAATCCCATTTATGACCTCATATTGTTGCATAAATCCACAATTAAAAGAAAATATCCCCTGTAGTAACTTTTTATCATCAGCTTTACAAGAAAGAACTTAAAAAAAGAATGCTAATAAACTGGAAACTCGAAATTAACACTGTGTACAGCTAATTCAGAAAACAAAACTAAATTATAAGCAAAATGGAGAGACACGGCTTACAGCCCACTGTTTTATCTGAGGACCAATTTTGTTATACTATTGGTTACACATCAAAGTCACAGATTGGCAGCAGTTCTTAATACTTACTGAGCATATTCACTCTGCATTGCTTAACTATTTGGTTTTCATGGCTGGGAAAAGAAACAGGAGAACTTTTCCCCCATGAGGCAGGAAAAGAGTTGCAGAAGTTGTTTAAATGCACTAAAGAAAGATGAGTCATGCAGAGCTTTATCCTCCTGCACGAGTCAGAGATGCCAATATGTACAAACTGGGTATACATGCACACAGCAGTGAACAGCATGAATTAAATATCATTTATGAAATTTATGAATCTTATGAAATCATTTATGAATCATATGAAATGATTCAACATTGTAGGGTGTATACAAAACTGGTGCCTGTATCTCTATATACATATACATGCAGATATATTATAGGGTAGAACTTCTGGGATATGCTTGGGCATTTTCCTGCAGTAGCTTTTCCACATAATGGGCCTTCTCTCTTTTTTAGCAACTCCTCTCCTTTCTAATTACAGAATCATAGAGTCATAGACTCCAAGGATAGAAAAGACCTCTAAGATCATCAAACACAGCTCATACTCTCTTTCCACTCAAAGCTTTCCAGATAAAGTCCTTTCCAGTGTAATACAACAGGAGTGCATGTAAGTTACAGTGTGCTGCAACATTTGTAGGAGAGAAAACTGTCACCACACAAGATGCAAATACAGCATGGAGTCTTTTTGTCTTCCAAAGTGAATGAAAATTTGGTCTGGCTTCAGTCACAGCCTTATATATAGAAGGTTTGGTTTCATTTGGTTTCTTATTTCCTTAACCAAATCTTCTCTGCTCATTTTAATCAAGACAGTATAGACTTTTAATCTCAATGCAAACACAGCAAAAGAATATTTTTTGGTTTATGTAATGGCCATACCTGGGAAAACCATCCCCAGACTCTCTTTGTAATGACAGCCTTTGCCCCAGAATGTTGCAGACTAAAGTACAAACTGAAAGCAGAAGCTAGTCAAGATAGACAGGGTCAGAGGAGTGAAAGACAACAAAACAAATTGGGTTTGGCAGAAAAACAGAAGCCTCAATTTGTCATTTGCCTGAGCAATAAAGGACAGCAGTGATAAGTGGTAAGGAAGGCTGGAAATGCAGATAAGTCCTGGCTGGGAGAGCTGCTGCAGAGTGGGAGAGCACCAGCCCCGCACCAGGCGGGGATTTGCACACCCCAAGGTGTAACTGAGCAATTTTCTTAATCTTGGTGATTCAGGATAGACTTCCACTGCTGTCTCAACTCATATGTCTACAAGTGTTCATGTCCAACTTTATCTCCCTTCACATATAAAATCCTTACATTCCTTATTTGTTCTTTGCCCCATCTCTCACAGGTGGGAACCATTTCTAAACTGGAGCTGTGATACAGGTTTATCTTTCCCTGATAGTCAAAACTAAGCTGGTAAATACTCCACTAGACTGGAGAATAATCAACCATCAGTTGTCTGGTCAGGCATGGAAAGGCTCAGAGACACTCACTGGAACACGGGTTCTGCATTCCTGTATGAGCTTTCAACTCTAAAGCTTTGGATCCAGCAGTATTGCACTCCCAGTTACCTTGCAGTGCAAGCAGTAGGCACTTAAACTGTACTCTTTTAGGAACACCTCCTCAGCTCTGACCCTCTTATAGACAATTTTTTGGTCCTCACTCTGACCATAACAGAGAGAAATTATGAAGATTCACAAGTTACAATGGCTTTTCACAGCCTCTCAGTGTTGCCTCCCTCTCTTTGCATTATCCATCCCCTTGCATTTGTCAGTGTTCTGGGTAAATGCAAGTCTGACTCTGCAAACATTCATTGAAGGAAGGATCTGTTGAGTGAGGCAGTCCTGAAAGGCAATATCTTTGGGATCAGTACTTTTTAGTCTTAATTTTTGCCCTGTATAGAACAGGAGGAATGCCAGACACCAAGGAAAGAGAAGTCTGTTCTGAAGAAGACAAAACCCATAATGAAGCTGCTATGAAACAAAAAGAGATCCTGCACTAACACATTCTGGGACTCCAGCTTGATTCATTCTGCTGCCTTGACCTGTGTGTGAGCAAAGAGGTACTTTGAACAGAAAGGGGCTGATAAGCAAATCCCAAACTGTGCCCAAGCTGACACTGAACAGAATTCAACTATTGCCATTCAGTGTGAAGTCAAAAGCTGAGCATTGAAAGCAACAGTACTGCAAAGAGCTGAGCATCCAGATCTGGAAAGCCCTCAGAATGCACCTCAAAGCACTTTGACATGTGACAGGACCTCTGTCATCATCACCCAGACTCTAATCTGGTGGCTACCAGCTCTGATGACAGTATAACAGGTTATGCCAGTCGGGAATCTGCTCCACTGCAGTGATGTGTTTTGTAATTGCCAAGGCTGAATCTGCACTACATGAAGGCTGTTTTGCAGAACTTCTACCATACTGTTCTCTTTATGATGCATGATTTTCATTACTCAGTGCCTCTGATTCCAACATATGTTTATGGGAACAGCCTGCTATTTATAACACTCAAAGCAGTGGCTCATGCTGCACATCACTGTGACAGGCAATTAGTTTCCGTTGAGTAATTAATTATAAACACAAATATTTATTTAAGAACTACTACCTAGCAAAAGTTCTAATTATTTTTACTTCAAGAATGGAAGTAGCACAAGCAATTGCTGCCATTATGTTTTTTAAAATATTCATATGCAGCCAGTCTAAAAAATGACAATGCACAGTAAAATAGTATCTCTTGAATAAAGACAAAGAGCTACCAATTTATTGTTCAGGTAGTAAAGCCAACAGGTGATTCCTTTAGGAATGAAAGCAAGGACCAAGGAGGGGAAAGTTGTGCAGGCAACTCCAGGCAGAACAAGGGAAAGTAACAGAATTTAAACCATTTTACACTAAGGCCGTGTACCAGCTGGGGAAGAGGGTTGGGAATTGGCACCGTCCCCTCCCAGCTAAGTGGGGCTCATGGAGCAATCTAAGCACATAGGTGGCCTGGTGGCAGTGGAAGCCACACAGAAGGACACAGCGCTCATCTTAACCATGTGGAAAAAAAGCAGCACCATTTCAGGACAGCTCCAGAGCTCGAATTCTCCGTCTTTTAACCCTAGTTCTTTAGTAGAAATGGAGAAGAAATTACTATTGATTCAGACTGGCTTAAGTTAAAGAAAAATGGTTGCAGATAACTGATCAGAGGTTCTTTATTATATTCTAGGCTTTTTAAGGCAAAAAGAAACGCTTCTTTTTGAATATCTAGTTGGAAAAATAGGTTTTTCTACGTTTTCTGAATAACAAAACCTACAGAGAAAAAACAGTTATTTTTGTTCAAACCTATTTGAAAAACACCCAAAAAACACAGTATTTGTACGTCCATAACATGCAAAAAACCCCAAACCAAAACAACCAAACATTGTTTTGTCATAATTTTCTTCTTTCAGTACTCTAACAAAATAGAAATCTTTTGAAATTTCCTACAAAGCAACTGCCTTTTATAACATCTTTGGTTAGAGGGCAATTTGTAGAGTTACAGCCTTTCAAATGAACAGATGTTCTGTTTTCCAGGGGGAAATCATACGGATATTAAAGGAGCTACAGAGAGATGAACTGTTGGTACACAAGCCTGGCCTCTCTTCATTGTCTCTGTGCCACTCTGCTCTTTCCAGGGCTGGGCAGGAGTGTTTGAGAAAGCAAACATGTCAGACGTACCTGCTCTTTAGTGATGATAAGTGCCTCACAGTGGGATTGTGCAAAAGGAACAGCTTCACTTCCTCCCTTTTGGTTTACCAAAAATTACATCAACAGTGGCTGAACTCAATTCAGGAAAAAGACCAGAATAACCTTTTTCATGAGAAGGAGTCATAGAGTATCTATATAGAAGTGGAAGCTGTTCCTTCTGAACATCTATCTGAGTATCTTTACCTTTTATACATGTAAAACAAGCATAAAATAAAATGAAAGAAATGCAAATGCCTCTCTGCAGATGTTGCACTCTATTTACATACAGCGTCACTACTCAGCAAGACATATCCTTTACAAGCCCTGTCAAACAGCCAGCACTTCTGCAGAAGACAGATCTGCTCCCTTATGCTATAGAAATGGTGCTTTGAAAACTCCTGAGCAAGTATTTACACCTCCACTGGCTGAAACTTCATGCAGAGCTGTTTAAAGCACAATGGAAAGGTGCAAAAAGATGCTTTAACATAAGTATTATCAAATAATGTTCATCATCAATTATGTTTTGCACTCATTTCTTTCATTCCATCAGGAGGATTAAAAAGTTGGGCAGTATTTCCAGCTAGCTCAAAATGCAAACTGTGAGACAAGAATCAAAGCAGAACACAACCCTCACAGACTCCAGCAGTGTTTGGCTGTGCTGACCTCACTTGAATTAGCAATCTTTGCCTCAAAAAATCTGTTGGTGTCAAATTGCCCAGGAAATCTGACTCATTTTTCAGTAACTTTAGTTATTAATTGTCTTTGAAAAATTACAGTTACCAACTGTGATTAAGCTACTACTTTAATAAAAATAAATCAATAGGGGCCAAGTACGACTCTAAGCTCATATTCACTCATTGTTGAAAGCTCCTTTAACATTTCTTGATTTCCTCCTCTTCTGCTGCTGGTTTGTCACAGGAATCATCCTGGCACTGTTGAAAGGTCAAGTTCATTTTACGAAACTCAAGCTGCAAGCAGCTACAGGCTCCCCTGCTGCTGTGCATGCCTTTCTTCTGTTCTCCTTTAAAGAAACACTACTGTACAAAAGCAAAATAACATTTGTAATGACTCCACATTTACTAGCTTCATATGGTGATGTAGTGTGTGCATTCTCTCCTTAAGGTGTGCCACAGAAGGGAAAACGGATAGTGGGAGGCTTCAGCTCTGATGAGCTCCTGCTGAGTGTGTTTTTAATACCAGAAGAGTCAATAAGGTCCAGCTTCTAATAGTGACTATTTTATTTTTTTTCACAAGAGCCATTTCACCAGATGGGAAAAGAGATATTATGCCATATTTAGTTCTTATTCAGCTTCCACCACTTCTGAAAGTAAGAGTGATATTTTTCCCCTTGTCTATAAAGGCAGGCATTTAAAAACAACTATGTAAGCATTTCAAAAGTACCACTCTCCAAATGGATTTTTGAGCAGTTCCATTTTCATAGTCACCTTGGACAAATAATGTCAACACAAATGTTTTTAGTACTTTGAGTAAATTAAAAACGAATTATTTAGGAGAACTCAGGAGGAAGGAAACAGGAATTCATTAATTAATTTTGACTTATCTGATTTGTGAGTGGTTAAATCAAATGACAGCAGCTTGGAGCCACAGGCTACCAGCTGAGCTAGATATAACAGGGGGAAGCTGAATCAAAAACGTTGAAGCAGCAGAATAAAACACAGCCAGAGGCACTCCAGGTCAGAGTCCCTGCACACGACAAACCCTGTTTGTGACCCAAGGTTGAAAGCTTTCAAACCAGCACTAAGCAGAAGACTGAAATACATATTTGAAGCCTGAATACCAATCAATCCAATGCAATCAGGCACAGCATAGGAGACTCCACTGATGCACCCACGTGCTGTGCTAGTGCTTGTGGTTCAGCAAGTTCGGTGAAGAGGAGAGAGCTGGGAGCCTGTGGATCCAAATGGAATATTTGTTTTCTACCCTTAGAACTTGAAAATCTGCCAGGTAAGTCAACAAACATTACCTTTCCGCACTTAGTACTTTTGCCAACCTCAGATGAGAACATAATTCAAAAAAAAAAAAAGTGAAGGGGAAATAAATCAGAGATATAAAAGGTCTAATTTTATGCACAAATGTCTATAGAAATAAAACAAATTGTATCACTTGTCAGAACAGACATTCAACCTTTCAAGTACTACCTCTTGACTGTTACTTTCACGTGAATCCCTTAGGTTTATTTATCAGCAAATATATTTATATCATAGTGAAAGTAAAATTCAGACTGTCTCTGGATACTTCAGAGGAATAATTAAAACATTTCAAGTACAGGCTTTAGGAGAACATTTCAATCCCTTTCTCAAAAATAACTCTACAGCAATAACCTGAGATATCTTGTAACCATATGACTAAGATGGAATTCATTGGCCTAAATAAGGTCTTATGAACTATAAAAAGAATTCCTTTCTCAGCAGAAATGAACATAAAGTTACAACTGGTTTCTCCTTTCCCCTGAAAAATTCCTCTGACTTCATGAAAATTTTCAGGAGAACACTTTCAGATTTAATTTTCTGTGGTAGTTCTCAGTAGATAAAGTGTTTACTGTTATCAGGGCACTGATATAGGAACGTTTAGGGGGTGTTATGTGGAGAAATAGTAAGATACAAGCAATTCCCCAATCAATTATGTTAAATCAAGTAGAACCAAAGTATTCATAGTCCTGCCTAAAAACAATGCAGATCTCTGCTTAACTTGGGTCATGTGATGTCTTCTTACAGCAACAGTGCAAAGAACATCCCCCAGCACCAATGAGCCAAAGTATTACCACAGGATTTGAGAATTTTAACAGCTTTCTGCTACGTGCCACTCTCACACGAGATCGAGTCTAGAAAGGGGGCAGAAGGTTAAATCTAGCTGCAATAATGTGAAAAAAACCCATCCCACTGTTGCTTAATGCAGCTCTTTACAGGCAATTCACTATCAGAGATGAGACAATTTAAAAGATGTTTTCACATTTCCTTTATAACATTTCTTCCCTCAGTGGAGGTTAACACTCAAACATTAGGTCACCACTAAATACAGAGTTCATTATTGTTCAATTGCTATGTGATGAGCTTCTTTTTAATAGTAATAAATAGAATGGACAGGTAGGACATTTCTTGAAAGTTTTAGTCACTCCATTAATGCCATGGGGAAAAAAATTTAAATGTGATCAAATAAGGTCAGTGGCACTTAATGATAAGAACAAGGTCTAACATGTTTATCAAATGCAGACAGTGCACTCAGAAAATCTTAAACTTTCAGCTCTGAGAATTAGCTATGCTTTAATAGCATTCAGGGACACAAAGAGCCAATGTAGGAGCTGTCTGTTGAGTCACTGAGCGTTGATTCAGTGTGAATGCATTCACCTCAATGCACCAGTGTCCAGTCGGGAAGGAGTGAGAGTCCATTAACATACAGAGAAAGAAGCAGGCACGCTGGTGCACTATCATCTGTTTCACAGCTTCATATTTTACCTATAGGAATTGTGGCACAATGAATAACTTTTTGGGGGCCTTAGCAGCAATCAGCAGTCACACTCTGCCTGCAAAGAAAGCTGCAAATTGGTTTAAAACCACATCTTAGCATATGCAGTGAAAACCATTACATGCTGTCAACATGTTCAAGTCATTGTGCTAATGAGATGAGACAGGCTGTGTGACAAAGAAAGCTGCATGTTTCTCAGTGGTGAGAAGTAATGAGTTCATTGACCAGTACAGAGAACTTGGATCTTGGCTGTTCTCAAATTAGGCACCCTCCCATTTGGCAAGATGCCCATCTCTGCATTTAGGCTTTCTGTTATATTTTAGGTTTGTGGGGTTTTTTTAGTCAGGGTTTGGCTGAAACAGAAGGGCATATTCTGAAGGTTGGGGTGGAGAGCATAGGCTTTCATCCACACCAGTGGGCTAGCTGGCCTTTATAGGCCAGTCATCTTACACTAAAGAGTGTCAATGACCATCTTGTCTTCGTTTGATCAACTATTTTAGCTATATTCTCTAATATCAAACAACTAGCTTTGATAGAGAAAGCAGCCAACTAAACTTTGTCTGCAAGGAAAAAACGAAAAGCAAATGCCCTTGAAGAATGTGCCCATTTCATGCTGTGATTAATTAAGCAATTATAAGTATGGTTGGTCTTTTTAAAGATGTCATAAGATACAGTAACTTCCCGTTATCTGAATAAATTAAGAAAATCTCTTCAGTCCTTTTTTAAAGGACTAGAACAGCAGGACAAAATGTTACATGTTTGAGAAATTGGAGAAGTTTTCTGTTCTCAAATATCACTGAAAAGCAGGATGAGTCACATGGACATGCCCAAGCTCAGGTCATAAATATTTTTACTCTCTCTATATTGAATGAGCAACTCGTGTTGCCAAATAATGGAGCTAGCACTAATGATTTTAGCCCTGCAACATGGAGCTCTTATTCCACAAACCCCAATGTCTTCCCAACAGCAAAACTTATATGGATCAATCAACAGATTGTTTGCTCATGTAAACTTGGGACCTCAAATCTAATTAGATATAGGAGAGAACAAGACAAGGCAAAACCTAAGAAACTAGTATAAAACTAAAAAATAAATACTAGGTCTCTTCAGGCATAACAACATTTCTTTAAACTATCAGACTGAACACACAGTTATACCTCTCAGATATTCTCTCAGCTTTTGAAAAGATAACCCAAATCTCCTGTCACTTAGCTATTAAACAAAGAAACATTCACCTGACTTGAGAGGCTTTAGGCTTAAATCAGGAAAATCAAACCCTAGTACTCTGTCCTGGCTGCTTCTGATATATTTTGAAATGGTGACTTATCCCTCAGACCAAGCAGAAACACAATTCTGTCAAGCTATCTTTGGCCCCGACAGATAGGCTGAAGTATTTCAAGCTTTCTAAGTCACTTTTTTCTCACCACTATCTGTGGCAGTGACAGTATGTCTTTAGCATATTTTTCAACTAAGAGAACTATAATGAGAACAAGAGCAATGAAGCAACAGAATCAACAAAATTTCCTGTCAAACCCACTCCTCTTCTTAGCTATTCCCCTATGCTTACTACATACATTGAGAAGGAAATCACCTATTCATCAGGAAGTTCATATTACTTCACCAGGTGATTTAGTGATGTCCCACTAGAGCTTTGAAAATGCTAATTAATGAATTTACCATGGGAATAAAACTTGTCCTTATTTCTGACTTCCGACATAGTTTGGCAATAGTCACTGTTTCAGATAAAGCACAACTGTTTGCAAGACCTATAATGAGGAAGGACAGACTGCAAAAAAATCTTCCCTATCTATTGCTTTTTATCTTTTTGTTTTTCAATAAGCATTAAACAGTAAGTGCTTTATACACAGTAAATCAATTATGAAGAAGCAAAAAAAGACTAGAACGAGTCACACAGAAAAAAATCAATGACATATTTAGAATGAACACAATGAATCCATACAGCTCACTTAATCCAAAAATGTCATGCCACCAATTGACTGAGCATTTTTAAGGCAGGTGGTAGGTAGCATATTAACAATACAGATATGCCAAGTTTACTGGAAACAATTCACTTACCTCACACAAGTGCTACTCTAGCCAGACCATCACTTAGCATGTCAAATAACTATAACTATCTGATCCACTTAAATGGCTTAGGAAAATATACAGAGTGGAATAATCAATTTCCAGGGGCAGAGAAGCATTCACTGTGGACAGCATTTCACAGTCCTTACTGAAATACATAGCTTTTCTATAGCTACTTGTATGGAAGAATATTCAGAACCTCTCTGAATGTGCATAACAGGATTGCTGTTTAAAAGCCCACAGGCAGTCACAGAATAATACAGAGGAAACCTCACAAATACAAAATGAACACCTTTCATGCAACATAGTAAAAGGTCCCACAGTGACACTGATTCTTCAGGTTCACCCAAATCACTACCAGTCTCTAGATTTTTTATTTTGCAAGAGTAGCAGTTCCCTGGTCCTTACAACCCTTAATAGCAAATATTCATCTTTCCTCTTAAGAATGTAACTTGTTTCCTCTCTCCATCCTGCAATACTTTTATTACCACAAGAGACCTTTCTCTGTAATTGCTGTAAAATAAATGACAGGTCTCTTAGCCTTTTGTTATTATATTGGAGTCAGACAGTCCTGTGAGTATGGATGAAGAACATACAGTGCTGTTCTGCATACAGAGCTGAGAATCAGCATGCAATTAACGCAACCTAAAGTTTACCGGATGGTTTCAATACAGAAAGACTAAAATAGAAATAGAAAACAGAAAATGTTCTGTTCAGCATTTTGATACAAGTCACAATCCAAATTAGGTCATTAAATGCAAGCTGTGAAACTTAACTTTGATCTGTAAATCACTCGAGAGAAGGATACTAAAGAAAAGTTGAGGTAAACAACCCAATTTTCTAGTTTTCTCTCCTCAGAGCTCTCTCAAGAAGAAGAGGGAACTTCTCATTTGGAAGTTTTTATCTTCCTATCACTGTGTCCATGGATATGTTCCCAACCATAGATAAAAGGACAAGTTTTCATTAGGGTACAATTAGGCATCCAACTCCATTTCTATTAACTATGTAATGAAGAATAATAAAGCAGAAATAGGAACATTAACATTTTTTGGAAGTAACAGATCATTCTTAATGGAAACTCTGTGCCTTAATTCCCTATACATAGTAATATAAATGTAGCTCATTTTGTCAGTTCATGAGGAGAAAAAGGACAAACCTAAAAAAAAAAATAAAAAATGAAACACCCCATCCCATCCTACCCACAATTAACCAAAGCAAAAATGAAACACTGGCTTTCTGAAAGTTAGTGGGAATTTTACTTCAGTTAGGGAAAGCTTTACCTCATAACCACTTATTTACTTATTTCAAATATTTTAGCAAGTACAGATTTGCATCCAAATTTATACTTCCCAGAAACAGACCAGAATTGTGAAAGTAATCTTGGTCAGAGCTAAAAATAACACTCGATTCAATATCAAATGAAGAGCATGAGCATTTCTCTATTGACTTCAGGAGATTTTGGATAGAGTCCATTTGGAGATTGCACACTGAGAAGGATTTCTATGCTAACCAGTGTTTTCTTTGCCAGAGGAAGATAAAAATGTATTGAAAATAATGACATTTTATCAATTTGAGCAAAATTACTGCTCTTCAGCTCTGGATCAGAAAGAAAAACTTTATTTTCTTTTTTACAACAAACTAATACATTGTTACAAAATAAAATAAAAACCAAAACCAAACCAAACAAAAATAACAACAAACTCACCCCCCCACACCTCCCAAAACAAAAACACCACCTTGTTGTTCTTACTGAGACAACAAGAAAGTTATTTTCTCTGCAATTACATTGTGGTTTATGCATTTGCTAATTTCCTATTACTAATTAGGAAGAAAGAATTATAGGAGATGATATGTTTTATTAGGCCAATGGCCATAGATTTTACTGAGCATCAGCCAGTAATTAAGTTTACAAAATCAGGGTAAAACCTATACAATAAAATTGTACGTCTGCAGGTAGTCTCCTCTCACACAAATTAGTTGAAGGCTGACTTGTTATAGGGCTTTTTATGTTTTGAACCGCATCTTCTCTTATGAAAAAATCCAACTTTTATGGCTACACAATTCTATTTTGCTCTTCCTACAAGTGTCCAATCCCACTCTTGAAGAGTGCCAAGCACTTGGCTTCAGTAATTGGAAACCACCTGTGTGAGGCTTAAGAGAAAGCACAGAGGCCTCATAATCCTGCTGAGACAAATATTTTCAAATCTATGCCAGAAAAAGAATTACACAGCTAAAGAAAGGGCATGTTGTGCTACCTATTAACAATGGTTTGTGGGTTTATTGTTTATTTTGCTTTTATCTAGTTTGATTTGGCAAGCTTGTTCATTACTCTTCCCTTCATTCACATACACTGTGTGGAACATAGTCTGAAATAGCTTTTCTTTTGCCTTTTATGGCAAGGTATCAACAGTTTTATTAAAAGGCTTCCATTTCAGCACAAGTCTCAGAAGATATTGTGGAAAATAAGTATACACCAATATCAATATGATTTTTTAAGTTATTAAATATCTTGTCCTTTTCTACTTGTGCTCCTCTTATTGCTGCCATGGTGCTGAGGAATGCTAAATTGCCCTCTTGGACTGCTGTGAAAACTGGAATCAGGCATTTCACAGCTTTCCTTTTGAGCTGCAGAACTCTAAAAAGTGAAGGATTGATTGTCTCTCTGTTTTTCCATCTCTGCTGGAGACATGAGAGAAGATTTCAACCATACAGCTGTGGATCACTTTGAAAATCCTTCTGGCAGACAGACTGCTGAATTTCAGGGGATTTTCTCAGGAAACATTCTTGTTATGTTCTCTGTGCATCAATGCCCATAGTCTCCTTCATTTTTATCTTTCTTTTCTCTTTGTAACAAAAGGTGAAGTCATTCATGACATGAGTCCTTTTAAAACAAAAAAGAGCAACTCCTCCCATGCTTTAGTTTTAGTTATAGGAATGCTGTTTGTAGAACTTGTGAAATATGGAGGTGAGAAATGGCTGTTGTACTAGATAAAGTGTGGTGAGTTAAATCAGCCTGGATTCACTTACATGCATATATATGTAGATATACATACACACACGTATATCCTTTGAAATCACAAGATGTAGTTTTACAAGACTGTCCAATTTCAGTCATAGCTTCGAGCAGCTGCCCTGGTGAAGTCTAGAGGCCTGCAGTCCTCACAAATCCTCCTGGAGTACTTTTGCAAGACCATTGTCTTTGCTCCTATGTCATCTCCTGGCTTGTCAGGATGAGAGCATGTGCTTTGGAAAGCTACTCCACCACTTTGTTAAATCCCTTCCAATCCTTTGGTTCTGGACCATTTCACTTCAGTGGCTTGCCACAATACATTAATTCTTTCTAACCAGGCTGGAAAATAATTTTTACCAGCTCTGCTGGCAACACATGTTATTTTCACAGCTTCTCACAGCTGTAGTTTAAACCATAAAGTGCCAGGTACCTGACAGGCAGCCATGGGGTCACAGACACATGAAAATACACTGTGAGAAGTACATAAAAAGCTAAAGACAATTTATTAGTTTTGGACAGTGTAGTTGGACTTTCATTGTGGGTGGTCTTCTCTGCTGCCTTAGGAGAAACACTACGCAACACTGAATGTGTCTAAACTTGCTCCTGTATTATATATTCTTCTAAATTATTTAACCCCTGCTTGGAAAACAATCTGATTCTAAATACTGTAGAATAAGGATTCAGCTTGCAAAAGTGGAAGAAAAACGTGCTAAAGCAAACTGAAGAAAACACTAAACTATGCAGTAATCTCAGTGTGCTACATAAAGTAAAAATGAGTTTTCTTAAAGACACAAGTAAATCTCCTTTATTTCTCACAAGGAGACTCAGGCAAAAGCACCACCAGCAAACTCAGAGCCTCTCTTATCTGTGCAAAAATCTGAATTGTTGCTAAAATGGACCATAGGATTGGCACTATGCTGGACATTGAGCCCTAGATCCAGAGTTGGACTATAATGCACCTTATCATTACAAACCATAAACACAGTATGATATTAATTTTGTAAAATGCATTTGCTTTTCCATGTTATTTATACACTTCTTGTTCTATTTGCCAAGCAATTACAGCTGTAAATCTCCACAAAGCCTCATAACATTCACTTACAAAAAACAGAATCATGAAGTGCATAAAATGATTCAGAGAAACTCACTCTCCTTCCTTCTCTTTCTCTCCTTGGGAAAACATGCAACTTCTGCTCCAAACTTGTTTTACAGTTTAAAATCGGCCTTTTAATAAGCCTGTGATAAGCTGTGGAGCATTTTTGTTCAGTTTTCAGTTTGTCTCATGATTCACAGCACATTTTTGCAAAGCAAGGGAATCGTTTCAAAACCGGTTGTCTAATTAAAGAGGAAGTCGGTGATCAGATCCTTCCACAAAGATAAGAGCAGATCCACATCCTGAGAGAGCACGGAGGGGAACAGTGGGTTACACTGCAAACCGTGGCTGTGTCACAGGACCCAGACAAGGATCTCCCTTCCTATTTCCAGCTGGTGACAGAGGGACCTGTGCTTGCTCTGGGCAGTGTGAGGGCAGGGGCAGGATGAGGGATTCCAGCTAAGACAAAGCACCTGCTTTCGAGCCTGCTGCTCTGTGGTGGCACTGGCAGGTTTTCTCCTGCTCACCCACAGAGCCAACACAGAGTCAGCAGCTGGAGAGCTGAAATGATGAAATGAGCCTGGGGTGGCCTCTTGGCAGCGCTGCATCAAGGGAGCAGGAGGACAGGAATAACTGGGCAATGAAAGAACCTATTGCCTCTTCTCATAATTTCATTATTGTGTAAAACACTGGGCAAACCTGACATACAGGAAAAACCCCCACACTAATCTTTCTGCTATTTAAATATTCCAAAAGGCCTCTGATTATCATTCTCTAAGCTGAGATAGCCCTATGGTCACCAGTAATAGTAGAGGCTGTACTGCACTGGAGTGTACACTTAAACTACAAAAGGTGATCCATATCCCAAAAGGATTTGAGGAGTGCAGTGGCAATTTAACTAGTCTGTGGAAACAATATTCATTCTCAATAAAAACAGGTTCCCTTAAAATTATACATACATATATATGCATACATATAGATAAAGAAGTAGGGATGATCTGTTTTGAAGTTCTTACTGTTTGAACATTTGCTTTCAGACTGTGATGCAAAAAGATCAGTCTCTAGCTGTACAATTCACAGGAAAGCTCTAATCTTCATAAAATTGCAATCATCAAAACACTTCATTTACATTCAATATGTAACCTGAACGCTTTTCCGCACTCTGATGAGAGAGGCTGGGGTTCTGTCTTTTCTACATTTTCTACAGAATAAGACATAATTTCTCTTTATAAAATCTGTCTGGAACCTCCAAGCATCTGCAGCAAAGCTCCCTACTAACATAGATTCTGACTAATGTTTTCCAAGGACAGCTGTCATGGGTTTTCCAGAAGATTAAACCTTTTGTTTTACTTTACATGTAGAGTAAAATGCACTTGTTTCTAAGCAAAGAGGGAGAATATGACAATTTTAAAAATAAAACCGATTTCCACTTTCCGATTTGCCACCATGACACAGGAGAATCATTTCACTTTGTCTTCATGATAACTTTAGTGACTTTTCCATCAAATCAGGGTTTATGCAGAGCTGAAATATTGGGAACTGCTGGGCAGTCTACCTCTGGAGAGATTACTTCTGTAACAACGGGATATTTTCAGGCTTAGACTGCTTGTATGGATGCAGAATACAATAATTATGGATTTCCTTCCTGTACCAGTTCCCTGGAAGAGACAGTCCAGGTTCACAGTGAGAAGAACTGATGAGCTATTTAAGATTAAATCCTTCAGATTTCCTATTCAAGAGTGCAAAGAATCCAATCTTCAGTTCACTGGCTCCTCAGAATATGAGAACAAGAAAACTTTACGTTTTGTTCTTTTACAAGACACAGGCAGGTATGAACACCTTCATTTCACAGAAGGGCTTGAAACAGAGAGTTTAGGTGACACATAAAAAAATGAGAACAGATCCTAGAGATAACTGTCTGTCTCACACCCACAGCTCTGTGAATGCCCACCCTGCTCAACCAAAATCCCACCCCCTCCTTCTATTTGCACAGGACAAACTGGGACCAATACAAAGCTCCCAGAGTAGCTGGCATGATTTCTTCTGTCCTAAGTGCCTTATTCCTGCAGGGCAGCCTGTGTGATTACTGCTTAAAAGATGCTCTTTTGCTGAGGGTTGACATTTGCAAGAAGAAAAGTCACCGCTGCCAAAGGAAGAGTAAGGAGGCAGCCCCATGGAAACCACCGTGGACAAAACCACCAAAGGAGAAGAAGAGCAGCTCCAGAGCAGCACTCTGCAACCCGGCCATTGCTTCCAGACCTGCAGTGTCCCCGGGGTTCAGACAGACTATTCATTACACATATTTACCTGGCAAGTGTTGGCATGTTTCTTTAAGATCTATATGGCTTGAGAATATTACTGACAGAGAACGTATTTTTTTCAATGTCAAATATTGACTTTCAGGTAAACTTGTCAATGGGAAGGCTAAAATGGAAAAGGTGACTTAGAGACAAACCTTTTCAGGTCCTTCATTGTTTTGATATAAAATATATCACTGATATAAAATATAACACACTAACCCAATCTTTTTTAGGCCAGGCTATTCTTTCATTTTTCTCTGACTAGAAATTAGATTAATTTTCTCAGCCAGCAGAAAAATGGAAGAGTATTTCTGCTTTTAACAGAAAAAGCAGAAGCATTTCTCTGGCTCAGAGGTTTGCCAAGACTTACAGAGTCAGATGCAATCTTCCTGAGAGGTTTGGCCTACTCACATTAAATTCCATAATCACATGCTTCTCTGAAATGTGGACTTGTCTCCTCCATTTTCTAAAGCTGTTATGTAAAGCTGTATTTTACTTTCTGGAAATAGCAAGAGCAGGAAATTTGTTTCATAAAGGAGGATACTTGGCTAGATATTTGAGGGCAGGAAGCAATCCTGTTGAATATTTTCCTTAGCAATAGACTTGGTTTGGTTTGGGTTCTTTTGGGTTTTTTTGTTTGTTGGTTTGTTTTTTTTCTGGTAGCCTGTATTCTGGAATCCATTCAATTGTACTCAGAGGAGTTCAAAATAATCCACCAAAAAGATCTATCCACATTCAATCCAGCCTTTTTACACACACACCCATACATACACACTTTGTACATTTGGTCTTACTGGACCTTCCCACATCATGGCCTTGACTACGGAGAAGGTCCTAAATCTGGCATCAAATTTCAGTCTGACCAAAGTACACCATTTGGGGATTTGCACATGACAGAAATTATCATTCTGGAGAGACTGCAGAACAGCCGTATGTGCTGCTGTCATCTATCACGTCCTGAAATCTGGAGTTCTGTCACCAGGGGATCACCCTCAAGATCTCATTTGAAATGCAACCAGTGCACTTTACCATGGAGCACTCAACTGAACAATATTTGACAGAGAACATACTAAATTAATTATTGATATTGTGCAGTTTTTCTCTAAATCTCTAACCAATATTATTAAAGAACAGAAGGGTATTTATTTAGAAAAAAAAAAAAAAAAAAAGGTAAAATTTGCAAAGAAACCAGCAAGGACACACAGTGAAAGAAAAATTTCTACAAAAGTGAATAGTAATGTCATACATAGCACTTCTGCAGCTGATGATCCCTTTTTTAGTGTTGTTTATCCAACAGAATACAAACATGTAGTTACACACATTCAGAGGAGATAATGACTGTGCTGCTGAGGCACATGGCACTGACAAGTTAGACCTCGGCTGGAGTATGTTTGAAAGCAGAAAGATAATAGAGAATAATAGCCATTAAGTTGCAATAAGATCCAGCAGCAGCCTTCTCAGACTCACGCTGCTTCCTTTTATTCCAGCATATTACTAAAACTCCTTTCAGGAAGAATATAAACATGAAATTACTTTGAGCTGTTGCACCCTGGACAGAGAGAGCCAGCAAGAGCTCTCAAAGCTCAGAAGCTGTGCCTGACAAGAGGGGTGGAGAAGAGAAGAAGTTTCTATTCATTTATATTTCCTTCAAGCAGATTCTTCTATCAAAATGATGTGGTGGAATGTAATCTCTCTTGATACGATTACTCCTTTGGTTTCACAATGGGTGGGACCCTCCTGTCAGTAAAGACGACAGGAATTTCCACTGTGATAGTAATTGCTGTCATCCTGTTCATTTGAGATTGTTCCTTTAAGCTGGGGGGTGTTTAATTTTTTGTTAAACAAAATTAATAATGGCTTTGGTTTGGGGGTTTTTTTAATAGGTTTTTGCAAAACAGCTTCAGTCTCATTGGTTGCTACTATTGAGTATTGACATCTTAGCAAAAATAGTGTGGAGTTGGCAGACAGGAAAAATATGTAATTTTCTTCTAAATAAAATCTTGAAATATTATAATGCCATCAGTGAAACAGAAAATACAATGGACTCAGTTTCCTTTCACAGGTTGGGTGGGGGTTTTTACCTAAATATTACACACACACACACACACTCATTTATTGTAATATTCTTGTATTGCATACCTGACAGACTTCTTTAGGCCCCCCCCAATGGCAAACACACCCCAGCATTGGTACTAGAGTCTTAGCTTTGCTGTCTTGGCTTCTCTTCAGACCCACCAGCATGTGCGCCCTGCACTGTGCTGGCTAACAAGCTGTGCCACCAACTGCACTCCACAGAAATAAAAGCATTTGGTAACTTCTGAGCTGTGAGAAAATTCTTCTCCCTTCCAACACTTTTACAAGCTATCTAACAGTATTGCCATTTTAGAGATTAAAAGTTTTACAGTTCCATGATTAAACCCAAGGTGAAAGATCAGTAGGAAAAAGAATTGAAAATTCTCCTCAGCCTGTTAGGTTCAGGGTCTCAATAGCTGTCACAGTGTAGCTGCTGGAACTCAAAGCCTCCAGGTACCCTCCAGCCCCCAGCTTGCTTAAAAATAGGTATGGTAAGACCAAAAGAAAGCAAACCAAAAACAAATGGCATGTCTATCCTGTCTGATCTTTATTTCAGAGCAGTTTGCATTTCCCTGTATACTGGGATATCAAAGGATATTTTTATTAGTCTTTGAATTTCAGCTCCACATCAGTATTCCTTACATTAAATCTAGCATGCATTTTTCCTCAAAGCATCAACTTTCATCTACTTTCCGTTTGTGTTTTGACAAGACTAGGAATATTACTTTCTCATATTTTTCTGCTTGATTATTAGAATTATATGACTTACACGGCTTACACTAATATTTATCAGCAAAGGTGAAGAAGCTACTCTGTCTTTTGTTATGAATCTGCTTTGCTGTTTTCTGTACTGACTTATAGGTAATAGGATTACATTAAGACTCCAGCATTGTTTATTGTACTTGATCAAATTTGTTTGCAAATGGAAATATTACATTCAAGCTAGATTGAAATGAATCATCTCCAGAGATCTGAGATGTTATTTAGTCATAGGGAAGGTTTCTGTACATATTAATAGTTACTCAGTTCTTCCAGGTACTCATTTTACTTAATAGTTTCAAGACAACACCTGCAAAATATCTCCTGTTCACACATATGGATGAATTAATAGTACAGCAGCCTTTTGCAGAGTTCCATTTCTGGAAAGGGCAAAAACACTCTAAGTACCAGGCTCCAGTTCAGTTTAAATTAAAGCATAACTATTCTGATTCTAAACTGTAGCTTTGTTATAAAATAGCAGTCAGTGACAATAAAGGTAACAAAGCATGAATTAAAACAAAGCTGCATAAAGCATTGCCTTCATATAGTATGACTACAGACTTATTTATGCTTCAGAAACCACGAATTATTTTTCTCACAAGTAATAGCATTTAATTGTCCCATCAAACAAATATGGAAAATTACAGAAATGCAGTAAAGGAGCAAAATCATATGAACGTCAAAAATATGCAATTATTTGAACACAGGCGATCTGATTCATGCCTTATGAAGCTAAGAGAGCTTTGAGTCCAGATCAGATTCCTACAGAAGTCCGTGACCATTTCACATTAAAATGCTCACCTTTAAAACTGCATGCTTAATAGTTTTGGAGAATGAGGTAAAATTATGCAGATTGTATTTAGAAGACTTAGACCAGGAAGTGCTGCCTTACAGAGCCTGATGCTCCGAATTATGCAACCCTACCTTTTTCTGAGATTGTCTACTGGTTGAAAGCATGTTCTTTATATACAACACTTGTAACAATCACCCACATTTGACAGGGGTACGACCATTAGGTATGAACACACACCTACAGTATCACTTCCCCTCCATTTTCTGCACATGAATGAAATTCAGCCTACAGCTGTTTCTTTCTAGTAACTGATACTATCACCACCACACCCCCATCCCCCCAAAAAGTAATTAAAACAAAACAAACAAACAAAAAACAAAACAAAAAAAACACAGCAGATTATAGAAAAGAGTAATACAACCCTTTCTTTTGTTTCCCTTTCCAGAGCATAGACATCTCATATTTCTTTTCTTCTTCCCAAATAAGCTTTACAATAACTACTTCAGAGCAAGTCAAATCAACTGATTAGTGCTGTTCTGTCTCCTCAAAGTAGATCAAAAACACGAGTAATAAAAGCTGCTGTTAATGTGCAGTTACTACAATGGCTGAAATCAGTATGCAGGGATATATTCCTTGTTTGCTCATTGGCTTAGAAAAAATATTAATAAAATTACTTGTTTTTAAAAGAGAAAAACACTGAGGGGTTTTTTTTAGCCCGTGAGCAACTGACACCATAATGTATTTTCTGCACTCTGTGTAGCACCTGGCAGTATCTCCTTGTAGAGCTATAAAAGAAAGTTGCTTGTACAACTTGGAAAGGAGGCAATTTACTGAAATTAGGTAATTCACCACTCGGGAAAAAGCACTCTGTGCTCTCCTTGGAAAACCCCACAGCATCTCTAAGAAAAGGCAAGGGCATTCTTTGCCTTGTGGTGCTCATTAACCAAGTTGCAGACACAGCTATATATTTGGTGAAATGTAGGAACAGCTACACTAGATCTCACAGCTCTGTGCCATTTCTTCCAGTGTGCCATTCCTGGCTGTAACTAACATAGATCACAGGTAAGAGATCCCCCAGGTGGCCAAGTGGTTTTAGCAGCCTGTGCACAAAGAAGGATCTTCTCCAGACTAAAAGCATGAAGATCTTACAACAGTTATTGACAGACCTCAAACCAAACAGCTTCCAAGTGGAAAATGACTTTTTATGTTTTCTTTGGCTTTGCTTTGCTTTCTACCAAAGCTAAACTTTCTGCAGGAAAACTTGTGGGTTTAAGTTTCATTGGTAGACTCCAAGCTATTTGCAATACTGTCCTTCCCAGAGATTGCTTCTGAACTCCATCTGCTTCTCTTCCAGCTTGGCTTCCTTCCAGCAGGCACAGTCCCAGTGTTGGGAGGAAAGGGGAGAGGGGTTTGCACAGACACCTCTCCCTGCTCTGCTGCCTCCAAGCTGCACCAGGAGGTGCAGGTGGACCACAGCATGGGACAGAAGCCAAGGAAACCCCTTTCTTTTTGGCCTGAGGGCTGTGCAGTGTCAAACATTTCTGCAGCTTCAGAGGAGCAGTACTGCTGGGCAGCAGCCAGGATCCTGGGAGCTGCCAGCACTGTGGGCAGGAGAAGAACAGAAGAGACTTACGGGGGAGGATTAAAACCCTCCTAGCTCTCCCAGTGAGATCCAAGTCCAGCTTTGAGCTACAGCTCCAGCTTTCTCTTACTGACATCGTCAATGTGTCATTATCTGACCCAACTATTCCTAGCAGACTCTTGTTTTAAATAATGCCCCTCAATATCACGATTTGTCTAACCAGGAACCTAATATCACCTCTTTTTTTTGAGAAGTCCAGCCCCCTTCTGCAAATAGTCTTTCTACTTCCCTTTAAAAATAAAACCAGAATTAATTCTGAAAAAGTTACTGAACGTTTTCTTTTTAGCAACCTACTGCACTTCCAGAATTCTTACATTTTTCTGCCTTAATGGTAACAGGAGGTATTGCAATTATATGATCACCCCAAGAAGCAAAATCTGTTAAAATTTACCCATTATCCATCCCTCAGGCACCTTTGCTGGGGAGGCAAAGTCCATACCAGTCCTCAAGGTGATCACAGCCTCCATGAGCAGTTATGCTTCCTCTGCCAGCCTCCCCACTGAATTGCAAGGCACAAGTGAAAAGCACTTGAGAATATGATTTTCACTCCTTCAAGGAGGCTTTCAAATATTATCAGTTTAATATTCCCAAAATGTAATTTAATTTGCAGTGGAAAATGCATTCTTTCATGGATGCTTTGCATTACATGCTTTGCATATAACCAATTTTGCTTAAAACTGCATTCTGTGATCCCTGGGCATAAAAGACACAGTATTGACAGAAATATTTTCATGTTTTAAGTAAAAATATTTTGATTGCAAATTTTCTGCCATATACAACAACAGTTATACATATGCCGCATATGGAATTCACTCAATTATTTTGCTTCTTCTGTCTTACCTTTACATTAAGCATAATTCCCTTTGCACCCTGGCCTGAGTTTAAATTTAAAATTCTCCCTTTATAACCACATGCAGCAGCAGTCATATTCCATTCTGCCAGTTCAGAATATATGCTGTATCCTGTGGCATACTCCTTGACTCTTCAGTGTCAGCACAAATGACTATCCCTTGGAAGATTTAAAAATCTTAATAACTTCATCACTCAAGTGTTTGCAACATTCACCTACAGCTCACTTGAGTTTGGAAGGTGAAACAGATTTTAACATACAGGGACTAGTAGCTCTCTACAAGGCAAGCAAAATGAGCATCATCTATTCCCCTTAAGGCTTCAGCAGAACCTAAACCCTTCCACTAAAAACAAAATTAGCTGGTCTGAATTTTGAGAGCTCCACGTGCTACACTTCACATCTGTGCAACTCCAAAATTTTGGATGAGACTTAAACAATCCCAGGAGTTTATTCCTCTTTCGTCCCAGGCATTATGAATCCATGAATGCCTTGCTGCCTCAATAGCACTGGATTCACCTTTATAGTCTGCCGAGACTGACAGAACATACAAATCTTAAGCTTCTGTCTTAAGAAAAGCTGCCCAAAACATCTCCAGTTATAACAAGTGGCAAAAAAAACCAAACAAACAAACAATTAAAGCCTCAAAGATCAGTCAGCTTAATTTGACAATTCCCATAGGAATCCTTTTCTGCTGAAATCCCTTATTTTAAGAAGTGAATTTCCCAATGTCTACTAACATTTCACCTCCCTCTTCAGAAATAAATGATCTGTTGTACATGAAGAGAACCAAGTATAGTTCTACTCAGTCTTTTTCTTTGTAAAGTTTTCAAAGCACCTGGAAAACTCCATCCCAAAGTGTTTAAAGAACTGACAACATTGTCTTTAAAAAACTGTGAAGATTTTACAGAGTAAAAGGACCATAAAAGAGTCAATGTAGCATCTATCTTCAAAACTGGTAAAGATATGGAACACTCAGATAGGTGTCTTGAAGAGACTCCAATAGTCTCCAGTGTAGTCTCCAGTTTGAAGATTTTGAGAATTATGTTTCTGACCTCTAATAACATATCAAACTTCTAAGACTTTTCCAAAAGTTGCTTCATGTCTGTCTCTCTCCCATTCAGATTTTCTGATCCCTAATAGTGTCACCTCACATTGCAGTCTTCCTCTCAATGACAATTTGTAGACCGTCTGATAAATGGACTATCACATTCCTCAGTTAGAATACAGGAGTCATCCTCTTCTGGTCAACTAATTTGTATGACATGTGGGTATTTAATATCTTTAAGAGCATTCAACAGCTTACAAGAAGTCAGCCAAGAGGTCAGACTTATTAGAATACAGACAGCCAGATTCACACTGAGAGGAATCACATACACTTCATTTCTTTATGAACAGAAACTAAACCCCAAAGTTCTGAGGTATATATATATATATATATAAGATCTGAGCATATACTCAGCCACTTCTGCCTCCCCCTTGCAGCCTGAAGCTCTAGTCACACACACTGCTTCACACTCATGGTGTATCAGATACACCCTGTTCCCCCATCTCCTTGCTAAACTAAACTGCTTCTCTCTGGTTAATATAAATTTTATACTTCCCTACAATGTTTTACAGAAACTGAACCATTTTCTGTTTTTAAATAAGGAAAACTTTTTCAATACAGATGAATGGCCAAAAAAGTCTTTTGATTTGGGATCAGTCGAAACTTCTACTATTGTTCCACTTAAAGAGACAGTATTTTGAAGTTTATGTAATTAAAAACTTTTTGGGTAACAATTTTGATCAAAATTAATTCCATATGTGCTGCAGCCATTGTAAATAACAAAACCAAAGGTATGCAATTCCAGGGCCTCATTTGTTTTCACCTCAAATAGCTACAGACATTATCTTTCAGAGCATAGAAACCTCTCTTCTACTTCACGATCTACAAGAGGGATAACAAAGAACTGGGCTCCCAATAAAGCATGTAGCCTTGTAAATGACCTGATGGAAATTAAGAATGATTTCACCTAGACCTTTACCCTCAACACTGAAAAGTGCCGAGGAGTCCCTGACAGCCCATGCAGAGCCAAGGCTAAATGCCTGCAAGTCCATGATTAATCCCTGGGGTGAGAAAGCCAAAAGGCTGGACTGAGTTGCCCAGACCCCTGTGATGTTATGAGGCACAGGAACTTAAAAAGCTAAACCAGACAGTCCTCCTCAGTCACATTTGAGACCTCATTTATCTGTCCCACAGGCTTGGAGTGCCCTGTAAAGTCTGAGACTGTGCTCAGCCTGTGTCACCCAGGAAAAAACATATCAGAGTTTGATTTCACTTTTAAATTAGTTTTCTTTTTCTAGAAAATCTGCTTTTGTGATGCTTTCCATGGCCCACAGGGTGTTGTTTCATTAAATGCACTGCAATTTAACTATCACTTCTATGTCTTGTTAGGAATGTATTGGAGTGTCAGGATGTACAAACCAAAGTTATAAACTTACTTGATGATTTGACTTACTTATTCTATTAGCATACTTGATGACAAATATTAAGAATTCAAATAGAGACTGGAGTGGTAGCAGGTAAATCTAAAATCCCTGTGTCTGCTTTCCTTGAAAGAAATTACATCTACCTGGGGAAGTGACTGAATGGTGCACTGGGGGATTCATTTCCAGCAGATTTTCTGCAAAAAGGATGAGAACAATGAAAAACTAATATAACCACCCTTGAAAGCTAAAGTAATTTTAAAATACCTGTGGCTAAATAAAACAGCCAAACTCATGCCTTCTATTTTTTTTTTTTATTTTAAGGTAGTAAAGATAGTTGTCTCAATTAGTCAATTAATTAATTAAATGAACTCATGAACCCTAAAACTGATAATAGGATTTTATCTAACAGTACAATCCTTTGTCACTACTCATTAATAGCAGTACCTTAGCTATTTAATTTAATTATTATTAAAGGCTGTGTTTCAGAAATTTCAAGTCACTCTTCTAGAAAGAAAATATTACCTGTGTGCAGGTAACACAGACAAATATGCAACAAGCTGTGAAGCAGAATCCCTCACTAGTGCATTGCAGAGGTGCCTCAATGCATTAGCCCAGCAGCAGCCCAGAATTCAGTGTAACTCTGCCATTTTTGGCACCGCAGAGACTTCTGCAATGCTTTGGAGCTGCACCAAGTTGGGTTGGGATGATTTTCATCCGGTGAGATACAGCAGCTGTCCATTCCTAGAATGGAGATTATATGCACTGCTACATTTAATTAAACCTCGGGCTTCTCTTCCCTGTTAGGTACGTGAGGGATGGGAAATGCATGCAGCATGCCATGTCTTGGGATGAAGGGAAGGAAAGCAGCAGTGCAGGCAGAGGGTACTCTCACAGCAGCCAGTCTGAGAGAATACTGCTGACAGCATTAGCTGCTCAGAAAGAGCTTTCCCTCAACTGCATTTCCTGCTCACATGAAGAAAGTCACCTCATAATTATCAGTTATGAATCTGAAATCATAAATGACAGTTCTCCTTCCTAGAGATTTTGTTTGATAACCTCAGTCCAAATGTAAAAATTAAGAGTGCTACAATGTTTAACTTAAAATAGCAATTCGGTTCAGGAATTGGAATTTACAAAAGAAATTGCACCGAAACATTTGTGGTTGAAGTCTGTGCTGATTCATCCAGCTGAAAGTTGGGATGCTGGTTGGGGAAGCAGTATACCAGACAACACATAAAGGATGATAAATGCAAACAGAACATACAGGGAAAAAACCTGGAAGAACACCAAGTACCTCCTTGGACAACAAAATGTACTGTCACTGCCTCTTGCAACAACTTTGACGTAGCTTGTTGTGCAGAAAGTTGAGATGTTCTTTATATAATCAATATATAACGACAGAGAAAGAGCATCTAACTTGAAAGTCAAGCACAGATAGCCAAGCAACATCTGGTCCACATAAATTACCACAAAGCTGGGCAGAGGAAAAGGAATCAAGGCCAGAATAAAAAGTCTTCGATCCCTGCAAAACCATTACTGGTCTGACAGTAAATCCCTCGGGTCACTCAGGCAATCAGATAGCAATAATGAGGAGAGGATACCAGTGGTTTGCAAATAGCCATCTTTCAGAACAGTAGCTCAGCATTTTCTGGCAATAGCTGCATACTCAAATGCTTCCCTCTCCTTCCTTCAGAAGGCAGGTCCCAAAGACATTTGGCACTGGACAGGGAGGCATAGGGAACACAGCAGGTTTTGTCCTTCTGCACAGCTGAGTGACAGATTTCAACTGCATGAGTCTTGTAGCTTATCCCAGAATTTGCCCAAAGTAATTCTTTTCCTTCTTATTGTGCACATTCACAGACACAATTTTCAACCCTTAGTGCTCCTCCCAAATGCTCATATAGTCTTTAGAAAAAAAATAAATTGTATTACTGTACTCTAACTAGCCAAAGCTCCTGAAAATACCTCTCAGATAAATGGGAAAAGAGAATATAAAAAAAAAAATATTCGAAATTGCAATGTATTTTTGATTGCAGAACATATGTTTCTATTTGCTAAAGAATTGCTTTGTCCAATTTAAAAAGCCAGTGTTCTGATTGCTATATGCTACTTTCAAGGGATTGCTGGAGCCTAGACTTGCAGAAGGCTATCACTAGAGAAAAATACTCCAGTGCCAAGTTTGGCTCCTGATTTCCAGTCAAGATGATTGATATGGTTATGGCCTTCAGATATAATCCCAGCCTCAGACAGCTGAGGAGAAAGCACAGCCAGTGTTTTAAGGTAAACCTGTAGGAGCAGCTCTTTCAGAAACTCCTTTGCTGTTTATGCAGTCGGGTAAGGGCAAGCTGCAGGAACCATAACCTCCCAAGCTGCCCCAAAGGAGAGCACTTCTGTTATGGCTCAGAGCTGCAGAGCAAAATAGGCTAAAATTGTGTGCCCAGGTGATCCCTCCTCACAGTGGGACAGGCAGGGCAGGCACAGAATTAGGTCACTTTACAGCAGCCTCAGGGATGCTGTAACCAGTGCCAGAAGCAGCTTCCACAGAGTCATTTACAGCACACTCCTCACTAGCTGCTCCAGGGGAATAAAACCCTTCACAGTTAGTGCCCCCTTGGGAGGTCAGTGCAGAGCAGCCAGTGCACTGTAAAGTCACAGCCTGACTGATGGTGCACCAACTTCCACGTGTACAAAGCTCCGAGTATCCCAGGCTGACTTAATGGCTGCAGCCCTGCATGGTTTTAAAAAGCTGCCCTTCCTCACTCAGAGGGTACTTTTTTTTCCCTTCAGTCTGTCCCAGCCTTTTGACTTTCAATTCCTCAAGGCCAGGAGTGCCATATTTAAACAGTGACACTGTGCTTGTGGGAGGATTTGCAGCTGCTACTGTAGTAGTAAATATGAAAAGCAGAACTGGCAACACAAAAGCTTAACAAAAACACGAATCATCATTTCCAATTCCAAGATACCTAAATAGGGTAAGGCAACTATTTCAAGGATTCTAGTCAAAACAGCTCGTCAAAGTCTAGAAATATGTGCTGCCTCCACAACCAACTGAACATTTCCTTTTGTTTGCAATCCTTCTCCAGAAAACCCCAAGGTGCCAATGGATAATACAGCAACTGCAGGACTGTGGGACATGTACATATGGGACCCTGCACAGGCAGGTGTCATAGCAGACTCTGAGGCCAGCTAATACGATAACATACAACTGCAGCTGTTACTTTACTTGGCACTTTTAATGCAGCTATTTCTATACATACACGGTGGTGGAAACGGAGAGCTGCACATTGCCTTCGTATAAAATGCACAATGCTAATGATTGTGAGCGATCATCTGCTTCACCTTGCTTCCCACAGTCAAACATGGATAGATTAATTGTTACCTTATTTATTATTTACATTGCAGTAATGACCTAAGAACAAATCCATATACTTTCCTGCTAGCATAGACATTATTTGCGACTGTGTCTTTAGTATATCATTCTTTTACAGGCTGCTGTGAAGTGTTGAATGTGAAACTAAAAGAAATGAGAACCTCAGAAACTAAACCCACTGAGATCACAATGAATAAGCAGATAAATAGTTAGTAGCTTTGCCCAAAGCCAAACCCAGGGCTGAAGGCTGTCTTACTACACTCGATCATTTAGCTACAGGATTTTGAATTCACAAGGCTATCTGTATTTCTAGAGGAGAAAATTAATTAGTTTGGCATGGGGGTCACAACCTAACAAATATACCAAAAACTGTGCTGATAGCACAATACAGCAGTGGAAGTGCCAGGGATTAAAAGCAAAACTAGTATCTCCCTTTTGTGAAAAAATTAGTTTTGCAACATAATTAAATGTGAAGTCTGTTTTCCATGTTTTGGAAAGTTCGCCTGTTTATTTTTTTCCCTTAAAAATTCTCAAGGTACAAGTTTCAGTTCTACTTGTTTGCTCACATGGACAAAGAGGTCATGTATGACCAGTTCAGGATCAGGGCTTTGGAAGTTCATGTACGTTCAGGTCACTGAATAACCTGGAATGACTAAAATTAAGGGAAATGTCCACTAAACTCTGGACATTTGAAGCTTTCAGCAAAACCAAAAAGCTTTCAGTGCAAATACTGTTTTAAAACAGCATGGAAAAATGAGAAGAAAGTATTAGCTACAATTTTATTTCTCGAGTCAGACTACTTAGAATAAATCTTGCTTTAGCAAGATATATCAAGCGTCTACTGATGCAAAATATTCTTAACAAAAACATCTGGTGTATAAAGCGGAAGAAATTAATAGAAAAGCTTTTATATGGTCATAGTTATTATTTAAGGATGCTAAAATAAAAGGATAATTACTTTTAGAATGTAAGTTAAGTTCCTGATATACTTCAAAGAAGAGGGCAGGCAGGTGAAGTGCTTTTGACAATATTTTTCCCATGCTTTGAGCACATACTGCTAACAGTCTAATGAGGTGCCTTTCTAGTATGAACTGTGGGTCAAAAAATCCATGATAAAAGTAATGATTCTCTTTTTGAAAATCCATGGGTCAAAGAGAAGGCCTGACATGCCTACATAACAACTTTGCTCTGTAATGGTAATTTTGGCTATGTTCCTGCCTTTCCTGCTCCAAAGTGGTACATTGTCAATCTCCTCACACATCACTGATGACAGTAATTTGCTTGCCTGCTAACAGATGAAAAGCTTTCTGCTATAAGCTATATTTAATAAAATCCTCTCTCTTTGCCTCTTGGGGCCATTATTAGCAATTGAAATGTATTTATTATGGTAAAAAAAGGTGGTGCCTCAAGCTGAGGGCTGTTGTCACCCTCACATTCCCTTGAAACCAGAGCTGACAATAGTCAAGCACTGCATCTGGCAAATGAGCAGGTGAGGCTACCAGGACACAAAGGGCTCCGATTACACCAGGAGAGAACCCAGGAGACAGGGTTTGTTTCCACACTCAGAGTGCCAGCCCACCCAAAGGCCAGCATTCCCCACCTTTTCCACCTAGAACTTCCTCTTTGAAAATGTCATATATTACATCCCATTCATAATTACTATAGAAAAGTAAATATCTATGTGACTAACAATTCTATACAGGTTGGTTGTTTGCTCTGCCAGGGTAACCAAATACCTGTAGAGTACAGATAATACCTTTAATGAAAAAGTTACCTCAACACTTAAAAATTACTACAGCATCTTTTTTTTTGTCACACAGAGAATATCCAAAACATCTAGTTAAAATATTGAGACATGATTACAGATGGTAAAATGCATTTCTGCATCTTCACTGTGTGCCCCAGTCACTGGGGTATATCTGCATTTATACACTTCCTATGTTGTCAGTGTTGCTCCTTTAAGGTGAAATGTCTCATACTTCCCTTTCAGAGAAAATAAAAATGTTTGAAGCCTCGATAATCTCAAGAGTCAAGAAAACCATTTTCTACCAAACTATGCTCTCAACTGGCTTGAGGTGAAATGCCACTCTATCGGCTGACAAAGCCCACAGCAGAGCACGCTGCCTCTCACTGATGGTATCATGAACAAAACTCACAGTGCTGCTGCTCTTCTCTTTCCTCATCTATTTTCTCCACCTGTGTTCCAACTAGACAGCAGTTTCTCTGTGAATGTGGAAATGAAAGATAAAATCATGGCCAAATTCAGTTGTTACCTCTGACAATGGCCCAAGAAAACAGAATCTTTTCTTAAATTGAGCTTCTACACTGCCTTCCCACGCCAGCTGCACAAGTTGTTTTGTCCCGGTTGATGTTGTCAGCAGCTATAAAAAGCATAATATATTCATTTTCAAATCTGTACTTATAAATATAAGACTTCCATGACAGCTGGACCAGACATTTTCCTGTCCTAATTGCAGTGTGCTTAGGGAGGAACAAGAGAAAAAAGACACCAAAACAAGCACTTCTTGGCACTGCAGTTCTGGTCTTGGCTTGTCTGCTCTCTAACCCGACTTCTCTCATTCCAAATTGACCGATTAAAGGGATGACATGCAGCAACAGCATTAAATGAGAAGGCGGCCATCATCGTCACCAAAGGAGAAACTTTGGGGTCTAGTTTAAGTAAAAGACACCAACATTTATCTTTTCGTCAATTATCCCTGTATTTGTAAAGCAAAAAGCAGTGGAACAGTTTGGCAGCTGAATAAAGAAAGATGAATTTTGATCAAAGAATTCATAAGAAATATACTTTTTCCAAATTCAAGCCTGTTCTGATGAAGTTTTTTGTTGTTGTGGTTGGGTTTTTTGGGGTTTTGGTAAGAAAGTCTCTGTTAGCAGACAAGTTATCACATGTAAAGGGGGTAAAAAAACCCCAACTCCCTCCCACAACTAAAATAAGCAATACACTCATTGCTTGGACCTTGGAGAAGAGGAATTCAGATTCATATCTGTGCTTGTTTAGAGATTGTAAACTCCCTACACAGGTTTTCTCCTTTCTTAAAGCACAGCTTTTTCCCTCACCCTCATGAAAAATGTAGATCTTCATTTCTTCTCACTTCATAATGGGAATGTCAACACCCTGCAGATTGGAAGAGAGCATCTCATCTGGCTTATGGACAGCCAGACCCAACGTGTACCAAGGAGCTCATTAATAGACCCACCTGGGTGGCAAAATACATTTCTCTTATCCAGAGAGTAGGCCATAACAGCTGATAATTTGTAGTCACCTCTTTGTGACAGAGATCAGCCCCTCCCCTTCCAAACTGTCTCAAAGACAAGGCTATGGAAAAGTGACAACAGCTCCACGATGAGTACATTTCCTCTCACTCCCTTGTATCTGACGGTTCAACTTTTAACACCAACACCCTCAAGGGAAAGGATGGGAATCTCTTTAATATTCTGCAGAATCCCAACTTCTGACATCTCTTTGTTCAAGGCCTGCATAAGGCAACACTACAAGGCTTCACAAAAAGGGAAATACAACAACACAGGAGGATGATGCACTTTCCCTTGAGCAGTGGCCCGTTGCTCTGAGCCTCAGATTTCCAGCTGCTGCTGAATGATCAAGAGAAGTACAGAAAACAGCTTGCTTTTTGTCTGCAGGAGGCCAGGAGATTAGCTGCTGTCTTCTATAAGCATCAGCGTAATTGTGATCTTGAGGAAAAGCCAATGCATAACTATATATATGGATTAAACTAAATCCTACTTATCAGGAAACTGAAGCAATATCAGCTGCTCCATGTCTCAAGGGGCATATTTAGGCACAAGCACACATCTCAACTGCTCTATAATTTTCCTGAGGCATTTCCTTTGTTCCAAGAGAAGCCTCGTATACACTGCCCGAATTTTAGGGTGCAGAATCATGATTAAGGTAATGAGAAGAAGGTTGCAGTAAGTTAATATTTATTTTCTCCTTGCCTGACTATTGTTATTCAAGTGGGTGTTGGATGAGCTAATTGGTAATTTCAATTCAAATGCCATCAAGGGTGCATAGATGCTTATTTACTCGTGCATGTAAGTAAATAAAGTAATGCAACCTCATTCATCAACTAACTGCCCCAGAATGATGGCTGTAGAATTCCTGGCTGGATTATAATGCCTGCCTTCCCACCACAACTTCAGAGCCTGTTGGCAGGAACTAAACAGCTGCCAGTTACCTGAGCTGCTTCTGTGCACTGCACAGCATCAGAGATGTTGTGCTGATGTCCCAAATGCTGAACAAAATGACTAAATATAGCAGCAAGACTAACTCAGCCACACTCCAATGTCAACGATGGTTGTAAGAAAAGCAATTACAAATGTTCAGCTACATATAACCTGCTAAATTCCTTTCCACAGTGGGATCATTTTCCTTGTTTGAGGAACGGTGAATTACAAACTGTCTCACCTGGAGTCACAGGGACTCTTTCTAAATTAAGTTTTCTCTCTGTGCTATGGAGCAATAACTGTAATTTAGTTAGCTCAAATGTCAGAAAGGAAAACATCCCTCTGAAAGCCATTCACATGTTGTTTGCATGCTAAATGCAAATTGCTTAATCTGTTGCCACCACAGAAGCCTTTGCATGTGCTGAAACTATTTACTCACGCTCTCAATCCTCAAATTAAGAATAGCAAAGTCATGATAAAAATTATAATTTCTAGAATTAATAGAAAATTTCATACTTTCAGCATCATGCAAATGTTAACAAATTGACCCATGTAACTATTTAGAGATGGAGAAAAGTACTATTGGCCCAAACCAAAGGGCAGAAAGTGAAACTGGTATAAAGAAGGCAGCATCTGGGGAAGATAATATTGCTAATATTGTCAGTAGGACTGCACTCCTACCTGAGTAATTCCTAAGCACTGACATTTTAGTGGCTCAGCATTTTTCCTTAAAATATCATCTTTGTTGCATTTTTATAAGCTAGTCTTCATAAATCTTCTTTAATAGCAATGACTGAAACAGAAAATTATGATGTTAAGACTGTTATTGCAAGGAACAAAAAAACCCAGACCACTTAGAGTGGCTGAAGGCTCTGGAACAGCAGAGTATGTTCAAAAATATGGAAATATTACATGGAAAAGAGATTAAATTAGTTAATTCATCAAAGAAAGTCAGTAGGGGAACTGCTCACAGTCTAAAGTACTAACAAGAGGATGGTCTCTGACAGTAAACCCCTTATTCATACAGCCAACAAAAAGATAATAAGATCCCGGAAAGTTGGAATCTAAAACTGAAATTGGATGCATACAGAACTTTCCCTTCCCCCAGAAGAAATTTTTATAGGGCTATTTTTTCATGCTGAAATAACACATAAGGGATTTTTGGACTGTTCTATCACTTGTTCTTGACCTAGTTAAAACCAACCCACTGCCACCAATAGTTTTCCTGCAGCCAGACATCACCAACAACAGAGTTATTGCCATGCATTTTGACCTAATTCCCAAAGTGAGGTTAAAGTCCTGCTACTTATTTTCTGATTGGGAACAACCATGTACTTAACACTGAAGAAGTAAACATACACCTGGGATCAGGTTTCCCCAAACCTTCAATTTTCCCCTAAATTTGTTTCCTAATTTTGTATATTAAACAAAATTCAAATCAAATTATAAAGTTAGAATGTTACAATGTTTATACCCTGTGTAATGTGAAGACTGATTACCAAACTGCTAGTATGAAAAATAGCAAAATTTAACTGACATTTTCTTCTATTTTCAGATATACAATTAAATCTGTGGCTTAGTTTGAAAGAAAGAAATCGTGACTCAACAGAAACTGTACTGAATGTTGCCTTTCTCTGGTCTTGAAGGATTTCACAGCAGGAGGGCAGACTTCCCAGAAGTCAGTGTAAGTGCAATCATAGCACAGAAATGGTGAAATGCTTTCACCATTTCAGTCTGAACGAGCAGGTTGATCTGCTGTGGTAAAAAAACAAAAAACAAAAAAAACCTTGCTTTTTAAAAAAAAAAAAAAATTAGAAAATTAAAGATGCTTGTTCCCCAGCCAGCCTGTGGTGTGGGCACCTTTGCTACGTTCACCATTTGGAAAACATTTCCCTCATTCACTGGGTCTTTACGGTTCTAATACGCTTTGAAACACTAGAAGACACACCATTTCTATATTTATGAAGCAAAGAAAAAGTGTTTTTCCTTCCCATCAAGATTTTTAGGAGCAGCACTTGGTTGTTGGACCTGTGTGCTTTCCCACCTAAGGGGGAGGCAATGCATAAATGAAAAATGAACTAAGCACACAGTGAGCAGACGTGTTCAAGAGTAAGGACCTGCTCAGTTCTGCCTGCACACCTTCCCACCACAGCACACCTGCCTGAAAAGGCATCTGCTCTTGTTTACTCCCAACACACTTTCCTATTTGTTCCTCATAAATAGCAACACTTGTGATGGTTCTCTAAACCCAAAAAGCTGGTTTAATACCACTCAGCAGCACACTAACCCTCTGAATGGAAACGTCTTCCTCATGGGATATCTACTTCTTCCTGAAAAAGTCCCAGTGATAACAATACATACTCATTCATGGCAGACTATTCTTTTATATCTTAGACCTTAAAAATGGGAGGATCAATAGAAGGTGGAGCATTTTTACCCTCCAAGAAGTTTCTAGGCAGTAAACGATCACCCTTGCAGCACCTCAGTAAAAAAATAATGACTCTTCTTCCTGGTTACTTTGATGAGGAGTGACAAGAGGGTAAGAACATTTTCAGGAGTGTCCAGGTGCATGGGCTTCTCAGTTTAAAGTTACAGAAGCTTAATTTTCAGGTAGTCAACTAAATCATTGCAAAAGCCATGGTACAGAAAGGGAAGAAAAGGAAGCAAACATTTATGGCAACATCAAAAAGGAAAAAAAAACCTCAAAAATTAAAGGTTTTGAAAGGAATGATCCCTTTTGAAATATATCTTCTTAAGAAATTTTCAAAACATGAATGGAGGTAATGAAGGACTGGGATGCTTCTAGTTGCCAGGACTTACTACTCACTCTGTGCAAAGGGATCAAGTCAAATATTGCAGCTTAACCAAAAATAAAAACTGGATTTGCTACAGAAACTAAAAATCATACTACACTGAACAGACCTCTGCCTTATGACACTGCTGAGGTTTATGAGTCTTCCCCCCATGGAGGTGAGAGAGGAACAGAATTACTTGGTTGAAGACATGACAGTTTTCCTATGGCACCTTACCTGGGTTGTAAGTTTGACAAGTTGTCTTGTAAAATAATGTCATAGCACAGTTATGTGGCATTCCCATAGGTATTTGATCAGTTTTATCTCCTTATATAATAAAAGAAAAAGAAGAAACTTGAATGTAGGTTGTCCCATGGGCTTACTTTTGTTGAACAGGGTGGGAAGGAGTAGGGAGAGAGGAAGAAATCATATTCTGTAAAAAAATGCAAACCCACTCAATTCTATTTTAAGCATAACTTCTGTAAAAAGAATCATCTTGGCACCAATTTGTATTTAATATAAGTCTCATGATTCAAAACCAGATTGATAAGATGGACTCAATGTACATAATTTAGTAAATTTATACATAGCTATGTGCCTCTGCCATGCAATCAGCTTTGAAACAAAATTGGGGTTTTTATCATAAATCTTCCCACCTGGATAAGTGAACAGATGCAGAAAGCACTTGCTTTTCTGAGCAGCTTCAGTGGGGGAGCATCTGGACTTCAACTGTTCTCTCTGAAAGTGATTTTACTCATTTTTCTCCCAAGTGCACAGGAAGATCCTCTAAAACCCCACTTCAAACAACTAAATCTAAAAATAGTCATTCTAGTCATAAAGAGACAATATTTTTTTCTTGCAGGAAAAACCTAGTAATAAAATCATAACAAGCCAAATACCACAGATTTCATTGTGGGAGCTTCACTTCATCACAGCAAAATACACAGTCACAACAACATACAACGCAGCTGAAGTCTTACCAACTATAAACTCAGCTATCACAAATAGATAGAAAGTTCAGTATAAAAATAACAGGGAAAATATTGCAGAGAAAGGAAGATTGACAACACACACTTTTTATATTCCCTCTTATATGTCCAAAATATTAAGCAGAATGAGGAAGAGATGCTTCAAATTATACCTCTAAAATGTTTCCATTAGGGAGTAAATTAAGCAAGCTGTATACCCAGGGAAACAGGGAGAGACAGACAGACTGAAGGCACACACTCCTTCCTCGTGCCATGTAGGTACAGCTCACCAAACCTCAAGTGGAAAATAAAGCAAAATACAGGAAAAACTCTTATACCCTGACAACAGCAATAATGAGAAGAGTACAGAAGAAAGGCCATAAAGGAGATCACTGATACTTAGTCAGAGGAACACAGTGACACTAACCTATGGATTCAGCTCCTGTTGGGTTTTGTTGACAGGCTGGAGTGCAGGGATGGGAGGGAGGAGTGCGCATCATAAATCAGCATGGGGTGGATGTTTTAATGAAGCTGAAATTTTAACATTAGTACCATGGATCTAGCATTCAAAATGCTGGGAGAGGTGGATTTTCTTTCATTACAAACTGTTTATTCTGCATCAAGCTTTTTATTTTGTTAGAGTAGCCATAAAAAGTTATATTTACATTATTTTACAGACACATAAACAAAACAAAAAAATATGCTGCTTAGAAAGATATCACTACTGATCCTCTTACTGAGACTGATGAATTTGAGGACTTTACAATAGACATGAAATGAAGATATAATACAGGAGTAAAAATAAAATATAGAACAAGATTTATTTTTAATTAATTCACATGCCACCCCCACTGAATTGATGTATGTGGGAGAGGTGCATTAAGCCTACGATGTTCTCACCCAGAAAAGAGTCAGACATTAAAAAGTGTCTCTTTTAAGTAGGTAGGTAGGACAGTGTATTACAGCAAGTTCAGAGGACCTGCACCATTACAGACATTTACACTAAACTTCACTCTTACACAAAGATAAGAACACACACACATCACTGACTGCTAATGCCTTTACAGCAGAGAAAACAAATATGGGTGACAATGCATGTGGAAAATTGTATTGGCCTATTCACCTAAGCCAGTCCAAAACAAATTGAAAAATCACTGTAAACTTGCACATAAGTTCCTAATGTTAGCCTCTCATACAGAGACTGAGTACGAACAAAATACAAGATAAAGGCTCAGAATCCCTGCATTAAAAAAAACCTACAATACTTCAGACCCTTAAATAAATATTTTAAAGCCTAAAAAAATGCAAGTTGTAGCATAGGTGCTATTCATTTACAGTATGGAAGAACGGAGTGTGACTTGTTCTGGAAGTGTCCAGATGAAGACTCAGTTGTATCTTTTTATTTTTGGAGATTTCTTGCCTATGAACTTTTGCAGCCAACTTTCAATCTACGTAAACTTTTATCATTCACAGTAGATGGATAATGCATCAACAACTGTCTTTCCACAAGAGCAACCAAGACTATTGCAAATGAGATGGACTATCCCAAATCCTCAGTGAAGCTGCTGCTTCTGTGGACCAGATGGACACATGACTCATCAGAGCTCTCAGGATCTACCTTACTTTCTTGAATCCATCGTGAAAGGATGGTCAATGTCTTACTAAATTGCTAAGGAAATCATCAACCAAGATGGCAATGGCATTACAGGTCTGGATGTGATTATATTCATTACAGGAATGAATGGGATCCACAGGGATATTCTCTAAGCCATGGGGATGTCTCAGCAACCACGAGGAAAAATCAAGAGATACATCTTGTCCTTTTTGATCCTAGTTTGGTTGGAGCACATCAGGCACTGAGACAAATCCTAACATCTCTGCATCCGAGTCTGGCAGCATCACATTAAACAAAAAGTGTGTGGAGAGCCATGCTTTTGTAAAATTACAGATCAAAACAGAAAACATTTACCAAAGGAGAAGCAGAGGCGAATGCAGGAGGAACTGGGGGAGCCAGAGCAGAAACTGGCCCCAAGCCACAGTCAAGATTTCTCTCACTTCAAAGCGGAGGAGAGCAGTGGGATGATGGAAGCACGATGTGTTGCTGGCAGCAGTGTCTGTGCAGGCTGCTGTGGGTTACACTGCTCTGCCTGGCTACCACGTCTGAGTGCATGAATCACAGCCTCTCTCTCAGGATTAAATAATTTCAAGCAATAAATTCTGTTTTCTAATTTTCAAACAGCATGATCCCAGCGCTTGGGCCAGAAATCATCAGTCACAGCGTGGCCTTTGCTGCTGGTGTCACAGCAGAAAGGGACGGTGGTGACACAAAGGACATTGGGAGCAGCATCAGCAGTACAGATTTTTTGGAATTGGTCAGCTAATATCCACCCTTCTAGAGTGTCAGTGGGCCCCAGATCCACGGGGTAAATGGAAAAAAGGCACAGATGTGCCACTTGACCTTTTAGTTTTTCCCTTGGTTTTGGAGGTACCTTCTGTTACATTATGGAGCACTAACTGAGAAACGCGCATGGATTTGGAGACTGCATGGCTCTTCTTCTAGTCCTACGATACACAAATTGAATGCTTCTTAATAACCCACACAATTATGATGGCAAACTTGGGAGAAATTTGGGCCAGATTTTTCACCCAGTTTTGTATGCCAAACATTTTACAGACTTTTATTTTTGGAGAGTATAAATTGGCATTTTACATTGAAAAAGGCCTCCCACAAATCCTAATGTAAGAAAAAAATGATGGTCAAAAATATCCCCTGCACTTGTCAGTTCCTTCTACCTCAGGAATTTGGGGTACAGTTTAAAAAAAAAACAAAAAACAGATGTCTTATGAGTTCTAGTGTTTAATATTGATAGATTTGCTGGTTGGTTAGAGGTTACCTTCTAGCAGATGTCATTCTCAATGCTTCATATTGCTGGATTTTTACCCTTTGGTAGCAAGGAAATATTTACCAGAGAAATCACAGGCTTTTCATCAGTCACAGTGGCACTGTAGGGCCAGGCTCCAGCAAATGATGGTTATGAAAAATATGATCAGGTCTGTCAGTCCACAGTCTGGGAGAGATGAGCTCCAAGTCACCCACCCACAAGCATAACTTCACCCCTCGCAAAGACATTTCGGCCTCAAGATATTAAAATGCAGAGCTTGCAGTAGACTGAAACTGAGACTTCAGGCTGCCCAAAGAACAGTTTCTAGTTTTACAAGTAAATTCCATGAATTTTCCCTCAAGTTTTACTACTCAGTAATTCAACTTGAAAAATAATGTTATTATTGTCTCAGGGTATCTAGGAGGAAAGGTAGACAATTTGGATCAGGAGCATGTGCTTTTTTCCTCTAAAAATCATCATCATTTTTGCTTGGTTTTTATTTGCAGGTCTATTTGTGTCACACTAGAGAATGCTTTGCAAAAAGAAAATAACAACTAATATGACAAAAAAAATGCCTTCTTTTTTTTTTTTTTGTGATCAAAAGCATTTCCATAGAATCATAGGATGATTTGGGTTGGAAGGGACCTTACAGATTATATAATTCCAACTCTCCTGCCATGGTCAGAGACAAAAAGGATGTTGTTTCTGTGCCTATGTATTGGGAAGTGGTACCTGATGCCGCTGTTGGACTCCTTCATTGTAGATTATTGTGTTGATATTAAACTACTTCAGCTAAACCTCTTCACTACCAGCCATCAGGAACTTCTGAGTTTCCAGGCAGAAATTTTTGCCTCATTTATTTAAAAGGAGGCATTTTTCATTGTCAGCCAAAATGAACCAGAACATTCAGGAGTGGAGAGATGCCAAAACTCTGTTGTTAAAATTTGCCATGTAATGGCAGCTTTAAGTACAACAGGGTTTGCTGACATTTACCCCCCCACTCAGTACTTACAGAAGGCCAGAGATGTGCAAAGCAAGGAGGGGGAGTGGGGGCCCTTTTCCTTGTCCTGCAAGAACCTACAGAACAATTCCTTTTTTCTGGTTGGAAAACTGGAAGCCATAACCCAACCAGGAGGCAGTAAGCAGCAGAACAGGCAATGAATTTCAGATGTGGCACATAGGGAAGAACACATTTCATCTGGCTCCATCCTTTACTGGCTGCATTTTGTGGGCCAGGTGACGTGTTCACCATCCAAAAGCTCCAGAATACATTCCTGGTTTTGCTTCCCTTTCAAGTGTTTTTGAAGGCAAATCAAATGAGCCATGAGCTCACATCAAGGTAAGGATGCATTCACTACTGAGTGGAGAGAAGAAATGATCACAAGGAAAGACAAGGACAGAATGGAATCTTTGCTGATAACACAAACAGAATGTACTCTGAGACAAATCAGTTGTTTTGACAATAGCCACCACCAAAGAACTGTGTGCTTCACTGGGTTATTGCAAAGTGAAGCCCAGCCATTTCACCCAGATCAGATCCAGCAAGGTGACAGATCAGCTTTTGGCTATGTATTTAGCTATGAAGTTGGTGACTGTCTCTACTACACGCATGACTGTAATAGGCACATGAGAATAAAAATAGCTGTCTTACATAGATTCGTATCTATTGTCTGCTTTTGAAACCCTGAAGGACAAATGAGAGTTGTCATCTCTTTTGCCTGCCCCAAGTCAAATGGCTTTGAATCAGTAATGAATACCAGAATTAACAGCTCTGGATTAGCCCAAAGATATGAATAAACTCAATGTTTACAATGTTACACGCCACAGCTTACAAAACAGATATAAAAGACACAAGGAAATCAGGCCTTACAAGCACAAAGTGATTCTTAGGGATTTTACTGAAGAGTAAAAAGAAGGAAGAAAACAGGATGTCCAAAGAAATGAATATGCAACTTATAAAAGCAATACAAATTCCCATCTTTGTCATATTCCTTACACACAAAAATGTAAAATTATTTTAACTTGAAGGTACTGTATTTCAAGGAAATTTTCCTGAAAAGTAAGATTGTCTAAGAGGAACTTTTGAGTTCCTCAAGTGAGTTTTTCACTAATGCCTAAATAGGCCACATGTTTCAGAGCAAGTTTTAGCTTCCAGCTTTATTTATTTACTTCAAGAAAGGTATTTCCCCTCTTGTGGCTGGCATTACATAAACTGCATCATACAGCTCACTGCAGCTCAAAACCAGGTATTTTCTCTGAGGGTCACTGATAAGATACAAGTTTGTCTTGCCTTGTTTTAAGAAATGCTGTCCTGTAGCTGATCCACCTTGCACACAAAGTTGGGATATTTCAAGCACTCAGCTCCTTAACCTTCATGAACAGAGCAACGATGGAGTGCACAAGTTAAGCATACATTGGAAAAGGTGACAGTCATGTCACCATACAAGCAGCAAAAAATAGTATCACCCATACAGCTCAACAGCCCAGTGATAACAAGGTTATTTATTTCTGGGCAGTTAATCCTGAGGCTTTTTACTACATTGTGACTATTAAATTCATCAGCAGGTTACCCTCAAGGTTGAGCTAATTAGAGAATCTACTTGCTTTCTGTCACTGACAGACATAACCATTTATAACAAAGCAAATTCATAAAAAATTTAACAAACTGGGCATTTATAGTAAAAGAAATTTCATTATAAGTAGGCATATTTATGCTCCATAAGGTAATACATACTTTGTTAATTGTCAGTACTTAATTCACACAGTTTACTAAAGCTACTGGAGTTAAACTGGTAATATTTTTGTCTCCCGCAAATAAATAGGATTTTTTTTCCTCATTCAGATAAATTATTAATTCCTTAAAGAATTTTTTTATGCAGTGGTAGATTGCAATTTGAGATTGAATGTGCAAACACCACATAAGAGTGTTAAGCAATAGTGCTGATGTGAGGGAAAAGAAATCCCTGAACTCTTCTTCAGAGCACTATTACTATGACTCTTTGGCATCCTATTTCAGAGCTAGCACTGAACACAGTGTTAAACTGTTCATTATTTCTTTTGAAAGATATCATTCCAGATGAGCTAGACCCAGCAAAACCAGGAAATTACTTCCGAGTATACCTACAATGGCACAAAAAAAGCAGTTCCACGAGCAACAGAGTTAGTGAAAACGGGTTCCTTATGGGCTCATATGCCACAATTAGATTCTTCTGGGTCTGACACAGAGCAAGACTGAAGTGATGCTTTCATAAATAGGGTGTTCCTTCTCTTGACATTCTAGAAAACAACAATGTGAGCCCATGACTCAGAAACTCTGCTTCTCTACCGATCCATCTAATGTACAGGATGGATTTGAAACTCTTGTCAAGTTTGGTAGAAATTTTTTGACACATCAGAAAAGTAAAGGTGGAGTGGCTGTTCATTGGAGGTGATTTTCAGAGGTGGTTGTGTGTCAGGGAGCTGATATAAATGAAACAATCTCTTTTCTTTACCCCCACATTGAAAAAGTTCTTTTTCTTAGAGACTAATATAAAAGTTAGGTTTTGATCCCTTCGTCTAAAGAGGTAGATAAGACATATTCTTGATCTTCAAAAACCTCTGGAAGTTTGCCATAGATTTCTATAAATATTTTAGCAAAGAAGAGATGTTTCTTGTCCTTTTCCATTTTAACCTAAAGACTTGCTCAGATGAAACACCTTGTAGAGACCTATTTTGTGTATATGTAGTCATTTTTGCATGGTATTTAAAAGGAAAAAAAAAGACTCATTCAAGTTTACTTCTTAAGGTTGCATTCCTGCAACCCTATACAACAGGTAAGAAAAGTGTCAGTCACCTCATCACAATCCCATGTACCATTAAATAAAAAAAAGGGCAAACCATACACATATCAGTCAGTCTTGCTTCAGCCAAAACAGTCACCTTTGCAAAAATCAGAGAAATTAATTCACAGCTATTTCTCGGTGCTTCAAGCTCACTTCCACAAACAAAATGATGCAAAGATCCACAGACATACATTAATTTCCAAAAGTTAAGCATCCCTGCACACAAAAAAATACACTCAGATGGAGGAATCAAGAATCTGAATGGGATTTTTCATGAAAATAAACATGGACAGTTCATGAGATGACAGAACAATTGGAAAAGAAGAATTCTGATGTGGCCTGCAAAGGTCACACAATTTCCCATTCAAAGGGTGGAGAGCTGGATGATTCCATTACAAAGGGGTAAGCAGAGTGTAAATGTTTTCTTTGCAATCCTTCCTCAACACGGCACATTTCCTGCTGCATGATGACAAACTAATGTCACAGTCCCTAATTTATGGATATGAATTCATATTGAAAAATTTCTCTTTGAATTCAAAGCCAACAAATTTTAGTATCTTCAGTGCTGCCTTTGTAAGAAAGAGAGAAGAAATGACATGACTTGTACAGAGGCTTCCCTTGCAAATGAACAGCAAATAATGATAGTAAAGTGCAATCTTGTGCTGAGGTGCCCCAAACAGCCCAATTCTATGTTTGCTATAGTTCAGCAAGAAGAAGAAACCTCTTTGATCAATTTTATTGATTTCTGAGCTCACAACATGTGTAAAATTCTGCCACCGTTTGGCATTTAGCCGTGTTCTTATATTGCAGTATTAAGAGATTTTTCGCTGGTACCAGTTATGGACTGTCCCTGTTTTTAAGGAAAGTGGCTGTAGAAGGACAGTTACTGTGTCAATCACGTGCTCCACAGCTCACAAAGGTGCCTTTGGACATCCCCCTCTCCCATTTTGCTATTCCTTTCCTTTTAAATGTTAGCAATATTTTGCCTGTAATTTGCATTAACAGCGATGTGGTAGGTCAGTTTTACAAACCTCTGATCCTTAATGTAATAATGCCATAAGCAGTGGAAGATACCTGTAAGGTGACCTGTGCATCTAGTAACACAACAGAACTGCTGTCTGAGACACAGCAACATTGAAAATATTCTGTACTGTACAATTTCCAAATGGGGAAAAATAAAAGTACCTGTAACATCAACCTGGGAAAGACTTGGCAACACAACCACTGAAACAACAGTTATGCAATAAAGTAAGTGGATTTTTATCCAGCTTCCACTCACTTGTCAAAACCCAACTCTATTAATACCCCTATTTCCCTGCTGTGCACAGCAGTTTGTATTTCAAGAAAAGACAAAAACAAGGATAAACTTGGTTTGACTTTAGTGCCACTCTGAGAAACACTGATAAATTATTTTTAAACAATAGAGAAAGTAATGAAAACCCAGATTTGCCAAATCTGCAAAAACAATATTAAAATGGAAGTTTTTACATGGAAATTGAGGTCATATATGCAATATGCAGCATCTCAGTCTCAACAAAAGTGACAAAGAAGCTGGCCCTTTGATCAAAAAAAAATTATTCTCCTTTGATTCAGACCTTCCATTCTTTCAGTGTGAATGGTATTACATTACACTTCAAAGGCATTTGTATTCAGTCTTGGTATTAAATAAAAAAAAAATAAAAACCACACAACAAGACACTGTGTTGACTTATCATCACTAATTAGATTATTAATAGTAAAAGGAAATGAAACAAGCCAACAACACTATGGAAGAACTGGTGAGAAATAAAACCAGAAACATATTTGGAAAAATTCATCACTGTCATCACTACTGGAAGCAAAGATTTCCTCCCTCACACAAACCACATTTTAAGTCATGAGACTGGCAAGTGTAATATAACATTATGCCACGGATTAATTTATCCCACTAATTTTAGGACTTGAATCAAATAATCCTAGATTTCCATGCCACCCATGTCACGTGCTAGACAGCACAGCAGACACCAGGATGGCCTTTGACCATTTGGTGAGCAGCTCAGTTCAACAAAAACAAAATGTACCTCACTGTGGGCTCTGCAGGCACCAAACAAGGGGTTTTGAATTGACAACACTTTACACACAAACTCTCCCTATTTTAATTCTTCAAAGTATTAGAGGATGAGTATTCTTACAGAGATCTTCCCTCTTAGTAGGCAAGAATCAAATAACTATCTATGAATTCAGCTGGGACATATTACAGCGGGAAAAAAAAAATTAGTTTTCTTCAGTTATTTCTTTACATTTTTTTTAAAATTAAGAATGATCTCCTCTTTGGCATTCACTGTTCTAAGTAGCCGTGACTAGATGGATGTGTCCTGAAAAACTGTACCCTAACAGCATGAAAGAGATTTGTAATGGTAGGTTTTATCTTTATAGAAAGCAGCAAATCCAGTCCCTGAAGACTGTTCACCTTTGCATTATTATAGACTAGAAATAAATTACTTCTGAATAAAATGCCAAACTGTTTATAGTTTCAACTACATGCTAAGCTCAATTACACAAAAGTAGTGCAGGACATTTGGTAACTCCATGAACAAATCTACTTCACATTCTGAGGGATTAATCACTTTTGAAACTAATAATTAAACAAGTACACATCATGGAGTAACTCACACTTCTGTAAGGGCTACTGCCCATTGTCCACAAGTCCCACCTTGGGACAGCAGCAGAACAATATCACTTTAATAGAGAACAGAGGAGTAAATTCTCCTTATTCAAAGCCTAAATTGTGTTTCCATTGCCTTGATCCAATAATTACACTCATCTTCATACTATAACTGAAGGCTGTGCCCCTTGTACATTGTCATATTGTGTTATATGATATCTACCAGTTTAAGTAGTAGGCATATTGATATACTTTATAAACCATAGTTTTTATTTTACATTTATATATTCCAAAATGCACTTTAAATTAGGCAACAATTAAAGAGTCTAAAATTCCCTTCAGATGCTGAGTTGAATCAACACTATAAATTTGGAATCTTAGCACAAAAACACCTCTTCTAAAAAGCCAAAGTTGTATTCTTACATTCCCACAAACAAGTACTCCATGCAGCTCCTGTTTTATTAAAGACAACACTTAGACAGTGGCCTAATAAAACAATTTTCACTGTGAAGAAGATATTTAGTGCGGCCTCCAGATTTACCTTCAATATTTGACAAACAATTGATTTATGGGACTGAAAATAGATTCACCTAACATAACAATTGTTCCTTGCAAAGATCTATAAAGCAAACACTAAGATATAAGCTGGCAGCTGTCATTCAGATATGGATTTGGAAGATATGTCATTTGACATATTTCACTTTCAGATATCTCTGGCTATTGAGAGGGTCAGTGAGGTGGCTCAAGGTTAAAATAATAGCTGTCTTACAAAAATCTTGTGAACATAAGTTTTCATGTGATTTTAACAATGAACATTGTACCTTTCTTTTTTTAAAAAAAATATAAAATCAAGGTGAGAATCTTTTATATTGCTAGAGTTGATAAATTAAAAGATTTTGCTTTTTATTTATTCTCCTTCATAAGGACTATCAGATTCAGTCATCTCCTTAATCCTTCCTTAGCAAGTATGGGATTTTAAAGTTAAAAATCCTTATTAATTAAAAAAAAAAAATATTAAAAGTTTACTGAAGCGAAACATGAGAGAGAGGAGATGTTTGATGGCTCCAGGCACAGGACCCTCCACCAGCACCCCACTGAACCTTGCAACTGAATTTTCTACAGGTTTGTCTCAGTTTGCTGCAGACACCAAGTGCCTTCAGAGAGACACGACACGAGGGGAGAGCAAGAGGGCTCAGCTCGGAGAGCTCAGCTATGCCACGTCCCCAGGAAATGCCTCTGCAGCGCAGAGAGAGTGATTGGGGAGAGACAGGGAAGAGAAAACACCAAGGGGAATAGAATGTTTCCCCTCCAGCATAACCATTTCATCTGCACTAACAATACAGATCCTGATCTCAGATCCTTTGTCACGCCTGGGGAAGAGAAGGGAGAGGAAAAAATATTTGCAGGAAATAGCTGATAAGTTTTCAAGTCAAATCTTGAGTATTTATGTTACACCCAGTACTGGAAGCCAAGTGCATTTCAAATTGGAGGACTTGAATCATCACAAACATTTAGGGTTAAATCCGTATACTTCAAGTCAATGGTTGGCAGTGGATTTCTCTTCTAGTGCTAAATCAGGTCTTATGGCACTGTGGCACTCAGGCAGAGAATTGGAATATTAATCAAAATATTTCGCAATCTGCTTCTCATTAAAATTTCTGTGGGTTTTTGTGCAGCTGTATTGGATTTACTATTCCAGCAGCAGATCCCTCAAAGACTTACAAATCAGAGCGCTCTCTGTCACTGGGAGGTAGAAGGAAGTGAAAATATTAAGAACATAATCTGAAATTTTCTTATATAGAGCATATAAAATTTATTATGTTCTAGTTACTGAGAATCAATAAAGGTTTCTGCAAGGATAATAGTATTTCCTTTCTCCCAAGTTAGAATTTCTAAACCTGGTAAGCCTATGAGTGCGTATCCTTAACAGGGCTTTTTTTCTTATTATTTCTTTCCTTTCCCCTGCAAGAAGACCATGAGAAAAATAAACTCATGGGATAAATTCTTTAAAATACTGTAGTTAGGCTGAAAAAGCATATATCTTATTTTTTACAATATTTGACACAGTTTTCATCATTTCTGCAGCCCTTTTCAGTGCAACAAGAAGGATTCTTCATTTAAAGGCAAAAGGATCTTGATAAAGACTGTAGAAGTAATCAACACAGTAAGATGAAGATGACAGACAATCATATATTATCTACCCTCCAAAAACCTCAAATATTTGTGAACAAGAGACCAAGTTCTGAAAACAGAGGAACATTATAAGCACCAGATTGGATATTCCTAAATACTTTGAAAAATGTACAGATTTAAAGATAGAATATCAAGTTATTATTTCCACCCCTTTAAAGTAACTATTTCTGTTTAATACTTGCTTATATAGAAAATACATCTGTTCATGAAGGTAGGACATGTCACTTCAGGCTATATTTCAGAGAATATTTAATTATGACAATTCAGGATTTCTATTTTCACCTTTGAAAATAAATAATTTATACAGCAGGGTAAATATTTTTATAATAGAGGTCTATTTCACTACATAAACCTTGTAATTTTCATTTAGTTTGCATCTTTAGTTTTATTAATACATAGACGTAATAAAAGTTTCTTCATTAGTAGCTTTAAAAGCACTTAAAATGGGGAAAATGTCTTGAACTATGAACATCATATAAAAATAGATGAAACCACAGACATCAACCAGCACAAAGTTCTTTTAAAGCAGCACTAAAAAGGGAGTTTCCAGAGTTTAACAGAAAAAATAGGAACTTTTCAAAATTCTTTCAAGCACTCCCACAGCTTTTAGCATTTTCATAAAATTAACTTGTAGAAGACTGTTCTAGTAAAATTAGATTGCTTTTTTACCCCCTGCAGCAACAAAGTCTGTTAGGGATATTGATAAAATGAAAGACACTTCTGAACTATTAGTCAGCAGTGCTAATAGCTTTGCATATGTGAAGATTAGCTACCATGGAGTATCCATGAGCATTTAAAATTCAGCTTGTGCTCATGATTCCAGGTCAACTTATTTAATTTCAGTCATTAAATAGGTGAAGCATAGGTAGATAGGTTTGAATTATGCTGTACACAACACACGAAATTAACATAATTATTAGAAGGATGTAAATATCTGAGACAAAAAGATGGAAAAGATACTGTTAATAACATCAACTTTCATAAAGTAAAGGGTTTCATCCAGACTCCTGCTCAACAAAACACAGGACATTAATTTTTCCTCTCATCCATTTGAAAGGATAAGCATCAGAAGGTTACAAGCCTATTTTCCTGCTGTCTGAATTCCAAGGACATTAGGCACACATAAAAGGTAAATAAAATCTGCGTGAGCACTTATCTACCTAAATAATCCTGTCAAAATCCATGAGTCTCTTCCAATGTAGCACTTCTGCAAATTGCCCCTGAACCAACCCCGTCTCCAGTGACAGGACCCGCACTGTTTTAGTCCTAGGATTATTCTGGAATCAATCAGGGTGTCCAGCACTGGGCTTTGCAAGGCTGCACCTGCCCCTTTAGCCCCCGTTTGACACACCTCAGTACAAACATTCAAATCACAGTGCAGGGCACAGATTGCTCTCCAGCCACAAAGCTCTTCTTCAGAGTTTGACCACCAGTTAAGTTCTGGGCATCGAACTTCTTGCAGCTTCTCCAAATTGCTTAATGTAAGCCCCTATACTATATATGGTGAGCACATAACCTGCAGGGACTCTGGGGATTCCTAATCTGCCACTTCCAAACACACAACAGTGTCTGGCAACTTCACCTTTCTCTTTCCTGTTTAGTTTCAGGAGGGGAGTCTCTGTGGAGAGGAAAACAAAAGACCTGTTCCCATCTCCTTTGCCATCTCAGGGAAGTGACCACAGAAAACTATTTCTACTTCATGCTTTCATTGTATTGTCATGAAAGCCAAAGGACAAAACAAGTTCTGTGAAACCACCTGTAACTCCAACACTCAGCTTTTTAATACATCTCTTGCATTTCAAAAACCAGCACTTGGCCCATTCATGGCAAACTGCTGAAATAACTAAAAATCTTTGGACCTACTTTATTTGCCATATATCCTGACAGTGTGGAAATCCCTGGATTTTATGTAAGCAGATGAAATTAATGCAGTTGGTGTAGACTATTTCAAAACTATTTGAAATAATATTTCCATTTCTGGCAGTCCAGGGGAGAAACACAACTGATAGATTGTTTATAGAAAGTGATTTTAGCTAAAACAGATGCAGCAAACCTCAGTGGGCAAAGGTAATAATAACAACAATGCAATATCTTTGCCAACAGCCAAATGTTGCTTAGAGAATTCTTTTCTAAAGAAAACAATCTTTTTTAATTGAAAGGATGTCTTAATACTTGAGAAGAAAGAGACAGAACCAATTTCAGTAATTATTAACTTCTTACAACAAGGGATAATGTGTAAATCATGTGGGGATTTTTATTTCTTTATTTAAATTTAGGCATCTCAGACATTTAAAGGTAGAAATGAACAGAATATCACTATAGATTCTTTCAAAATGCCATAGGGAAGCAAGGTCCAGAAAGAGGCAGATAGATCAAACTCTGCATATAGAGCAGCTCAAGCTCTTTAAGCCTCACCTATCAAAATCTCTAAATTTGCTTTTGGTCATAAATAATTATTCAATGACTTTTTCATGCCATTTTCCTTAAGACTAGTGGGGAAACTAAACATTTCTGCTCATCCCCTCTTCCACAAGCAGAACAAATGAGGAAATACAAGTGTGACTTTTTAAATTTTAGTTGTTTCAGGCAAGAGCATTTATCTTTCCCCCTCGGGGTAGACTAGGAAGCACATGTGTACTAGAGTAAATGACTCATGATAGCAAGGGAGTAACAGAATCACCCATTTCCACTGCAGTGGCTGCTCCAGCCCTTTCCTTTATCGCAAGATGAACAGGGCAAATGAGGGAAGACATGGAACAGCCACCTCTGAAACTGCCCCTACCATTCTGCAAGGATTTCTTCCAAAAGAGATGAGCTGAAGGAAAGAAAAGGCAGTATCAGAGATATCTCTCTTTCCTTCACATGCGACTGGTTGGATTCTCCCCAATTTTATCAATGCCAGCAGTTGCACTTTTAATAATCAACTGAAAAGACAGATTAAAGCTCCTCTTTTCAAGTTTACTGAAAACAAGGCATGAAATTAGAACATTTTACAGCTTTTGCATTGCAGAGTTTTTGTGAGAATTCAGCATGAGGCCACAAGCAAAGGCATCACTTTGATTTATGTGCACTGGTGACTTTCCCACCGCAGTAATGGAAAGAGCAGGAGCTGAAATTTAAGACAGCCAGCTAAGGATAGAGCCTCACCTGGGGAAAGGAGAGGGGAAAGAAAGAAGAACAAAGGAGAGCAAGACAACTTCCTGTAGCAACATTAGGGGAAAGTTGGGTAATTTGCTTTGTCAGTGACCAAGCTGTGAGAAAGTCACACTCAGTAAAAGACCTTTTAGTTCTTAAGATATTAAATTACTTTAATAACAGCAGACATTTAGTTTACTTTAAATCCTTCTGTTAAGCTCCTAAGGAAAAAATTCAATAAGAGAAAACAATGATATTGATTTTTATTTTTTTTTCTGTCTTTACAGCTAGTGGCTCTAAATATAACCTGTAAATATTCGTTGAGGTTTTTGTGGTATGTCTTTATTTTCAAATACAAACTAAAAGGCTTTAGCCTCAGTATATAGATACTTAAAATGTCTAAATAATATAGTATGAATGAATCTCATTTCCAGGTCTGGGCCCTGAGGATTCATACTGGAAGACCAGAAAATTTCATTATTGAGACACTGCCAGATAATATGGCTGTGTGCCTACTACACTGGCTTTTGATACTAGACCACGGCTGAGGTTGTGCTGCAAAGTACAACAGAAAGTTAAAGCTTGTTCTCCCTTTTTAAAGGCAGGAAGCCTTTTTAGGGGCAAGGAAAATAAAAAAAAAAAAAACTTTTTACCTTTTTTTTTGTTTGTTTTTGAGTTCTGAGAACATGATATCATGCCAAACAAAAAAGAGAACAAAAGAAAGCAAGCCTTTGAAATCTATGCTTCTGCCAAAGCATGGAATTCTTCCCATCACTTAAGAGGGGAACTCTTCTAGGAAATAGCAAACTCAACTATATGTCACTCCTAGGATTGAGAAATCAAATTCAAAGTTATGCCTCCCAAGGAAAAGCAATCAAATTACAATCTGTGAGCAGTTAAACCAGGCTGTTCACCAAATAAACGGGCTATTACAAATTGTTCTTGCACACACAACCAATTGTTACTCTTCCTATATCAGCCTTCAAAACACTTACAATTCAAAAACTATTAAATAATCTGTTAATCTTCATATATGCAAATTGTTGCTTACCATAGCAATGCACAAACACCCCACTATTTCTGTTTTAAACCAGTAATTAGCTTCATGTAATTAGCTTCTCAGCCTCATACTGCAAAGAAGTTGCTAAGGCTGAGAAGTCAGTTTCTAAGGAAGCAGCAGTTGCACTGGTTACACACCTCTGTTACAGACAGCCTTATTTGCAGAACTACAAACAGGAGGAATTTCTTCACTCTCAGTTTAGGTTCAACACTACTGGAGCCTGGATTCCAACACACCCCTGAAAATGGAGCATCCATGGCCTGAGAGCAGAGCACAGGAGCAAAGTGAACTCAGTCACAGCAGTGGAGGAACAGAAGGACCAGGACAATGAATTGCTGCTCTCAGTTCACTGAGATCCATCTTGCAGCTCTGCATTTTGAGCTGAATTTTCAATTGTGAAGCCTTGAATCTGCACCCCATGGCCACGTGAGCTGCATTTTTGCTATAGAAACTCCCCAGCTGCTCAGAGGATACTCACTACATGCAGCTCTAAGTGAAGAACAGTGGCACAAGGACTACAGAATGTTCCCAAAAGGTCATGCTCAAAACAGACACAGAGCTAAAAGACAAAACTGACCTTCTGTGATCCCAGGTGACACCTTAATTACGAGACTGTCTTTTCTTCTGCCTGCAACAGGCTTCTTTTGAAGGGTTATACTTCATGGCATATGTGCATGCTTTTTGCAGTGAAATTAAATGGCAATAGTCAGAGATATTTGTACAAAATTACTCAAGCATTTTAACCACCTGCCATGATTTTGCTGCAAGTGTCAGAGGTGCATTTTAACATAAAACCCTGTAATAAACATGAAAGTAGTTTCCATTACTCTGACTGAGGATGCCTATCAAAATGAATCTTTTACATTTATGGAAAGCATCTATAGCATTAACTGTGGCACAGTGGCCTTTTGACCTGCCACATGTGTGTGCACACAACTCAGCTCCCTGATCCTGCTCATTCCAGTCACAAAAGATATAGATAGCATTCAAACTAAAAACCTGCACTTTTATTTCCTGCATGGATTAATAAATCTTACACAACACTGATAGAGATGATAAACTGAGGATTTGACATATTTCTTGTGTCAGCACTATTGTTTGAAAACAAGCAGCTAAAAACAACACTTGGGGGCTGCGGAGTAAAGCTTGCTTTTAATTTTGGATTTCACCCCTGAAAGTGGGAGAATTTAATGCAAAGTTACTCTTCAAACAAAAGACCCCTTGGAATGGCCAGAGTTCAAGTCCACAGTGAACATGAAAGGCCAGCAGGGAGCTGGGGCTGTCCTCCCTCCCTAAATACCTCCCCTCAAACTCTGCAGCAAATGATTCCCAGCCCTCTGGGCTGAGCAAGCCCTTTGAACTTTCAGTGTATTATCCAAGTTGATTAGGGAGGCAATCTTTTAGTTTCTGTAGCTACCCATAAAGAAAAGAATTCAAATTTAAAGGGTGCAGCTCGGTCATGACAGAATACAATTGAACTCCTCATCTTTTATTAAGGCCACAGCTATGAGGGTTTTAACACTCTAAGTTTAGAACAGTTGGCCAAGAGAAAATGATCCTGCAACACAATTTTTTTCTCATGACTTCCTAAGTCTCCCCTTCTTGCCTCCCTTCATCATTCTTCCACCTCACCATTATTTTTCATATCCCTATTTTTAAGCATCTACCACTTTTCCACAACTCTCAACCACTGTAAGTCCCTTGTATAATTATTCTGAAAATATTATACTGATCCAAACCACATTAAAGATCATGTAAGCAGTGAGAGGCACACAATATTTATGAACCTTGGACTCAGCATGTGAAATACCACTAAAATTATGAAAAGGTGACATACAAATACAGAAAAGCTTATATATAATTTATACGCAGAAACTGTATTATCTACCAAGAAGAAACCTAAAATATAATCTAAAATCTTAACCAGTATCTAGAAAACCTTTTAAGCTATTTGATTTTGCAATGATATGAATAAACAGTATTAGTGAAGACAGGCAAGTTCTGAAATATATTTTCTAACAAAATAGTGGGATCCAGTTCATATATACAGGAAAAAAAAAAATCAGACCTTGTACACAAAAGCTGTATCCATTTATCTAAGACTGCTTCTGCTCAAAACAGCTCTTCCCAAATCAAGACCAAACTACCTGTATTTTTATTCATGCCTGAGGCCAGCTTAGAGGAAGGAAGAAAACTAAGTTTCAGCGTTAGTCTCCTAAACCCACTAATGAACAAGCTTGGACCAGACCTCTCACATCTGAAGTGCAGTGATACAGTAACAATGCAGACAGCTCTTCTCCTCATACGAGAACAACAGCAGAGCAGGAGACCTATTCATCACAACAAAAGCAGACCACTTTGAAATCTCAGTTTTTCTATGGCCTGTATAAATCAGAGAGAGAGAGATTTCAGCTGAAAGGGATCCCCACACTCCCTGCCAAGAAAGGACCAGCCCGTTGGAAGTAAAGGATAAGTACAAGTTGCAAACCTTGGCATCTGCTACTCAGTATTTGCATTACACACTCATGTTTTTTTTTTAAAAGGATGATTATAAAATATAATAGTCCAGTCATCAATTCTCATGAGGGTCTTTTTTTTCAAAGTTCTTGAAAAAGTCTACATGATGCCAAACCACTTTTATCAGTTCATAATAATAATCATCATCATCATTCATGACACTATGTCATACCCGAGATATACAAACCTGATTACCCAAAACACTGTAATACTGGACAATGTTCATAGACTGTTTCATTATTCTGCTCTACTTTAATTTCATTGTTTAGCAAAGCTCAGTTCTTGGAGACTAAAATTTAATGTATTTTAATTACATGAGGTTCTGCTCTGTTGAGCTGTTACATGAGAAAGTGAAAAAAATGAGGAATCTTCCTGTGAGAAGAATTTATCCAGACTAGGTTTCATAACCTGTTTAAAATGTGGGTTGTGTAAAATTCTGTACAGGAACCTTTTTGCACAACATGATTCATAAACATGAATAATGTTCAGCAATAATCCCAATGTTATTTTTGCTCCCCTGCATACACTAAGTAGTTTATTGTTAATATTGCTTTGCCCTGACACACAAAAAAAAAAGTTTTGTCATTTTCTTCCTACATTTTTGTGTATGTTAAGTCAGATTCCTTGTATAATGTCATAACATTGAGACAATTTTAAGAATTGTTACATACAAATCTGAGGGAACTGAGGGTGTTTATCCTGGAGAAAAGGAGGATCACTCTCCAACTACCTGAAAGGAGGTTGTAGCAGTCATTCAGTCCCCTGGAGTTATTTAAAAGATGTGCAGATGTGGCACCTGGGGACAGTTTTGTGGTGGACTTGGCAGTGGTTGGACTCAATGATCTTAGAGGTCTTTTGCAATTAAGATAATTCTGTGATTTAAATATATATATATATCAAACACACACACTGGGAATGTTTTCAAAAATCTGCTATCCACAAGTACTGCCAGTTGCAATTACATTAATGAGTGTTAATGAGGTAATTTTAGTTTACATTCAAGAACAGTCAGATAAATCAACAGCACCTACACACAGACATATGACATACAGCAAAATTTTTTTAAAAAATAAGGAAAGCTTAACCAGCTCTGATCTTGGTTTTGTCAAAAGTAAGGTTATCTTGCACTTTCTGAAAGAGATTAGGCAAGTATACACAGATTTCAGGACTGTCATCCATCATTCCCTGAAGTAGTCAGCACAGAACAATACAAAGAACACTATAAGATTTGTTTTATTATATAATTCTATTTCTTTCAGTCCTGAAAACATCAGCCTAGACAAACAGGAAGAATGGATATCACAGCAAAGATGTAAGATATAGATGTATATTGACATCAAATAAAAAGTTTTCATAATTTACAAAGAGTTGCATTATCTTTTTTGAATGGTCGAGCAAATAGACCTTAACTTTGATAGAGACAAACTATTTGATATGTTACAGAATTCATCCCTGTTTTGGCAATACACAAAAAGCAGCAGAATTATATAGGACTTTGCTATGACTCACAATCACTTCCATTTACAAACATGGGTCATCAGTGCTTCTATGATAACCTTCCAGTAACATTTACACGAAGAGCTTCTCTTAAATTTCTGTCTGCAGGTCCAAGAATTCTAGCCCTTGTCTCCCACTTCCCAGAAATGTTCCTCTAGCAGTAAGCTATGTTCCCCTAATGGAAGGACATCCTGTACCATTTCTGATGCCAGCTGTACCATTTCTGATGCCAGCAAGTCAGAAGGCCCAAAAGACAGCAAAAGGGAACAAGGTTCTCAAGTATATAGAGGATCTCAGTAAATAGAAGCCAAGATTATTCCACAGAAGGAGACTGCCCTAAACTCTTCAGCCACAGGATCACACTCCTTCATCAGATCAAGCTGTCCTTCACGTCAAGATGCAACTTTAAGTTTGATACCTGTCCCAAAAATTTGGTTTAGCATAGTTTCCAGCATTACTTGAGGCATGTATAGGAAAACAGTAACTGCATCATTTCTACAGGTGCCTTGTTCAAGACAAGGCAGAGTGAAGTTAAAAACCAATCATCACCCCTAAAAATATATTAAAGAAAAATGAAATCAATTTGATGTCAGGAATTTATTACTAAGATGCACAATCAATTCATATCCTTGAGAAATCTATTTTCATGCCTGGCCCCACTCAAGATGATGTAATTTAAATTTGCCAATATAAAAGCTGTGTTTTCCTTAGTCCTGTTATCTCTCCAATCTTGCACTGCCCTGTGCTCTTGCCATGTATTTCACTGATGTGAACAGCCTGCTATTTAACCTAATTTCTCCAATTTCTGAACTTAGGAATTTAAAACACATATGACAGCAAAATAGAAGCAGAAAGTATAAGCTGAGTCTAGTTTAGATCAGATTAACATTAGTCTTTCACTCTACCTGAGTGCTGAAGGCTGCATCACACTGCAGGCTGCTGGCCTCGGTGCTGATTGCTCCAGTCTTTCCTGTCCTCGATGGTCCTTCTCAGTGGGACCAAAAACACACCAGCTGCTGATGGCAGCGATTCAGTCAAAGCCCAAATTCTTAGTTCTTTGGGCATCAAAGGAAATGGAAGCACTGAACTTTGTGAGCTGTATTTTCCAGCACTGTAAATGCCAGGTAGGGTAAATGTTCTCTGTGTCTTCTGCTATCCATCTCTATTCTTTGTTGGAAATGGAGTACTTTTATCCAAGACACTTATTCAGCAAGGGCACTGTTGCTCTTGATGCTACCAGTGTGACTTGCTTCTGAATTCTTCCAACCAAGAGAAAAAAAAAAAAAAAAAAAAAAGGGAAAAACCCCCCACCATTGAATCACAGTCCCTTTTTCTTTGTTTCTGATCAAGTTCATACTGTCTTTTGATTATAGTCTCCTGTGGGTACTTACTTCTATAGAGTACAGCACTCTTTTTCTTCTACCAAAAAATGTATTGTGTAGTATTTAGAGAGAGTCTTTGTCCTCAATATCAGGGGGAAAAGATAAAGTTTAATTTAATATTTTTAGGATTCCCATTAAAAAAAAAAAAAAAAAAAAAAGCAAGCCAAAACCCATGACTGGAGCAAATATGAAAAATACAAAAGAAATGAGACTTAGCTCATCAGAGATAGTTCACTGACCTTAGTGTACTTTTTACTATAATTTTACTGGCAGCTACAATTCCAGACAATTCACCGTATCTTCCTTGGCAACTTTCTTACCCTTATTCAGTGGAGCTTAAAAACTTTGAGTTGTTAATAAATAAATAACTGCTAAAGGACACAGAGTATCTCCTTCCTGTAAACTCTTTTTATTAGGCATAGAACCATTTATTTATGTACTAAACTAGGACACTAACTAGCAATAACAATGTCTTCGGACTTGCTGCTTGAGTGTGCTGTTGTGTGTATGCCAGTTAAGCATAATTCTTTTGATTGTGAAGACTTAAATTACTCAAAAATAGTTTTAAACTAGATTTAAAATTTTATAGAAATGTCTATATTGGCACCTACAGGCTTAAGAATCCTGTGTTGTTGCTGTTGTTCCTTTCAAATAAGGATAGAAATTAAATTTTCAAAGGAACAATCATGGGGTTTTTACTTTTAATTTGTGTTAGGCTTTTATATAGTAAGTCACTGCATTGGAATCTGTTTAAAACAACATACAAATTTAGTTGGGGCACCTTTCAAATCACACATTTTAAGTAATAAAGAGCATTACTATATTACCATACATATAAGGTAGATCTTTTTAAAGATAAGATTTCATAAACAAAATGCTGAGATAACACAGGATTCAGTGAGGTTTTATCCCTTCTGAGAAAAAGTGATTTCCAAGCTGTTGACAGAGAATTCTTACTTAGTAATATGAGAATAGAGGGAAAGGAGATAAACAACACATTATTTATTCTGTATTAATTGAGAAACATGGACAGGTAAGTCATTTCAGATGTTCCAGGTCCTTTCCAGAAATTTATTCTTTTTCTGGAAAAACCTGCCTCCTCTTCAAACAGCCAGAAAAATCATCATCCATTCCGGTTATTTTCTCAGTGTGCCCCATACTGTTCTCCTCTCCTTCTCTGTCACTCCAGATTAATGACATTCTTCTACTGCCATCTCCTTTCAGATCTTTTAGGCACTTCCCCCACCTCCTACACCAAAGTCTCCTTGATAGGACTCTGAATAGGTTGTCTGTGTGTGCTCCTATTCCACCTGCCAGCTCCTTCCCCATGGCCAAGTGTGCGGCAGAGCTCCTCAGCTGAAACAGCAGCTCTGGAGCAGGAGGCACCTGCTCAGACACCTCTATCACAGCCAAGTGGTCTCCTCTTTCCAGAGAGCAAAGAAGTAAATCCAATCCTTCAGTGTGCCAATGTAGAAGACATTTAATCCTTTAATTTTGTTCCTAATAAAAATTTAGGTGTTGTGGATCAAGGTTGCATTGGCATTTAGTTAGAAAAATTCTTTTCAAACCAGGCCTTGCCATTTCAAGAACTGAGCAGTTGGAATAATTACAAACTGAAGGATACAATCTTTTTTGTCCCTCGGGTATTTGATTTTCAATGTTTTGGATTTTATATCAGAATTTGACACAGTTTGACTAACACAGAAGATCTAGTTCTAAATGCAGGTTATTGCAGCCAACTATAAGGCTGTGTCCATCACAATTTTGAATTTCAAGTACTTTGCATAAATACAGGAATATATTATTGAATGAGCCATCAAGAAAAGGCAATTTGAGATAATCATACGTCTTGAATCTCTGAAGAGTTTTTGTATAAGTGAGAGGTATTGGCAAGTATCAAGTATGTCCTTTTTCCCCCTGCTTTTCTCAAACATGCAGCATATAATTTTTATCAGCCATTCAATAAACTAAAGAATGTAGGGCAATGTTGAAAACATCATTTGCACTAAAGTCATTCCTCTCCTATTGTATTATAACTGTATGCAGTTTTGAACACATTGCAAGTTAAGAAATTGTAAGGCAGAGAAAATGGAAAAAAGTAATTTCTTATGTGATGGATGTTATAGCATATGCAGGCACACTGTCAGACAGAAAAACATTTAAAAAAATTTCAATGGTATAGCAGCACAGAAAAACTTCTCATAAGCAAAACGTTTCTGTGATAAGGAAATCTACTGCAGATAATCCAGCCCAGTCTAAGTGTTGAATCATCCTGTTGAAATGCTTATCAACAGGCCATTCAAAGTAGGCAGCATACATTTTTTCCCTGATTATTAGAAATGGGATTACAAACATCCCAGTGGGCAGAAAATGTTTGCATATTCGACTTATAAAACTAAAAATCAGATAAGAAATTCAGAAGGGTACAGATTCTTAAATCCTCCAAGTTCTGCCATTGTAAAGATAGAGTTTGCATTCAGGCCCTTGCAAGACAGATGCTTCATAATATGTTTCAGCTTGCCAGCACTTTAAACCTCTGACAAAAGCTGCAATATTAGTAAAGAATTTGTCCATGCGTTGAAGTGTTTTTGCATCTAGAAAAGGACTTGCACACAGGCTTATTTTTGTTCACAGATTGATATGTTTTGCTGAGTCTAGGCTATAATGGTCTGATGAATAGGAAACACTTTCAAAGCTTCCAGACTGTTATCCAATAGATTTTATTTAAAGGAACATAACTGAACTAGAGACTGCTATAAAAATTAATTTCTGACATTTCAGTTCCATAAACTGATAATAGTCTTTTGAGTATTCTTCACAATTCTTCAGAAACCTAGAGGGGAGGTGCCCAAATAGACAAAACGTCTACCATTTTAATAGAGTTAGCTTTCCTTAGAAACCAAACTCTTTGTATTTTTAAATATATTATGTGGCTCCTATTTAATATCAAGTCCACAGCCTGGTATGAAAAGTAAAGCAGTCACAGTATTTAGCACTCTTGAAAATAGTGTAGTTAATCTTATGAAGAAAAAATATCAATTAATTCTACTGAATTCAACCTACAGCACATTCCATACAAATTCCAAGCGTAAATCATCAGGAAACAATTAAAACAGATTTGCATACAAATAGGCCAAAGCATCAATTCACAATTTTTTTAATGTAAATTAGAAATGCATTGCAATAGACAAAGGATCCAATACTCCTAAACACAGATTTACCATTTGCCTTAGCATCACACTTTCCTGCCAGGTTTAGATTAACTAGATCTTTATCTCAAGCAAATTCAGAGATGTTAAGGCAAATTAATTTTCTGAAAAACAGGTCAGCATAACTAAAGGCCTCAGTCACCATTGTGTCAAATCAGAAAAAAAGAGAAAAGCCAGCAAGGGAAAAAAGGAAGGCCCAATCAGTTACTTTAACCAGGAACAGAAAGTTGATACCTAACCCCAAAGCCAGTTTTTGCCAGTGGTGGATCAGCTGAAATGTGTTCCACTCTTCTCACTTCTCTGGTAGTGAAACAGCTCCCAGAGCTGGGAGGGGGCAGTTCTCTGTATTATTCACTTTTACTGCAAATTCCCAAATCCTAACATTGCTGCTTATGAGGAAATGTCAACAAACCCAAGGAAATTGGGTCTGCCTCTTTTTTAGAAAGAAAATACATCCTTTGAGCTTCAGTCACGTCCCTGCACTTGCTCCTGTCCTTTGGGGGTCAGTGCAGGTGCTCTGCAGGGATGGATTGCTCTTGGTGCTGTGCGGTCCTTCCTTACCTGAGCAGCCTCTGCTCCTCACAAAGGCACACACAGAGCTGAGCTCACAAAGGCAGCAATGAGCATTGCAAAAGGCTCGTTTTGAGCAAGGACAGGATGCTTAAACCTCTACGATGTCCTTCAGCAACTGCTGGTGTTCTCTGTTGGGAGGATGTGGGCTACACTAATAATCCTGTTAACAGCCAGTCTTATACGTGCATTCACCAACATCAAAAGCTCCAGCAGCAAACAAAGTGTAACACCCACTGGGACTGCACAGACTGAACAGATAACTGTGCTAATGGCCAGCAATTACCAGTGTATTCAGGTCCATCACCATGTAAGACAGGTAATTACTAAAAATCAAAATGGTACCAATTATTTGGAAAGTCCTTTAAATCAACTTACCTGCAACAATTTTCCTTAATAAACAGAACAGATTTTATGTGATTTCAGTAAATTCCTTGTGCCCCTGACTTAAATTTACCAACACTGAAATGGTACAAGAGGTTAACTTTGCAGACATTTAAAAACATTACAGTGTTAATAATCTTACAATTGAAGATTTCAGGGCTCAACCTTTTAGCACTGTGCTATAGGATCACTATTCTCTGCACATTTGCTTTGACAAGTCCAACTTGACATCCAGTCCCTAATCACCATTTCCCACTACCACACCACAGTCCTTCTCTCCCCATGTCGTGAATTCATGTGGTAAACTAGTCACCAAAATAATCCCTTATAAATAATGCCTGCACCTACACTTTTGGAGGACAGCACTAATTTCTGTGAAACCAAACATTTTTATGAGATGAGAAGGAAAAATACTGTTCCCAGAAGACAGAAGGTGTATTCATTCCTGAGCCCTCTAGGAAAACAGGAGCAGCACCCACAGCAGGCTGAATGTGCAGTGAGGATGCCCATGTGTTTGACTTCTCACTAACATAGTGGAAAAGCACTGACTTGGTCAGATCACTTCTTGGCATTTTGGCAAAGGTCAAGTGCAGTGTAATTGCAGCACCTCAGCTCAGGAAAGAACACCAGAGGCTTGGTAACTTCATAATCTCTATATTCCTACAGGGGAGAAAGAAGTTTCTGTTGGTGACCTCAGTGACTATCACCTTGAACACAAGAATTCTACTTAGCTATCCCTCTATTCAGATTTCCCCAGGAATAAGTAATGGATGGAAAGGAATACAGTCCTTAACCACATAGAATGTGTTTTCTGGTTTCTTTCCAGGTCAAGTGAAGCACTAAATATTTGTAAAATGTGCTTGACAAAGATCTTACGCTATGTAAGGAAAATCAAGCACATCTCACTTGTATTGCCTCTCCTAATAAATCCTTGTAAAGTTATAAACAGCTTTCAAACGTTTAATCGACCATATACAAAAATGTCCCCTCAACAATAAAATGTAAGTTCTTCTGGGGAGAAAAAAAACATTAAGCATACTGCAGTGCAATAGTTTGAAGCATGTTCTGTGAGGACATGAAATAGCTATACAAGAAAGCAGGACAAAGTGTCAGAATGCTTTAGTTTCAAGATCTCATTCAGTGCTGGAATAATGACAAAACTCACTGGGGCTGAACAGCAGAGATTCAAGATACAGGTCTAGTAATTCTATAACACAGAAAAAGAACAGGGGGAAAAAGATTTCCAGTTACAACATCTGAGGTTACAATTTAACAGAACAGTACCGAGAAGTGTAAAGAATCTCTTCCTAAAATTCAAATTGTCTACCACATCCATGGGCATCAGAAAGTCCAGAGTTCCTCTAACTAGGCATGTTAAAGTTTAAGAGATATAATTACTATAATTTTAAGTTAATGAAAAGCTGCATGTCAGTAAAGAATTGTAACTTCATTGCAAATCTGAGATTGTTCAAATGTCTGTTATTTCTAATAATTTCATCAAAATCTATAGATGCCTAAGGAGTGATAAAATTATATTTAACTTGTAGAACAATAGACATTGGTTATTCCTAAGTAAAAATAAATCAGTCCTACAGAAAAAAGAAATAATCACAATCTAGTTGCACCTATATTGTAACTGCTGGATCTTCTGAAGTGTGAAACTGCCTCAAAAGAACTATCTTTCTATTCAATACATTTTGAATCCCCTTCTATAATTTGGAACATTTCAAAAGGAATGGGGAGGAGAAAGCCTGTGGGTTAAGATGTTTGCCTGAGAGATGAGTGTCTAAATCATCTTGACTGAGAGAGAAATTTACTAGTAAAGTCTTGAAAATGAACAGAACTTTATTTTCTCTTGCCTTCCATGTCTTGGCATCATAAAACCCCACCTCATCATAGCACAGAATTTTCTACTCTACTCACGCAAACATAAGTTGTCTCATTTTCAGAAAGTTTTCCAAAGTCTGTTTTTCAGCCTACCTACAATTGTATTTTACTGAAGCTTCTAATACCAAGAGGAAAGAAGAAAACTAATTGAATTCAATTTATTTCCAGTTTATTCCAAAGCAGGATGGTTGTTGATTTTGATGCAGCAATATTTACTAAAGGTAGTCAATACTGTGTTCATTACTCTACCAACAAGACAAATTCCAGGGAACATTCGATGGTGGCTGAAAGCAATGCTACATGTGCTATTATAGCCAACAATATCCAGCTCCTCAAATTGTCCTTTATTGCAGCTATTACTGGATTTATGGAAATCTCATTACTAATTGATTATTAACTCAGAATAATGTAATATGCTTCCAGAAAATGCCAAACAGACAGAAAACACAATGCTAAATCAATACTTATTTCTTACCTGTTTCATTCATCATATTTAATTCCCACTACACCAACTACAAAAGGCTAAAAAAGAATTTTTCTAGCTGTAGTAAAGACTAAATAAATCAATATAAGAGTAAATAAAAAGAAAAATAACTGCAGAATAGAAGACTAGTAATAATTTTAAAATTAAACAGGTGAGAGGATCCAAATATTTACATACTTTTTTTTCATCTAGCCTCCAGTCCTTTTCAATAGTAGGTTTTGCTTATCTAAGTCTGATTTCAGTCCTTCCAGTATTTTGGGTTGTTAAGATATAGTTTAATATGCAGCACATTACCCTGGAGTTTCATTGATCAAAACCCTACACATTAAGGGAAAATGTTCTGAGAATGTTTGTTTCCCTATCTGGAGTTTGAACATAGGCTATTCTAAATTCTATGTGAAACTTAAAAACAAAACAACAACAACAAAAAAACCCACACACACACAAACAAACAAACAAAAAAAACACACGGTAATGAACACTGGGAATCATTTCATAGTCAAAGGAGGGTCTCTTTGACCACCTTTTGAATTTGGGCAACACAACCTTTAGGTCTGGATGTTTTTGTCTGTACATCCTCCTTGATGCTGGTGAAATAATGTGTAATTAGTCAGGGTCAACCCACCACAATAGAAAAGGACACCAAACCAATAGATTAGAGCAGCCAGCTGAGGTCACTGCACAGATATTGATCATCTGATGTTTGCCCTAGATATGTTTTCTAACCAGCTTCACCTTTACCAGCATGAATAGAACCAGAAAGTATGACAAAACCAATATTGATTCCAAATATATTAGTACAATAAATATGTTTAGAAATATCTAGTATGCAGTCATTCAAATTTAAGTGTTTATAAATTGAAGCTGTGGGCAGTCCTACCTACAAAAAAACAAGGGTAGGAAGGTTTGTACTCTCACCTTGATATCATGCTGTCATCAGTAGAGGTTACTGTCTACAAACTCTACCACCACATATGGGTAATTGCTCTCCAATATGGTTCCAAAAGTGATTTAATTTGAAGGATAGAATTGCAACCATATAAGTAACTTGAATCACTTCATGAGAACCTTGTTCAAGAGAGGTGATAATGAATTTAACACAGCAAATCTGAGAGACAGGCTCAGTAGTGAGCAGTTGGGGGGGTGTCTTCATGTAACTGAGTCAGGCAACTGAGTTTTTCAGGCAATAAATGGTCATAAGGAGGTAGAAGTGGACAGTCCGTGAAGACATAGGTACTATACATGTCTAATTTCACCTCAACTTTCCAATGATACGTGACAAAACTTTATTTTAATAAACTACTTTTCCCACTCAGGGATAAAGGTGAACAGTCCATATTTGAAAGAAAGGGCAGAAAAATAATAGACAGATTTTTCTGCCCAGAACAATGGGGATGATTCAATTGTTTAAAAATTTACTAGAAGGGAATAAAACTGCTTTCTACTTCAAATTAAGGATATCTGAATTCTTGGAAAGAATGAATCTCTTAAGCTGAAATAAACTCCTTGTAAGTAGAGCCTCATGTATGAACATTAAATTAGTCAGCTACTCCTGAAGAAGTAAGTGCAGTTTAAGTTGATACTGAATATGTTTTGCCAAATTTTATGCACTGAGAGCAGGTTCATAAAGGTCAAGTGCAGCCAAGGGAAATCTAACTCTTCAGGCTCCCCAAAGGGTAGTTTGGAACATCTAAAGTTGGCCTCCAGCTTTGGATTGCTCTCACACTAATGAGCTAGAGAGAGACAGACAGACTGAATGAGTGAGAGCCTTGAAAAGTTCGCGTTGTGTGCAGCCCACAAAGAGCTGTGAGAGACTGACATAACTTAGGGCAAGGCTTTGCAAAGGGATCTGTGCAGACATCCCGACTAGATTTAATCTGGGTAACTTGAATGCCATTACCAGACTTGCAAGAACACAGACTTTAGCATAGAGAGACAGGTACAACTGCAAAGCTTAACAGCTAATCAAGAAGTCTAATTAGCTAAAGTGGTTAATCTCCACATCTGTCTACAAATGACTGACAAGAAAGGCTAAGCTCGGTGAGGATCACAAAGTAGGATCTCTGCATTCTTAATAAATCCATATTACTAGTCCTATAACCATACACAGACATAAAGCAGCCTCAGAATGGTGTCCTTTACACAGAGAAATGAAGTTGCAGCAGTGTCTCACTGCTGTTGGAACACAGCAAAATGACTCAGCTGCCTCTGTAAGCCTCACCAGCTGGTTAACACTGTTAGATAAGCTCTCAAGTCTGTCTGAAGTACTAAATTAGGTTACATATAAATGACAATGTGAGCCTCTCTAGCTACACTGAAAATAATGTCAGGAAGGTCTTTATCCTTCCCGGATATGACTTGAAATTTATACATCAAAAATTGGAATTGATATTCCACTATTTGAGGGATGCAAATGAGAGAAAATAAATCCATTTAAGCTGTGGGTTAAATTGCTTGGTTTTCTGTTTTGTTATTTCTCCTGGTTTCTCACAATGCCCCAAAAAGACAAAGAGGTATTTTCTGAGTCAGTGTGCACTCCCTGCACTAAGAACAGGAGAGGAGCTTGGAGGATCTACTCACAGGGAGCTGGTTTAGGCTTTCTTAGCTAATGAGGGTGGATGGGATCATATCACAAAGCAAAAGTGCTAAAGGCACATTCTCATAGGATTTAGTTTGACACCACTATAATTTATGATCAGTCACAACACTGGATTGTGGGCTAATACTTTACTTCATAAACCAGACTGTCAGCATAAGTTTTCAAATACCACGTACATCAAACCGTCTGATGATCTTGTCTGCTAATATTTGGTGGAATCCAGAATCATGGTGACATCTACACTATGTTTTCTGCCATTTGTGGGCGGTCGTTTCTTTGCCTTAATAACCTATATATCCATGCCAATTCATAGAGACTGTACAGATTTTTCTGAAAATGGACAAGACATGGAAGTGATACATACTTCATATTTTTAATTCCATATTTAATCTTTGTGCACTTTTAACCTAAAGCACTATGGGATACTGCAAATATCTACAACAACGTTAAGTTTGTAAGTTATTTTGGTAACTAGTTCATGCTTTTATGGACAAATAAATAATGATAAATAGAAGCTATTTAGTAAAACATTGTGGTTTACACAACAAATTATGAATATCTTATTCTAATTTCATGCCTATTTGGAAGACCAAAAGTAACAACCTTTCAGCAGACTTGATATTTTTAGTGTATGTTATTTTACAGCAAGAAGGAAAAAGAAATCCATATTTTAGCATTACTCGACAATAGAATTCTTCCATGCCATCTTTATGCAAAATCCAATTCTGCAAAACATATTACACACTAGAACTCTATTTAACAGAAGGGTACTTCAAATTCTTAAGTCCGTTAATAACTTTATACTTACTATGAAAAGCCTTTCTTTCAGCTCTTAAGGACCACTGAAATATAGGAAATCTTTAGCAGGTTTGTCCTGAATTATGAATTGAGTTGAAAGAGTACAATACCCCACAAGCAAATAGTCTGAACACATATAACATTGTTTCCTAAAATGTGTACTGAGACAGTGTTTTATTATCATGGAATTCATCAAAACATCAGGGTCATGCTAACACTAAAGCAAAAGAGAAACCTTTAAACCAGCATTCAATATTACAGAGAAACTTAAGCAGAGGTCCCCATCACAAAGCAGAGCACCCACTCTACCCACCTGAATGGCTGCTCAAAGATGGTCACCCACTTTCTTCTCTGCAGTCCATGAAGGCAAGTGGCCATTTGTAAAGACAATGAATTCACCTGTCTTAAAAAGGGATTGATCACTTCCTCACAGTTTTACACTGACTAAAAGGAAGCCTAAGCAATTTGCCAGATTAGACATTGTGATGGCTATAGTAGATAAATCACATCAACAGATTTTTTCTCACTACTCACCTAATAAAAAACAAAAACAAACAAACAAACCACCTAAACCCAAACAGCAAAATAATAAAGGCTGAGAGCAATCTCAGACTGATACCCCACCTAATCTGTCAAAGTCAAGGTATATAAAAAGAGCTACAGGTATGAAACTGCTCTTACTTTCTAAAGAAATGAACACGGGCTGCATAATTCAGTGTGGAAAGTCAAGGCAAGTGTCCCAGATCTCGCTGGCATTTCCCATATTTTATTGACAAAGACATTGGATCGTGAGGGTATCCTGCCTCACAAAAGAAACAGAGCAAGCCAAATAGGATCAAATCCACTGGACTCTGGGATGATGTTAATGAACTTAAAAACATAGGAAGGCTGCCTAGCAAAACTAAAAACCTAAAGGCTCAGAGAGAATGCAATATTAAGTGCTGAATGAAGGCCAGTGCAGCAAAAATATCCCACTGGAGGTTAAAGAAACTTTACCATGGAATTCAGCCTTAACAAGCACAGAAGCAATCACTGAAGTTCTACTTAGATAATAGACAGCATCAAAATTGGACTAGTTCTGATTTTCTTTCTGTTAGAATTTGTTCATCCCTAACTGAAGCATTAATTTTTTTTTCCTTCCTATCAGCAAAGAACCATTCATCATTAAGATAAAATTCCTTTCCAAAAAAGCCCAAAAGACAACCTTCCTCCCCTCAAAACCACTTTTTTTTTTTGACCTTTACAAAGGTGCCGTGAATGAAGGAGATGAAGTAATTACAAACCTTTCAAAAAGTAATAATATAAGCCTTAACAGCAATCTAGTTTATTCATACAAGCCCTTCCTCTAATTGTTCTCCAGCATGGCCTTGGATTATATCCAACTGAAAGCTGAATTAAATACATACATTATTGGCATCACTACACTACAAATAGTGTGGAAAAGATGTGCAGTTTCTGCCTTACATCCCAAACTAATGCAAACCAATTAGAGTCTTTTAATTATGGTTGAGCAAACCTGAACACACACGAGTGTCATGATTCAATTTGGTCCCCTTCTCACCCTACTGACATTCATTTAAATCTCAAAAAGATCTATTCTTCCACAGAGTCTATTTTTTATGCCCAAGTAAAGTTTAAAAAAAAAAAAAAGAAAAACCAAACTATGCAACCTGGAAACGCACAAAACCCACCAAAGTCCCTGACTATTCACAAGACAAAATGATCATTAACACACCAAATGGTTTTTTTGGCTACGGTTTGTTGAGCTTTGAGGGCAGAATGCATTCCATGAGGTAACTATCCAAGAGCAATACCTAAGCATGGATACACTGCCCTAAAAGTGACACTCAGCCTGGTCACATACAGAAGCAAGCTGCACAAAGCCTCTGAGAATGCAGAATTTTGGGATGGGCTCTGACAAAGGTAACTTTCCAACCAAGGAAAAGTAAACAGTCACGTAACATCATCCTTAAATAAAATTATGAGGATGTGCTCAATAATACATACCACAAATTGTTATGCATGGCCCCAGATGTCGCAGATACTCCAAATATTATTGTATTATGCCTAACTTTCCAAATTAAAAATGCCATGGGGACAGCTATAACTACTTCAAAATACAAGGAAGTATGTGTTAATATTTGAGAATTATCAGAGTAACACAGGTATTGTCTCTCTAGAATATGAGATCTGGAAATTCTTAAATTTGCTCTGATTTTTTGTTAAAAGGTAAATTTAAATATGTAGCTGTTTACTAGTCACATAAGAGGAATAAGCAAAAAAAGCACCAGACAAATTCTTACTCTTTGCACAAAACATCAGTGACCTCACCTAACTGTGGTGCTGCATAAAAATAACTATTTGGTCAAGGGTATTATAAAAAATATTAAGCTATTACAAAATCTGTGTTTTGGCTAAAATACTATAGCCTTTTAAGTCTCTGTTGTAAATCATTACAGAAATTAACTTAGTCTCTTCAGTTAAAGGCTCTGCCAGGACTCAGAGATCCACTTCAAATAATCCAGAGACAAAGTGATATATGATCCTATGTATGGATCCAAAAGGATTTGTTTGAACAATCAGCTCCACTGAAAGCTAATCCAAATTACCTCATCTCTAATATTTAGTGATGTAAGCTACATGCCTTGTATCCAGAGGCCATAAACCAGCCCTAACCCCCCAGGGAACGCTGACAAGAACAGCATGTCAAGACACCTGCATACTTCTGTCAGTCATGACTGTCTGCACTACAAAAAAAGCTTTTACACCTACCTTTCCTTGCTAAACTGTCAAAGATTTCCCTATGAATACTTGATTTAAAATATTTTATTAAAAAGGCATCACTTAATGAACTTAAACTTTATGCTCAGGGCCAGGTAGAAAGGTTCTTTTAACATCACTGACGTGGAGACCAGCAGTTAATGTCACAGGATATAAAGCAAATACAAGAATGATGCTTTCTCCCTGTTGGAAGGAATTAAGGACAATTGGACTATGGTGAGTCACTGTCTTCTGGTACATGGGCTGCATTATTCCAAGCATCGACTACTGATCTGATACCTGACAGAATCCAACTCCTGCACAACCCTCGGCAGAAATGATCTTGCAAAGTTCTTGAACTTGTAGCTCTGCTGTTGTCAGGAACTGGGAGCACTTCTTTATGGCACCCAACAAAACAGAACAGTTGCAGAACACAGATATTATTAGAAAGCAATATATTCAAAATTATGAGCAGCAAGAAAAGTTTTGCAGTCTATGATTGCAATGTGTCACACCTGATCTCAAAATAAACCTCAGCAGAATGCCAGCTATACTCCTTAAACTAAAAACCCAGATGCTTGCAGTGTTCCAGCCCACAACCCATTCATATAAACAGGGCTGATGCAAAAGGTAAACCCACACTACCATTGTTAATTAACTGCTAATTACAGTTCAGAGGAGCATTAACTTGTTCAAATATTTTAACAATTTAAACAGTTGCAGTGGTCAGGGTAGACTGCTCAAATACAGCAGAAAAACCAGGGAAGGATTATTCCAAATTCTGCATCTGCAAGAACGCTCTAATGACTCCTTCCCTTATTGTATTTCCCCATCTGATCCAACCATTAAACTTGATAGGGCTTCTCTTTGGAATTGTTGTGATTCACAGTGTTTTGTGGGTTTTCTGGTTTTTTGCTTGGAGCAATCAAGCAGAAATAAGACTAAAACAAGTTATGGAGCTATGTATCAGTAACACAGCTGCTCAGTCCCTTTATACCTGCTTAGAGATCTTATAACTACAGTAATAAAAATCTCATTTAATCCTAAGAAAATAAGATTTTTTCTATGTATTTAATCATTTGTTACCTAAATGTTTGTTAGCGTAACTGTAAAATGTGATAAACTGCAATGAAAAGATCATACAGCTTTAAATGCCTTGTGAAGTTCATAGAGGCATTCCACTTTAATCCAAGAGGAATTAGTCAGTAGAGCACTACCTGTGCATTTACACCCAATCTGTTTGTAGCTATAGAGGACTCATTTATTAGAGATGTCAAAAACAAAATAACTAATCTCAGCAGTGATGAATTGACATATGGAACAGGGAAAAGCAAAGGAAATGACAGAACCTACAGGTTATTAGTCAGAGCCAAGCAGAAAGGTATTACCATAAAATTACTTGCTGTAAGAACCTCAACATGTGTTAAAAGAGAATATAACCGCTGTATTTTGCATGTCTGGTTTACATAGACCATAAACTCTGCCAGATATGCACTTTGCATTTCAACAAAGCAAGGATAACAAGGCTGCCAGTAATAGTAACACACAACACAAATAATAGGTGGCCAGAAAACTGAAAAAGTGTAAGGAAATCACAGTGAGAATGTAGTTGATAGAGTAAACTATATGCTTATTTTTAACTGTGACAATATGGTAATAAAATACAATACATGATGGCATCACAACAGGTATCACCTTCTAACTCATGAATAAAACAAGATGCAAGGCTAAATACAATATATATATTCTTTTCAAACCTTAAGTAAATTCTTGTATCACAAAACAATTACTTTTTTATTTTATACATACACATATACACAAACACAAGCTGTAATAGTTTTATTTTCAGAGAAAACATGCACAGTGCAAATGTGTCATATCTGGCTATTCCAGAATAATTTCTGTTATTATTATCTGCAGAAAATCTAGCAAGAAAAGGACACTGAGGGAGAGCAGAAAAGCTCACTGAGCCACTTTCCATCCTTTACCAGCAGTCCTGGCTGACTGGGAAGGCCCCAAGTGACTGGAGGTCAGCAAATGTGACACTGATCTACAAGAAAGGCCAGAAGGAGGATCCAGAGAACTACAGGTCTGTCAAGCTGGCCTTGGTGCCAGGGAAGGTCATGGAGCAGATCATCTTGAGAGCCATGCCAAGGCACGTACAGCACAGCCAGGGGATCAGGTCCAGCCAGCATGGGTTTGGAAAAAACAGGTCCTGCCTGACCAGTCTGATCTTCAGTGTTGGCTCTGCTTTAAGCAAAAGCTGAGACAAACTACATACCAAAGCTTCTTCAGTCCAGTTATATTGTATTTAAATGATTTGATATGTTACAAATCTTACAGTCATTTAGTGGATTTATTTTTTACACACATCTAGATCTTATTTGTGAAGCTTTATGTTATGCAAAACCACATATATGCAGGGAGGAAAAAAAGTCAGAGAGGCAATCCCCAACCCTAACCCTGGCAGAGAAGCTTCATGGGAAGCCGGTTTTCCTTCTATCACTGTGGCTTCTAAGCAATGTAAAAGCCAAGATCCCTGTGACCATGACATGGTTGACTGATCCAGTGAAGAAACACTGCAAATGTTTGTTTGTATCTTGTTGGTTGTTTTCCTTTGTTTAAAATGACACAGTGTTTTTCAGACATTTCTGAAAGGAAGCCCAGTAGTTGACTATTGATCCTTCCCAGACTGTTTCTTGACAGGCTTAAGGAATCGCTCAGCAAACACTCTCAATACCAGGATTACTGACAGGCACTGAGTTACATGGTTTGAAGTTGTCAGGATTTTATCCTTGCCTAGAAATACTCCTCTCATCAAAGCGCTATGTTACAAATTAAAACTTCCTGATCTCGCTCAGATGACATCTCTGACATGTAACAAAACAACCCCTGTTTTGTCGACAAGTTCCTGATAAATTCCACTCCTGATCCCAGGAAACTCCTTTATGGCTAGGTGACAGACACAGCAGCCCTCATCCCAGAGCTCTGTTAGAATAGCAACCAAGGTTTCCTCTACTAGCATTCAATGATCCCCTCTGATTTTGAAAATGTAAGGAATTTCAGAACAAGGTGGTTCATATTTCTCACATACAAGTCTGAGGATTGCCCCACCTTCTAGGCAGAACACAGTTTCTCATTAACAATGCACCACCTATATGAACCACAAAAGTTATCTTTTTCATTAAAGACAGTAAAAATCAAAAGATTTGTAAGGCAGTTAACAGAATTTTCAGAGCTGTCTCCTGCAACCAAATACAGTGACAAGCTACAGAGTTTGAAACTTGCTCAAGTATTGCAGACATGTAATTCCCTCTCTAGAAAAGTCAGTCAGCAACAGAAGATATTTAGATCAAAAAGGAAAAAGAAAGCACTCTGATTAGGAGTTATATACAAATGGGAATGATCCAAAGGAGGAGGAGTTATGTATAATTGGATCAGTGGTTCAATCAAAGCCTGAAAATAGATGCTTCAGCAAATGAAAGTGAAATCAAGAGACTTTTACACATTATAGAGAAAAAGTAGCTAGGCTTTGCCACCTGATCCTGAAAGTTCTGCTTCAGCTCATTTAAAATGGTCAACCAGGAAAATCAAATTTACTCCTGCAAATAATCCTGACATTGTAAACAATGATTTCATTCCAAAATAAGAACAGACTGAAATTAGAAACATCAAAATTCTCTACTTTTAGGTCAAAACTCCTCACCAAATGTATGGTACACTACTTTAAAAAAATATAAAATTCAAAAGATACCAGCATCACATTTTGGTGATGTTTAAAAAAAAATTTCTGTAATTTCACAGAGTTCAGGGAATCCACATGAGAAGTACAAATTCTGCTCTTGCTCAGGGAATTTCTTGTCCTTTCTGGTTTTGCATTTTACTCACACAAACAAGTAACTACAGATTCCCCCACTTATAGGACTTTAAGCTGACAGTTACACTCTCTGCTCATTTGAATGTCTAGTCAAAAGCGAATTACCTTCCCCACAACATGTGCTGCAATCATTTTCCTGTTACTAAGATCTATGGCTTAAATAAAAGTGCACCCTTTTCTCAACATTTTCAAGACTTGCAAACAATCTGTTTAGGCTATATCACTGCCAGGTAATCTCAGAAAAATATATTGGACTTGAAAGCACTGTGATTATAAAAAGCCTTTAAAACATCCTGATGTCATTGGAACACATGCCATGGGCCATTAGCAATTCCACCACTACCAACCCAGGAACATCTGAGAACTGGTTCTAAAAACAAAATTATAAAAATTTTACGAGGAATATGATACAACAAGGTCAGCGGAAATGATGAGGTTTTCAGGAAATCATGTTTATTCATGAGGATATTTTTGATTCTTTTAGTCGATTTTATGTTACCCAGGAAAACTTCAATCTCCTGGCTTAGAATGATCATGCTAGGCAGTGCTACTCTCAGTTCTACTATTAATAGTTAATTAATGATGTCTTGATTTCTGTGCATCTACAAAGAAGGGTCAGATTTAAATAAACAATAGGTTCTGTTCAATCATTAGTCACTGGTGAACTACAAATGAATATTCATGTAAAAGCATCAAGAGGAAAAACAGAACAAGGGTTAAATGATTATCGGATTCACTGCTGTCAATCACATGGGTTGTAACGGGATGTTGTCAACATTGTGCACACTTTTGTTTCTGTTAACTCGAAAATGGGTTATAGATCTAAAGAGACACTAAATGAGAAAACAAAGCCACAGGTTGCCTTTTGTCCAGTACACAAACACCTCATAGGGCAATTCTTTGCTAGAGATTTCAATACTATACTAGAGCAATGTTATTCACTTTAGGCTTTTCTGTGCTGAGAAGATTATAAAGCAGTCCATGATCATATGACCACAAACATGAAATCCTAAGCAAAACACATTGGTATCTACCCTTTCAGAAACATATCTCCCAGAAGTTATCCAGAATTTGAACAGCTATGATACTTCTTAATATTAAAACTTCTCTGTACAGTTCTCATAATTGTCCTTCCTGTTCCTAAAATTCTCTTGATTATAATCAAATAGTGTAGCAAATACAGGAAGTCAATGAACATCAATGTGTCTTGGACAGAATCCCATAATACTTTGCAAGCTGACAATAGGCAGATTCTGTGTGATAAAAATTGCCTAGCAAAAAATATCTTCAAGCAAATAAAAGCTGGTGACAGCTTTATCAGTTCACTACTTACCCCATTCTTCTTTTGACCACACACACCACCTACAGCACAGTGCAAAAGACCACATTTGTGCACTGTTCTTTTAGAAATCCTCACTAAGTTTGCCTTTCCAGTTCTCCACACTATGCATACAGTGTTGAGCTTGGGTTTTGGTGGGGATTGGGGTTTTTTATTTGGCTGGATCTGGGGTTTTGTTGGATTAGTGTTGTTTTGTTTATAATGGGAAGAGCTTCTTCCATGAGATTGCCAACTGGCAGAAAAGGTGGTTCAGTCACTGGCTGGGGTTGCAGAGTTCAAACTCTCAGCTGCTGTAATTCACCACGTTTATTTATGTTACAGACTTTTATCATACACATGTCAAAGCTTGTATTTGAACTGAAGGAATAATAAAGGCTTTTATGAGGACACAAAAATGCATGAGAACAAATGCAAGCAAATAATCTCTGATTACAAGAAGAAATAAAGTATTCATCCAGTTATAGGTAAGATTGTAAAAAAAATATTCTCCTGTCATGTCTCTGTAAGTCTCATTTATATCCTGTCTCATTAGGAGACAGATCAGCATGAGAGCTTCTTTTTCCAAGTTCCAAATCCATCAAGCCTCAGGCTATTTGCTTCTTTCCTCTTTTGATAGAACGGACACACAGTTTGTCTTATGCTCTCCTTATAGGGAAAGCAAGCAGGGGTAACATTCAGGTAATTCCCTCTAATTAAGTCATGTCATGAGGGTTTAATGGTGTGAATGCTCATCAGGAACTCTCATTCTGATATGCCAGCTCCCAGCAAATTATGAGTTGCCAAACATAATCAAGAGAATGAATTACAAGAGCTATCAGCAGTGTCAAGCTGGATAAGAGAATGTATGTTCATTGCACAGGCACAGCTGAGAGAGTCTCAGTAAAGTGCAGAAGGCTGTAATTAATAAAAGCTATGGAAATATCAAACAAATTTTTTGCCCCAACAAGATTATGAATTTCAAATAAAAGCAAATATTTAAATCATTTATCCTAAGTGCATTTTTCAGTTTTTTAAATACTCCTATATTCTTTTCTTATAGAGTGTTTACTACTCCAGTATTCAGGTTGCATAGTATGCCTATTATTAATAACTTTCTACTAGATGAGAGAGAGTGATATTCTGGGGGTTTGATAGCAAAAATTTTCATCAAACACTTTGGAAAATAGCTCAAGAAAGGGCTACTTTTGATAATAGAACTGGAGACAAAAATTCAAGGAATTTTCCTGAAATATTACCATCATCTTAAGATATCTGTAAGATGCTAAGGCCCTTCGCCCTCCAGTCAAGTACTTTGAGAGCATTTTCACTCCAGTTGTGTCTCATGGAAACAGCACCAGCAGATAATCAGCTACAAGTTTGATCACCTTAAATGCCCAGTGTAGAACAACAAAAAGAGAATCAAATTCAAGCCTAAGGAATGAATGAATTTTCTTTAATCAGCAAAGAGATTTTAGGCACCCTGCCACAATAGCACGGTCGATCCCTCTTCCTGTAACTGATTCTCTGTGGGACATGTCCTAGTTATTGCACCAGTGAGAATTACTGAATACCTTAGTGGTTAGAGTCCCTACCAGCGAGACATCAGTTCCAGGCTCTAGTCACATATTTGTAGAAATGCTTAAATATTTTGAAAGAAACTGAGGTATTCCCTCTCTTAGGAAGAACCTCTAACCAATAAACTAAGGGCACACTTTCTCACTCAATATCAACAATGACTTAATTATCCCAAGAAAAGGAAGGCTTCAAAATAAGGATTTAAAGACTCACAGAATCCTTGCAGCTAAGTGGTATGGGCATCTTGCCCTACATTCATCTCTGCCTTTGCCCATGGTTCTATAATCAAAGAACGTTTGAATCCAAATAAAATAGAATGGTAAGTCTTCTCTCACAGTGTGAGTATCAGAGATGTTCAGTGACTCTGCACCAAGGGATCTGTGAGTTGGCTAATGCACAGACTGCACCTAGGCTGTACTTAGCTAGTAAATCCATCTGGAATTTGGGAGATGAGCTGGGTATCTGGCTGATAAATACACTCAAAAGGTTGGTACTTCTCTATATACCCAATACTGCCCTCGTGGTGGTTTGAGTTAATAGATGGCAGCTAAGCAGAGACTTCTGGAGATTGGAGTCTAGGATTGACTTTGCACTACTTCTCTCCTGGGTCAGACCCCAAGCCAGAAGAGGACCAAAGACAGAAAGTGGGAGCATGTGACAAGTTTTGGGGCACAGAACCAGGCACATGACAAAAAGACTAGGAGAGACCTGGTTTTACACAGGTGGCAGTGTTCCTAATTTATCAGCTTACTAATCATCCTTCCCTGGACAAGAGAAAAATCCATCAAGATCAGGAGTAGCAAGGTACACCACCAGAAAAGAGCTATTGAGAACAGACAGGGACAGTCCCAAACGCAAGGCAGAAAGGTTCAGGCTTCTCCCAGCCCTTTGAAAAGTTGCCAAGCTGTGCACACTGTAATAAGATTAAGATATTTCTATCCCTTTTCAGATACGACTGCACTCCTTTGTTATTCCTGGTCTAATAATTCATCCAGCTAGACAGGCAATCAATCAGAGTAACAGCAGAAATGAAATGCAAAAAAGCTGAAAGCATTTACCAAACCTCTGATTTTCCAACAGTTCCCATTTTAATTCATAGTTATTCGATCATTATTGACTGTGAACTACTCCAGTGAGCCAGAAGATTCCTTATTATCAGCTGTGATACCTATAACACCTCCCATACACCATTTCTTCATAGTGTTTTAATATACAGGCTCTTTCCATCTCACAGTAGAATCAAAATTGCTGTCACAGTTCAATGGCTCTGATGTTCTCCTGGCATTAGCACTTCTAATGAAATATCGGAAACAAATAGTAATGAAAAGTGGAAGTGTTAGGAAGAAAAATAACTTGTATACATATTACTGTTACATCTCATAATTTTCTTGTAGTACTTAAAGAAATGCAGTGTTCTGGAATAACAGAACAATATCCAGGGCAGAAAATCCAGGAATATCTGGGAAAAAAATCTCAGATATTTTTCTTCTTTTTTGTCTTCTATTAAATTCCCTCTGACACCAAAAACTCAGAATAAAAAACTGCAAACCATTTACTCTGCTCAATGTTTGCAAAAAGGCTCCTAAAACAGCAGCATAGACATCTTTACAGCTAATAAAATGGCAGAAACTTCTAAGTATTATTCAAAGTACTATTAAGTGCAACAGGCCAAAGGAACTGAAAATCAAAATGTGTCTCCACTGCAAATAAAATCCAGAGAACTGTCTGAGATATAGCTGCAATTACAGCTACATTTATCTGAAGTCAGGCATGGTGAATCCATTGTCCCTGTCATACATTCACCTGGGAGAAAGAATCACGGCTAAATGACAGCTCAAATATGCATAACTACGTTATTAATTTTGATTATCATTTTCATTCCCTAGTCGTTAGCCTACCTTTTTTAGAGAGAAAGTTTAGTTACAAGAGGTTGCTCAATGAAAAAATGGAATAACTACTTCAAAAGCAGTTGAATTGGGATTTAAACCAGATTATGCACTATATTTTTTGTTAAAACTCCATTACCCTCTTTAAATTCCACAGGAGTAAATAAGGCTCATTATTACAATCATACCCTGCACTTTCTAATTGTGCAAATTCATTTCTAAGATATAAAATCAGTGGAGATATATCAGCATCACAAAATTTGCCATAATAAAAAGTACCATAAAAACATCAATGATTTAATTCACAGGTGGGAAATCAGTTCAAATGATATAGTTTGTTTCATCTGAGAAGCTCAACTGTAGATAAATATTCTCTGAAAATTATTAATTCAAACCAGGATCTTTTTTTTTTAAACTGACTTAATGCTTTCCAGCTTCAAATCCAAACCCAGAGGCCTGAAACAATTACCTCACCCCCTCTAATTCTTTATTTATTTTTCTAGTGTAGAGATGAAATCTCTTCTTTACTAAAGATGAGCAAAACCTGCAAATTTCCCGTGTATAAACCGCATGGTCACAGACTAACCTCACTAGGGATTGCTGATATCCTATAACTGTGGTCTTTTGAACAGAGAAAAAGATAATAATTTCAGGAAACCATCTGTTTGCCTATGATAAACCTTGTTTTCTCCACAAAGCTGGAATTGGAAATTTAACTCTGGTAAATTATTTTATAAATACTGCAGTAATAAGTGATGTGAGGTTTGCAATTCCTTTAGGTTTCATTAGATATCGCTACTGCCTAACATTTCAGCTGTTTTGCTGTTAAGTAAAAGGAAGTAGGAAATTAAGTATATTTCCAAGTGCGAATATCTCCCAAGTCTTCCAGAAATATCATTGTTAAAACATCTGTGTATCATGGAGCACCATGAACAGAACACAAACCAGTTACTCTTCTAAAATTGTGGGTGCAGCTTTTTCTATACTTAAAAGTAGTACATTTTAAAGGAAATTTTTCACTCAAAGAAGGAATTCACTCTATTGAAGTACCTTCACAAAAAACAAACAAACAAACCCCACCATGCAGCATTTGTGGCATAATTCTAGGTCCAATCAAACAACTTTTGACTTGCTATGGAGAAACTGTTTCCAAATTGAACATGTAATTCCATGCATTTATCTATTGTATTTTCTGTAGATAAACCTGAATCATTTTCACTTACTGGGAAACTAAAGCTCCTAGAGAAGAGGCAATCACATAAGAATACCTTGAAATAATAACTGAACACCAAGGCACCTTAGATAGGAAAGGCAGAATGGAATTACCTAAATTAAAATATTAGCATGGGACAGAGATCTCCTGCTATAGTTGAAGATAAACTTCATCCAGTTCTTTCAGAGTATCTAAATTAGTTTTGGTTTACTGTTCAATCTGAAGTAAAATATTATTTCTCATGACCTTTTTTGTTATTTGGCATCCCCAGACAGATGATGGGAGAAGAAATCTTGGTTTTATTTACATATCTTACAGTTTATGTCAATGCCATAATCTTCATTCTCTTTCATTATTAGCACCAAGTAATACATTTTTCCAGTGGAAAATGTGCTGTTTTGATGGAAGAAGGACCAGTGTGAATACAGACAGCAAATAAAACTGTTAATCTGTAGTTACATGAAAGTATTTTAAAAAACATTGAAAAAATATTTTGATTAAAAGGTACAGAAAAAGTCAAAGATTGGAAAACTGATCATTAAATATCCTCAAGATTCTGCAAATACCCCTTAAAGACATGAGGGAAGTTGTGTGGTTTCTGGGAGTTGCACATATTTTGACCCTTTAGAAAGTCACACATCCGACCTCAGCATTCAAAGGTCACCCACCATTCATAGGCACTTGCTAAAATCGTCTGTGTTGATGGCTTAGGACCAGTGTGAGTTGGAGACAGAGCTGGGGCAGAAGAAAGGGTTCCCCTGGGTCCTGGTAAGAGCATTTGTCCAGAGTTATGGCTGAGCTATAAGCACGAGACTTGGCAATACAATTATTTGGTGTATATTTAGGAGAGCATTTAAAGAAGATTAACGAGAAGAACACATTGGCCCAATAGTTCCTTGAACTGAAGACCTGCTGAATTTGAACTTCTAGGAGACCAAGCAGCCACGGTTTGGGGTCAAGTAGATATGAAGTGTCAAAATTGTCCCCAGCTATGCTGACGAATTAGATGTGTGACACAAAACAATCTGGATCTCATCACTGCCTTCCTGGCCAGAATCCCTCAGCACAGACTGCAGTTATCAAAAGGAATACCAACAACATGTCAGCTAACCAGACCAGTCTCCCAGCAGTGGGTAAGTCAGAGCTCAGGAGGGATCTTGAACATCCTGAAAAAATGTAAGAATAGTTCCTGCCACTTGCCAGTTTTTTAGCACAGGAGAAGGAAGTCTCACTCAGTGAGGACTGGCAAACCCCCAGAGTTAACACCTGTCAACAAAACAAAAGGCTGCAACTCATAATCCCCAACTACCTGCATCTGTGCCACAGCCAAGAGTATCTGAAAGTAAAAAGCACAATCAAAATGTATGTTTCTGTGCCCTTGGTTGAACCTGATGCTCTTAGAAGCTTTTTTCCAACCTAAACAATTCTATGATCCTTGTCTAAAAGTGAAATGAGAAACTTCTGAGTCCCGGATCCATGAGGTATAAGCCAAGTAAATGACTGTAAATCATAAATAACTATTTTTGATATTTCTCTAAGAAAAGGAAAATTCTTTTCCCCATATTTAAATTCCTGCTAACTTTATATTTCTGATCTTGAGATAATAGGAGTTTGGTTTAGGGTGGTTTTGTATTTTGTTTGGTTTGTCTTATTTTAAAAAGAACTTCAAAAACGTACAATAGAACTTCCTATTTTCTGAATACCTGCCTCTGGAAAACCACAAACTTTCACATACACTGCTGGATGCAGTGATGCTTTGGTGTTAAAGCATCATTTTAACTAATTAGCAACAGTGCAACACAACTGAAGCCAGCAGACTGTTCTGGGAACTTCAGAAAATCATAATATAAAAGTTACAAAGTTCAACCTGCAAATTAGCCTCTCTGAGAAAAGGGGCTGCTCTTCCTTGCTGTGCTGAAGGAGACTCCTTCAGTGAGAAGCTGGGATCTGCAGGAAGGAGAAACATTTCAGAGCCATGAGAACAGAACAGCCAATGCTCAAATGCCTTCCCATTCCTTGAGCTTCAGGGAACAAGAAGCTGTGCAAGGTATTTGCTGAGTAGTTTCACTACGCTTGGGAAAACAGAAATCTTCACAAGGAGTATGTTGTCAAAGCTCCTGCAATATGGCCAAATAAGAAACAGGCAAAGAAGAAACCAAGATTCCCAGAACACAGACTGATGCCCGTAGGGCTTAACAGCTCCTGTCGTGTTTTCTCCAGCCGGGTTCCACCCACAACAGCACGATCATGGTGATCTACACATCTCCTACCTAACTTGATTTCACAGAAGCAGGCAGCATCCCCTGCCTTAAAAAGAAGCATTCTGTGAGGAATGAACATTGATACTGAAAGCTTAAATTAATACACAAACAAAAAAGGCATTGGGAAGGGAACAAAGTGGAACTGTGAACTGAGTTTTTCTGACAAACCCCAAACACCATCACTACCTCATCCCACTCCCCAGGCTACACAAGTGTCGTTTTCTCAGCATTTTTCACTGATCTTAGGAAAAACAAGACAGCATCAGGTAAGTTTTTTTCCAGAGGAATCAAAGTCTCAACTCCCACCAACACGACTCTTATGCAATAGAGTAATCCAATGCTATCTTTAGGTTGCCCAAACTCCTTTAACAGCATAAATATTCAAAAAAATCTCTCAGTCGTTACCACAGCAACAAAGTGTTCTGTGGTGCATGAACAAACTCCATGGCTGCCGGCAGGATCCGCACTACAATTGGGCTCATTACTTACTGGTTTTCATCCCATTCCTCTAACAGAGCTGTATCAGTTCACATAACTCTGTGTCTTCCCACTGCATCAGCGTAACCAGCAGAGAGAAAACTCCCCTGCATATCCTCACCACACAGGTACTGGAGTGTGCCTGTAGGTCCCTAAACCCTGCAAAGTCAGAGTCAACCTCCAGCCCAGCTGACTTTGCTAATTCCATATTAAACTCCAGCCCTACTGCAGTCACATATGATCACTCTCTATTTGACTGGGAACTCATAATTATTATCTTAAATCTCTCAATATTCCCAACCAGCTTTACCCTCCCTGTGCTTTTAAATTTATCTTTTGGCCATCTTTCAGTTTAATCATCAGTTGCCACAGACAGCAACGGTTTTGATCACAGCATTAGGTATGACATTAAAATCCTCTGGAATCAAACATGGGAAACATAACTGCTTGCTAAGGAGTAGACAGTTTTCAGCTGAAGGTGAATTTCAGGTGTCTTTTCAGATTTCAGGCGTCTTTGGTGTAAAAGGTGCAGGCAGAGCAGGGTCAGGTTAGGAAGGGAGAGAGAGAGACCCTCTTATCTTTGCTGTACATGCCAGTATAGCTTTGAGTTAAGCCTAAGCAGAAAGAAACCCAGCTAAAAAGTCTGAAAGCTACTAAGCTGATAAGTTAAGGCTGTCCTGGACCCTGGACCCAAAGCAGAAGAGTCAAAAAGTTAAAAATAGTGGTAGTGGCTCTGATTTTTTCAGCCTCACCACAGGATTAGCAGCACTTGGACATTACCCTTCAGCCTTTGTTGTACATCTTTTCCTGTTCTTTCAATGGTGGGTAGGTTCCTTGGGGAGCCATCTGAGGACAATATCCTCTATTCCCTGTTGTTGCCTGAGTTTTTAACTTGGAAAGACCACCTGTGTGAGCAGCAGGTGACCCCACAGTCATCTTGGGAAAAAGATCTAATGCTGTGCACCGTGCTCCACTGACTGGAGCCAGCCACTTCCACTTGAACCACAGAAGGCTGTATAATTACCAGGGTTAGATGCTGGACCAGTGCTCTGCACAAGCAGGAGCTGGTGGTTCTGCTTGCTGCTGCTTCAGGCAGGATTTGAAGAGGCTGCCCCGTACAGGGGTCCCTTTGCTGAGCTACTAGGGAAGTCACATTTTCCTTCTTCCTTGCTGATTTTTACAGGGCAAAACTTTGAATGTCCTAGAGAAGTTGACTGATGCAAAACAGGTGAAAACACCAAAGGCATGCAACTGCTCTATCAAATATTTGACATGTTCTGCAGAATTTTCCTCATCAGATAAATGCACTGAAATAAAAAGCTTGGCACAAGATAAAGAACAAAGAGAGGAAAGGAAAAAAACCACACTTGCCGGTGGCAATTAAACATGTGTCATATTATATCTCTGTGACCATCACTGTGATTCACTATGTTGTCTCTAACATCCATATGTACAACCTGAAAAATTAAACAAGAAGGAGAGCTCAAGCTCCCATGCACAGCAGGCTGTTTGAGTTAACCTGCACAGACTGTTAATCAGAGAGGTCAGCTTGGAATTAACACTCTCCCACATTTAGGTTTGGTGAGGTGGAAGGGAGTAAGGGATAAGAGTGGAAGTAGGAATTGAAACAACTTCTTTGGCAGCAATCATAGATCAAGTTCTTTCCAGGATCTGAGTCCACAAAATGGACTCAGAAACCTCGTAGTGTCCAGCAATAAGAGTAGTCACTGAAATCTTATTTTAGCCACCTATAAAAAACCTGAGGAAGCAAATACACTAGAAACCTCACCATAAACTTTTCCACTTTCCTGCTGCTTCCGCACAATGTTCTCGCTTATACCCCACTACTCAGATAATTCTGCTCTCCTTACCTCACCCTCTGATTCATAGCCTAGTTCCCCTTTTGTCACACTGTCCCTTAACTTTACATATTCTTGTCCCATGATCAAACTCTATGTTTATCCTTTCCTCTTCCTCTTCTTCCTATAGCTTCGGTTTTCAAATCTCACTCATGCTGTGCTAAAGATTAGCACAGTCCCTGCTTCATCACACACCCCCCTCCTCAGCCAACCCTGCACACCACCATCTACAGTTTGGTTCCAGCTTAGAGCACAGGTTCTGTGTGATGCTAGAAGAGCAGCTAGTGTTGTGCTCACCTTCTTGCCACAGAGGGCTGCTCCTCCACCATTTTCTACAAAAGGCAGATCACAAACAGGCACGTGGAATTATACTGGCTGGAAGTAAATACTGAAAAAGCTCCAATTTACTTTCTCTGTAATACCAGCTCTTCAGCAATTACCAAAAGACATCTCTATGCATTCATAACAAGCTACAGAATTCTTATTTCTCTATTTTTAAGAATTAAGGCATTCACATTGTCAAAGTTCAAGGATTAAGATCAGTAAGGCTTTACCACAAAATTCAAAAGAATAAAACAAGGCTCTATTCTAAGATGTGCAGCTTCCCACTAAACACTCTCCTTCATCCTTGCTCCCTGTGACCCACACCACCTCTCCGTGCCATTGCACTCTGAATCACAGAGTCTGTGTCACATTTGGATCATCTGAAAACCACAGATCTTTAGGAAGAGGTGGATGCATATAGGGCATGGCAGGATCTTCAGGTAAAAGCAGAACCCTTAATTAGTCATTAAACACATCAGCTGTACCAATGCCAGGCAAATGGCAAAGGAGACAATGGAGGGCCTGAAGCAAGCCCAGTATTCTGGTCTAGAACAGGGCATCTCTTACTCTGGCACCAGAGTTACTTCCTCATAAACTTCATTCATAAACTCTTCAGCCCAACTGGATATGGCAGCAGCAAAAGCAGCCGTTCCTCCACTGTTCAGAAGGAAAGGAATGAGAGATGAGAGCTCAGGGCAAGCTCCTGGAGCTGCAGGTGCTAGAATGGACAGTTTACTGCAAATACATCAGAGCAAACAGCCCTGTGCCAAAGAACAGTGTCACCAGATGCCTTTCACATACAGACTTCCTTTGATAGATTGCCCTTTAAATACTTTCTACCCCAATATACTTCCCAGGAACCTTGCTGCTGCTTCACTCAGAGCTGGTTCCCTGCATAAATCAAACTGTCAGATCTCACCAAACTATTTTTTCTAAGCTAAATTTTCAGATCTGAGCTTAATGGCAATTGAGTTTTGGAGAAGGCCAATAGCACAGTTTTTATCACATGATGTTATCTCCTCTATTGCAGATCTAGATTTATATGGTTTAAGATATTAAGAATAAGAATGATCTATATAACAAGCCTGAAACAGCCTGTTAACAGTTTTCAAGCCTTACTCTGAGCAGGTGCTACATGTTCAGATGACTCTCATAAAGCTTCATTTTATAAATCCATCTATTGAAGAGTGCTGCTTACGTTTGTACAGCTGGGTGAAGTGGTTGCAAAGTCAAAGTCCCACAAAGCTCATTTCCAGTGTTAGATATACAATTTCAGCTTCCTCTAAGATAAAGAAATTCCCTGTACAGTAAATTCAGGATAGCAAAACCATGCTTGGCTTCTCCTCTATCCAAGCAATGCACTAGAGATCCAGCATTCAGGGTTCACAGTAAGTGACAGTTTGCTGATCTAGCAAAAGGAACGTAGCAAAAAACATTAAAAACACTAGAAGAGAGATGACCTGGGTATCATTCACTCAGAAAACAGTTTTTAGAATTATTTGGAATATATGAATTACAAAGTGTTTGATGTAGCTGCATGTCTTCTTTCAGAACTCAAATCAACCTTTGAGCAAGATCACAACTCTGCACCAGACATTCAGTGCACAGTTTATGAGGAAATAAAGGTCCCTAAATTGCCAAGGCATATTTTTCTGTAATTGTATTCTGAAAGGAGACCAACTTTTGAGTTCCTACCAGAATGCACTTCCTCCCACATGCAGGTCCTGTTTCTAAGCAACATGCCATACGTAGGAATAAAACAGTCAGTTAAATATTACCATCAAGACTCACCTGCTGTGCCCCGAGAAGCAGCAGCTGTATGTCAAAGGGAAGACACTGACTTAATTCAGCAAAGCACAGGCTATCACAGATAGTGCAGTTAGGGAGCTGCTGTATTAACAGGCTCTCAGCTATAAAAGAACAGTGTCTCCAGAAATGGAGATTTACCAAGACCTTTTGTCCACCATACAGGTTCTCACTCTGTCCTCCAGCCTCAACCCTGATAAAGATGTTTTATCTTCTCCCTCAAACCAAAAATCCGTTTTCTGTCTTGTCTGCAAGACATTCTTCCTGTTGATTTCCTAAAAAAGTGAGATATCACACCCTGTCTTCTATGAAGTAAAGCCACTGTTACTATGAAATGTATCTCTGTGTTTTCAGGGGGTCTCTGTTCTCTTTGTTTTAGACACCTCAAATTAGAAGCTTATGAAAAACAGACCAAAACATAGAAGGGGAAGATTAGTTCCCACCAGGAGACGATTCATTTTCTCAAGATTACATAGTTATTGTTGTGACACAGCTGGTGAACCAGCTCTTTGTTTTCTCTCAGTGTTCCGTATACCTGGAGAGAGACAAGGAGATATTTACCTGGTATACCTTAAGGCATCAAGGCATCATTCTGTTTCTACAAGAGCTTTTGTCTATCCTGCTTGCTCAGAAAAGCCATCTGCTTTTAATTAAAGCACATGGGCCTAAACAGAACTCATAAAAAAAGTGCCCAAAAAGGTACATATATAAATATATACATATATCAGGGAAACTGAAGAGGTTGGAAAAGTTGGAGACTTTCTGAGTCATATTTGACTTCCCCCCTCTACACTTCAGTTCAAGAGCATGGCCTTCACTGATCAGTAATTAAAAGAGGAAGAAACAGGCAACGTGACATCTTAAAGTGATGATATGTATTTGCAGTAAGTCCTGCTAAACTCTGGCAACCTTGCCATATTTAACACCTTTCATTCCATCAAAAATTACTTTTTTTTTTTTTTTTTTTTTTTTTTTTTTTTTTTTTTTTGGG